>JBBCBC010000002.1:41520473-42120473 GCA_037126765.1 Stenogyne calaminthoides
GACTACGTCTGTTATCAAGTTCCTCTCTCCATTGGTTACATTTATGAAAGAATACGAACCCAACATTTCGCCCTTGAGGAAGCGTCTATCGTAACCACTTCCTATCATTCCGACCATCCATAATTTGATTTCCATAAAACTCCTTATTTGGAAACAAACTTATGGATGGATGCATTCTGTACTGAATATTGAGGAGCTGCTTTCCGTGTCCCAACATTGCAAGCCGCTCGAATGAACTCCTGCCAACCCCCTTCTTCACATATTATTAACACCAATTATTTAACACATAAACTTATATATTTCTCAGATATTTATAAGGAATTAAAATATTAAGTTGCTTTTGAACCTTGCTGATGAGTGATGGCCATTGCTGGGAGTTGCTTCTCGTCGCCAACAAGTACAGCGTGGCAGACCCCAGGAAGCTGTAACGGAATAGAGGATTCACATTCCTTAACCTGTGCAGCTTCATCGGTTATAACAAGTTCAAACGGCGTCATTTGCTCATGAAATTCTGCTGATCCCGTAACTGTGCTGAAAACTAAGCATGCATTTTCAGACAAAAATTTCTGATGATTTCACGTCCCTTAATTTCTGGGACTACAACAAGTTTCCTTAGATCTTTCAGTAAGCCAATGCAGTTTAAACCATGTCAAGATTTCCACATCCCTTTTACTCTCTTTAGAATCAAAGCATTACTTAACCGAAGTTTCTAACATTTCGATCGCTCTAATCATGCTCACCCCATATTCAAAGAAACCATGAAGTAGGCAAATGAGTGTGCAGCCCTTTTATGCAACGGATTAGTTTCTTTCCAATAACAGAGAATTTTTTCTGCATAGAACTCCTCGAATGTCAACACAATGTAAATCGGGCCCTTATCCACATCACGTGGATTAAACTCTTGTTATAAATCTAAAAAGCCCCACCAAAAAGTTTCTTTATATCTTGAAAGCTCGACTCTCTGTTTGTGTTGGGTTGGGTTGTGGAGGCGGATGATGGGTTGAGGAGGGAGACAGACCTAGGGAGGCGCTCGACCAAGCACGTGGTCGAGCACTATGCACGCGATCGGCGCCATTCTTTCCAGCGCCATCGGGGCGCTGAGTTTTCATTTTGATTAAGAGAACCGCTCGACCAAAGCCCAGTCGTAGCGGTTCACTAGTCTTGGCGTGAATTAGGAGAATATGCCCGCTTTTTAAATAAACCTTTAGAATTTGTATTTGCCTCTTTTCATTTAAAAACACATCAAAATAGTGAATCACTGGCTTGGAAGTGCCCAGACGAAATCATTTCGGCTTAACCGGTAACAAATTGTTTGTTCATTAATTCGTTTGTTCCATTATTTTCTCCATAATTGCTTGCTTAAAATTCCTAACAATGCATCAAGAGCATCGGGTTAGAGGATCTGTTGAGAGCAAATCTGGTGATGGTGAAGGGAAATCGCCTATTGAGAAGTTTGATGGAACGGATTTCGAGGATTGCAGATCGAAGATTATATGACGCAGAAAGATGCTGTATCATCAACGTTGGGTTCTGACCCGAAGATATGAAGGGATGACGAGTGGAGATTGGCTGGGTAGGGGAAGGCGATGAAGTGTGGATTCGTTTTGTTGCTATCCGAGCATCCGCCTACATCTTGTGAAAACAAAAACCACAAAAGGAGATCTTTGGAGATATTGGTGAGATGTATGAAAAACCGTCTGCTAAATGGAACAAGGTTCATCTCGCGGAGGTTATTCAACTGAGGATGGTGGAGGATCTTTGTCTAGCCAACCATCTCAACGAATTCAATATGATTATAGCCCAATTGAGTTGGGGTTGAGATTGATTTTGATGATGAAGTTCAAGCCCTAATTTTATTTGTCTTCTTTACGAAAGTTGGAGTAGGACCCGGTGGCCAATTTGTTAGTCTTCGTGGTGGGTGAAACTAAAATTTGATGAGGTTAGAGATTTGATCATGAAGCGAAAGAATTCTTGAGGTTGGAGTTAGGTGTGGTACATGTAATGCCTTTGGTCTGGGAAACAGAGGCGATCTCGAATCAAGGGCGGGCCGTCGGAAGGTAGATCGAAGTCGAAGGGCTAAGATAAGCCCAAGAAAAGATAAGAGTCCGGGTTGAGTGTTACAAATGTCTTGAACTTGGTCATTACAAAATGGAGTGCAAGGCAATGCGGAATGAACCGTTAAGAATGATAACTCGACCCAGCGTTGCCAGCATTGAGGCCTGGGATGTCGTGATTCGTGTGTAAGCATCCATTGGAGTAAATGGGTGTTAGATTCGAGCATCGTTTCATTCGTGCGTGATCTTCGCATTTAATGAAAAAATACACTTCAGGAACTTTGGGAATGTTTATCTAGTCGATGATGAGCCTTTGGAAATCAAAGGGAAGGGGATGCTTTCGGTTAAACACCAAATGAGGCGTATTCTGAGTTGAAAGATGTGAGACATATTCCCTTTTGGTTTGAAGAGGAATTTGATTTGATTGAGTGACTTGATGATGAGGGCTACAAGGTGAATTTTGGGTGTAACTCGTGGAAAATATCCAAAGGTGTCATGGTAGTGGCTCGAGGAAATAAAAAGAGGAGCGTTGTATATGACCGGACAACACCACTTTGGATAACATTGCTCTTGCAAGTGAAAAAGGGAATGCAAATTTGTGGCATTATGCGCCTTGTACGTAGTGAAAAGGGGATGAAAGTTATGTGCTATGAAAGGGTAAAAGCTTCCCGGACCTCAAGGCAGTTGACATCGGTTTGTGTGAGAATGTATATCGGAGAAGCGAAAGGGTGAGTTTTTGAAGGGGCTGAAACTTTGAAGAAGCGGCTGGAGTTAGTTCCGCGATAATTTGTAGGGTCGGCCCAGTGACATCCTTGGTGGAGCATCATATTACATGACTTTCATCGGCGACTCTACGAGGAAGGTATGAGTTTATTTCTTGAAAAATAAATCGATGCCTTTGATCTTTTCGAAATGGAAGGCTCTTGTGAAAGCGAAAGCGGTCTCAAGGTGAAGTGTTTGAGATCGATAATGGTGGAAAGTACGAACTCAGTGAGTTAAAGGAATTCTTTGAGGTGAACGTAATTCGGATGGAAAACCGTGGAAGGAACCCCCCGTGGAATGGTGTGGTGTGAGCGTATAAAACGAGGACCTATGTGAGCGTCTAGAAGCATGAGATTGAAGTGTGAAATTACTTAGAATGATGTTTGTCTTGCGAGGCGATTAACACCAGTGACTTACTTGATAAACATAGGACCCTCAAACTCCTTTGGGAAAATGGCATACGAGGAGGAGGCACAGTGGAAAGGAGGTAAATCATCTTTTCTTGTATGTATTTGGGTGTGTTGCATATGTTCATGTTGATCTTTATGGTAAAGTAAGCTAGATGCTAAATCGTTTAAGTGTACATTTGTTGGATATGGCGGTGATGAATTTGTTTCTCGATTTTGGGATGAGAAAAACCGAAGGTAATTGCGTAGTCGAGATGTCATATTTAATGAGCGGAGTTATGTACAAAAGCCGAGTTGAGGATATCAAAGAAGGTGAAGTTCGAGTCTCGAGGTTGTGGAGTTAGACATTTCCGAACTTCGGGTGGGGAGCAAAGGGTTCTAGATGATCGGTGATTGTTGAGGAAGAACCAGTACACCACCACCAACAATTCATGCGGAGATCCACAAGAGAGCGGAGATCTCGATAGGTATTCACCCTCCCTCCATTATTTATTGTTAAGCGATGGTGGTGAACACAGAAAATGTTATCTGAGAGGCCACACATAGTGCCGGTGGACAAGTGGAAACTTGCAATGGATGATGAGATGAATTCATTGTTGACCAAGAACTTGGGAACTTGTTGAGCTTCTAAGGGCAAAAACCTTTGCATAACAAGTGGGTTCTGAGAATAAAAGGAGGTGATGGAAGCAAAGCCGCTAAAAGACAAGATTGGTTGTGAAGGGGTTTCCATGAAACATGGTATTGACTATATCCGATATTTTTTACTCCGATTGGTGAAGCTAACTACCATTCGATTGGTTGGTCGGTGGTGCGAGAGAATTTGGTGTTAGAACGGATGGATGATGAAACCGCCTTTCTTCATGGAGATTTAGATGAGGACATCTACATGAAACAACCGGGAGGGATACTTGTCTGAGGGGAGTAGTGCTTGTTTGCAAGTTGAAGAAGAGCTTGTATGGTGCGAAACAAGCTCCATTACGATTGGTACAAAAAGTTTGATGGGTTCATGCGAGATTGAGATCAAGAGGTGTGTGGTGACCATTCTTTGTTACTTCAAGAGGTATGATGATGGTTATATCATTTTGCTATTATATGTTGATGACATGTTGATGGCGAGGCTCTGGTCTTTCGGGAGGTGAAAGCAAGTTGAAGGAAAAAATTATCCGAAAGGTTTGCTATGAAGGACCTTGGAGAGGCCAAGCAAATCTTGGGTATCTTGAATCGATCATTGACAAGGTGGCCGGGGAAAGTTGTATCTTTCCAGATGAATACATAAAGAAAGTCTTGGAGATTTAGTATGAAAGATCTGGCTTGAGTTCGGTCCCGTTGGGAGAAATCGGTTATTTATCTAACAAGGACTCGCCCTAGTAGCGAAGAGGAGGCGGACCTACATACCAAAACACTCCGTATGCTTGACAATTGGAAGTTTGATGTATGCTATGGTGTGTACAAGACACGATATTACTGCGGTGGGAGTTGTTAGCGTAGTTTATGGGGTAAATCGTCAAGATGCTTGACATTGGGGCGTGGTAAAATGGATCTAAGGTACTTGAGAGTACTCTTGAACAAACTTTGTGCTTTTAAGGTAAAAAAGTGTTGGGTTGGCGGGGATATGTTGATCTGAGACTTGGCATCAAATGATCTCGACAAAAGGAGAGTACTCTGAGGTATATGTTTAATTTTGGTGGTCTTACTTGATATCTAGGGCTTCTAAGTTCTGAAAAGATTGTAGCTCGATCCTTTGCGAAGCGGAAATGCGTTGCGATTCTTGAAATTTAGTAAAAAATGGTTTGGTTGCGAGAATCATCATGTGAGTTGGGGAAGGAGCAAAAGGATAGTATTTTTGTATAGTGGCAAGTCGGTGATATTCACTTGGCGAAGAATTGACCCTTTCACTCGAGGGCGAAGCACATTGAGTTAGTATCATTACATTCGTTACCTCATTTGAGAACAAGATCTTCTGGTGATGAAGATCCGGAGAATGAGAATCACGATGACATGTTGACTAAGGTTGTGACCTTAGAAGTTGAAGATTATGCATGACTGTTGGCCTTAAGCCGAGCATAAGGCGGCACTACTACTAAATGAGAGAGACCATTGAAATGGAGGAGACAAATTCTGATTGGGTCGGTCTCGGGTGGGAGATTGTTGGGTTGTGGGCTGGATGTTGGGTTGAGGAGATGGGAGCAGGACCTACGGGAGGCTCGACCAAGGCAGTGGTCGAGCACCTATGCCGCGATCGAAAGCGCCATTCTTTCCAGTGCCATCAGGCATTTCGAGCTGCTGTTTGATCGGCGAGAACCGCTCAACCAAAGCCCAGTCGGCGGTTCATGACTCTGCTTGGCGTGAATTAGGGCTTCGGCCCATATCTTGAGTACCTTGACTCATTGTATTTGCCTCTTTGTACGAAAAACACGAAAATAGTGAATCTCTGGCTTGGTAGTGCCCCAGGGCGTAGTCATTCTGATTTGGTGGGTAACCAAATTGTTTTGTTCTTAATTCGTTGTTCCATTATTTTCTCCATAATTGCTTGCTTAAAATTCCTAACAGTTTGTTTGCTCTGTTTCAAGTGGCGCTGATACTGGGCCTCGGGATCTTGAATTAAGCAGATCATCTCATCTAGAGTACTTTTCCAGTCACCGCAACAAACAACAAGTTCATTGACATGGTGATCAAAAACACATCACAAAGATCCTCATTAATCTTCATTCTCTCTTTATTTCCACACAAAACCACATCCCTAATCCACAAATCTCGTCGCCGTCGTGCCTCTACTGTACTCGTCTCACCGATCTGCCGCTACAGCCGTTTGAGCTCCGTCGTCGTCCGCCGCGCCTTACACTCCATCAAGCACTCTCACCGTCGTTCGTGCCTCTGTTGTGATTGTCTCAGCGATCTGCTGCAGCAGCTTGAGTTGAGTTCCGTCATCGTCCACCGCACCATCCCCTCTCTCAAGCGATCTCATCGGTGTGCCTCTCCACCTGTTGCTCGACCCTTCCTTTTCCTTCCATTGACAACCTTTTTAATTTTAATGTTTCTCAAAGGACACTTGTATGCTGGCGCTTAGAATATTAGTGGGACTTAAATTACAACATTTAAATTTTTAAATTACCAAGTGGTCCAAAATATTTCTAAAATGGAAGCATTTTTTAATATAGTATTGATTATTATGCTTTTCAATAAAGTTAAATTCTTCTTTCTATCTAACACTTTATCACATCTTATACATCGCTTTGAGATTTACACCCAAAAATGACACACATATTAAGAAAACTTAACCTTTTGGTGTTTTATTGACTTTTCAAAAGGAATGGAGGTGGAATTGTGAGATTATTTACTGAATTTAAAGGGTGCAAATTGGTAAGAGGCGGACAAAAAAGGAAAATGTGTGCAAATTGTTGAAAAGAGAGGAGTAAAATCTTAATAAATAATTTTCTTAAACTCCGAGCACTGCGATAATATAATAATCAAGATTGGGAAGGAGAAAGTACTACATATCGAATTGAACCTTTTTTTTTTTTTGACAGGATGTCGATTTGCCGTTGGTTGGGATTAGATTAGGGCAAATTACAAAAAAAAAAATATTACATTTGAACTATTTTTGTAGAAAAAAAAATCCATGATTTGAAAGTACAAAATATCGTTCGGTATTAAGTGTCTGTTTGCAAACTCTATTAAATTGAGTAGAATCATATTTTTAAAAAAGTATTAGACTCAACTTTTAAAAAAAATAAGTGATTCCACCCTTCTAATAGAGTTTGCAAATAAGCTCTAAAAATTTACAATACATGCACCATTCTTGAGGCTTGTAATGTTCTTACAAGTTCGAATTCCCTTAACAGGTTCAATTTATTAAAAAGTGAATTATTAAGATATGAGTATAAATTTTGTTATATTTTAAATTTTAACCAATGTAAAAAGAGTTGCTTCAACTCCACATTTTTTCCGTCCAAAGATGAATGCATGTTAGTAAACGAAGAGTCGCTGGCAACAAAAATAAGTGTGCCCATCCTTCACTTTTCCTCACATCATTTCCCAAAAAAAAAAAAAAATGAAACATCTATCGCAATAAGTTTGCAAAAGTATTGAAATTTAACTATTTGTACCCTGCTGTTGAAGTTATGTTTGCAATAGATTTCATTCTGGGAGAGTTTAAAAAGCTTTATCTCGGTGAAAGGTTTGGCCTTTCTCAACGCATTTCGTTTCCAACTCTTTTTTATTTTTCAGGAAATTTCTGTTCGTAAAGTTCATACAAAAGTCTGTTGCTACCTTTTTTGTTTTTGTTTATATAAGTTTTTAATTTTACAGTGAAGAGGATAAAGAGCAGACAGAAGATATGACGACAACTGAAGAAGTCAAAACTCCCAAATTGAGTGATTTCGTGTTTGGTTGGTCCATACAGGATGTAATGAACACAAATCTTTACAAGAATAAGGTGTGTTTATACTTAATATTTGCATCCAATTAGCCCAACTTCTCTACAATATGTGATTATGATTTTATGCACGATGTGCGCGTACACCTTTTTGGTAGGTGTATGATGAAGCATACAACAATAAATTAAAGGTGATCATTAAAAGACAGGGTAATTAACTAATTTGATACTCCTTTTGGTATATTGTATTGTCAGGTTAATCGAATTCCAGAAACTTTCACATCTGTAGATCATTACTTGAGCTCATTTACCACCCCTCTCATCGAAGAAACACATGCCGATCTCCGATCCAATATGATGAGCGTGCACACATCACCTGCTACTGAAATTTCTCATGTTGAAATGAGTAAAGGTTTTGAGCTTCTAACAACTTATTGTATTCAATAGAGTTGAAAAATCAGCAAAATCGGGGGGTAACGGATATGAACCTGAGGTTGGGGATTTAATTGCGTTAACGGAGGTGAGGCCAAGTGTATCGATGATTTGAATGGACCTAAAATATCATATGTTGTTGCCTTAGTTCTAGTTACGAAAGATGATGACACAAACATGATTCGATCCAATCTTGAGGCCTATCTTTATCGAAGAAGAGGAAGTCGAAGAAGGGATAAACTCTTTGTTGTTTATCTTACGAACTTGACAACTAACACGAGGATATGGAGCGCATTGCATCCTTGTGAAGGAGGATTTTTTAAGCCCATTGTCAAAAACCGTGCTTAGGATAAATCCATCTGTAAGATTCAATACTTTTTTTAACTTTCTAATTTTACGCTTCTTGAAATTGAGTATATGTATATGCATTATTGTGCAGAGAGAAGATAATTGTGGTCTTTGCTGCCTAAAGAATGAGAGTAGTGATCTGGTGAAGTCGAGGGAAGTTATAGGCTCATTTGGGCTTGATGGTTCTCAAGAGGATGCTGTTATGAATTGTGTTGCATTAACAGAATGTGGTCATCGAAATAGTGTGAAGCTGATTTGGGGTCCACCGGGACTGGAAAAGCGAAAACAATGGCGTAAACTTGCATTCTCATTGTTAAATATGAAGAAGAGGACTTTGATTTGTGCTCCGACTAACGTTGCTGTGGTGGGAGTTGCTAAGCGCTTGATGAGTTGCCTTGTCGGGAGATTAGAGCATGATACGTATGGATTAGGGGATGTAGTTTTGTTTGGAAATGGGAAGAGAATGAAGATTGACGAACATGATGATCTTTATGATGTGTTTCTTGACCATCGTATTAAGATATTAGCCGAATGTTTTGCCCCTTGTACTGGATGGAGAGGTAGTATAGATAAGATGATTCACTTGCTTCAAGACCCCAAAGAACAGTATCAACTTTACTTGGAACGACGAAAGATGAAATTTTTAATGTTGATACTGAAAGTGATGAGAAGGACGAGGATGAAGGCGGGACTAATGTTCCGTGGACATTTGAGGAGTTTTTTGTAAAAAAAGTCGTGGCAATCGGAGAGCACCTGAACTTTTTGTACTATAGGATTGTACACTAATATGCCTACTGCATATCTCTCTTTACACGTAGTAAAGAACATGATTAGAGTTCTTGATTCTCTCAAGATTCTGCATAAACATGTCATCGATGACAAATCAGGGAGGACAAATCAGAAAGCTGATATCAGATTGCAGTGCCTGCAGGCACTGAAACTCCTCCGTGAATCTTTCTCACTCCCAAATTATTCTGAACATTATGAAATCAAGAATTTTTGTTTGGAAAATGCATGTTTAGTTTTCTGCACCGTTTCAAGCTCGGCAAAATTGCATACAGAAGGAATGTCGGCATTCAAGTTGGTGATAATTGATGAAGCTGCACAACTTAAGGAATGTGAATCGTTGGTCCCGTTGCAGCTTTGGGGATTCAGCATGCTGTACTCGTCTGTGATGAAACAACTCTCTGCAATGGTCATAAGCAAGGTTCATTTCATATAAATCTTTCTAAATTAAAATAAACGATCTTTATTAATTTTCTTTTATTTTAGTATTTTTTTCGGTATTGACAGATTTGCGAGGAAGCTAATTTTGGGAGGAGTTTGTTTGAAAAGGCTTGTGAGATTAGGACAAAAGCAGCTTCTCAATGTCAAGTACAGAATGCACCCCTCTATATGTTTATTTCCGAATAAGATGTTCTATGGAAATCTTATCAAGAATGGTCCCAATGTGACAGCAACTGGTTTTGAAAAGCGTTTTCTCAAAGAACAATTATTTGGACCCTACTCTTTTATAAATGTAACCAACGCTAAAGAAGAGTTTGATAATAAACACAGTCGAAAAAACATGATGGAAGTTTCTATTATTGCTGAGATAGTTTCCAAACTCTATAAAGGTACCTTTCTTGCTTTCAACCTTTTTATTGAAGCTTCAGTTTGTACTTCTGGATGATTTCTTATTGTATTTTCTTTTATAGAATGTAATAAATCGAAGCAAAAGGTCCGGATTGGCTGCATATCACCGTACAAAGCTCAAGCCTTTGCGATTCAGGATTCGCTTGGAAAGACTTATAGCAGCGATGCGAATGATGCATTTTCAGTAAATGTTCGTTCTGTTGATGGCTTTCAAGGTGGTGAGGAAGATATAATAATCATGTCCACCGTACGGTGCAATGGAAATGGCTCGGTTGGTTTTCTCGACAATTATCAGAGAACAAACGTGGCTTTAACTCGTGCAAGGTACGTTAATGCGAATACATTTTCCCAAGATTTTATTTGATCAAAGCATGATCTAATTAGCGGCTATTTTGATAGGTACTGTCTGTGGATATTAGGCAATGGTGCAACATTGTTAAATAGCGGCTCTGTTTGGCAAAAGTTAGTAAAAGATGCAAAAGAGAGGGGTTGTTATTACAATGCTTATGAAGATAAGGACTTGTCTGTTGCAATTACGAACTCCATTGTTAAACTTGGGAATTTGAATTCCTTGCTTTCAATAGACTCTATACTGTTCAAAGTGGCTAAATGGAAGGTATGCTTCTATGGTTTAACTAATTCTGTTAAGAGATTTTGCTTCAACATAAATCTTATTGCTAATGTTTTATACAGGTTAATTTCAGTCCCAAATTCCGCGAGTCCATAGCCCGATTAGAGGACATGGAAATCATGAAAGAAGTGGTTTGGTATTGGAGAAGCTTTTGAGCGGGTTTCATGACCACCAGAAAAGCGAAACTGCATACTTGGTAGGGCCGTCTTCTCAGCTCTTGAAATGTAGCGTTGTGAAAGGGCCTGTGAAACTCGTGTGGACTATCAACATTTTTAAGAAGAAAGAACAGAGATTCAAGCTATCAATGTCTTGGATGTCCTGCCACAATCCAAGATATCGGAGCTAGCCAGTGAATTTGATCTTCTGTTTGGTAACTACACGATGAATCAGATGAGTCGTTGTCTGGAAAAACGAACTGAAGGGTAATGCTATGTCCTGCTTCTTTTTATGATCACACCCTTAAAGAATTGTATTTTTGACATCGGATTTCTTTTCTTGTGCGTTGTTATAGAGGGGTGATGATTCCGGTGACATGGCCAGTAGTTGGAAACGCTAGAAGTGCGTTTTCGTGTAATGTTGTTGATGCCAATCTGGCCACCCGGTTGGATGCAGTAAGTTTGAAACACACCCAACCAGGTAACGGAAGAGTGCCTTAATTCTTCCAAATTTTGGCTTCTCATGTTTTAGTATTGCATGGGGTTTATTTCATTAATATAACTTGTACGTTAATTATTTATCATGCAAACTATGGAAAAAACATGAAACTGAGAATTAATTGATCCCAAAATGCGATGTACTTGTTTATTTCTTCCCTTTTTTTTAAATGAAATAACAGGAACTTTGTGGGGAGAAATTATCGTGGGAGGAGACGCAATTGACATCTAGATGGGGCTCTCTCTTTATGCCAGGGTTTTTGGGACAAGTCAATTGGAAATAGTTTATATATATTTGCTACTTCTGTAATGGGGATTGATGATGTTTTGGAACTAATGCCGTACGTAAATATCTATAATTTTGATATTCGAAGACCGAATAAATTTCAGTTACTTATTGCTTGCTTGTTCTTGTTATCTCGTGAAATTTTGTGAATTTTGTACGAGTTAAGTTTGAGGTTTAGGGTTTATATATATATATATATTCATGTGTTTCTCTTTTTCCTGATTTTGGATCATTTATATATTTCAGTTACCGTTTATTTTGTGATATAAGATCCACACGTAGAAGTCGTGCATATATATAAAGTATAAACACAACAATTGTGAGGTGGCTCAATCGTAAAATGTAATATATTTATCGATTTTGTAATATTAACTGTGTTTTTAGAAACTGTTGCAAAGATCTACAAGAACATCATGTATAACAAATGCATGATATGAGCTCATACAAACCCTTCTCGTTAAATGACAATTATTAACGAGTATCAAAATAAAATCTTAAACCCATTCTACTCGAAGTTTAAAATCAAGATAATTTTTATTTTTTAATCATGTATCAAGCGTTAGATTAGGCCCGATAAAACCATCTATCATGGTTTGTCCAGCAATCAAATGAGGTCTTAGTATATAAATTGATCACATAGATTGAAATAAAAATAAGTAAATTAAAATGCTCCCTATAGGTTCATTACAAGAACAACATGTTTAGCAGTAAATAGTACGATTAGACGTACATCATTTCAAATGGCAGGTTCCCCGTTTGATAAGGTATAATTGCTAGAAAACATTTATATTGAATGTTTAAATAAATTTGGATGGGTTAAATGTAAATTATCTAAGCTTACAAGAATCGTTTGATTTTTTATTTTTTTTTTACGGAAAACAAGCTTAGGCGTAAGAGACGCACTTATCGAGTAGGCCGACCACAGAATTCGATGGCTCTACCCAATAATAAAGACTAATAAAAATACGACAAATCTTAGCAATAGTATGTGCCATCAAATTGGCACTTCGACGGGTCAATTATTTATTCCATGATTTGCTCTAATTTATTGTAAATGGTCAAATATAATTAGAGGAAATCATTTGTAAAGAATTCACTTCCAAAATTTTGATTGTGCAAACTTAAAATAAATAAATAAATATATATATATATATATATATATATATATATATATATATATATATATATTGTACTCCCTCCGTCCAATAGTTTATGTAACTCTTTTAATTCTTTTTGTCCCATAGTTTATATAACATTTTCTAAAATGAAAATATTAATTTTAATTCACACCCTTCAAACATCAAACTTATTTATCATATGTCATTTCTCGTCACTTCAACACTTTTATTATTTTATCACTTTTTTAATAAATATTATTCTACTCTTCAATAAAATTGATTTCTCATTTCTAACCCCCAACACTTTATCACTTTATTACAAAATTCTCATGAACAATAAGAGTTATTACAAAAACTATGGGACGGAGGACTTACTTACTTCGATTCACCATAACATCACCATAACATGCAATTTGTAGTAAAAAAGGTAGCCGAACAATTTGCAAAACAGAGTTCCTGTTTCAAACAGGTCAACAAATAAAGAGAGTAGCATCCACCATTAAATATGTAGTCTGTGTATTAATAGAGCTGGAAAAAAAAGGATTTAGAACCGAAGGAACCCTATTACCATCGCCTAGGTTTTGGGATCAAATCATTCCTCAAACTAATAGATGCTAGTTGGGTAGCAAGCTTATCACCAAGCTCAGTTATGCTCTCATTATCCAAACGAGCATTGTAAAAGCAGCCTCGATTTTCGGCATCCATTATTAACTTCTTCCAAACGGAGCCACTATTCATCAAAGTTGCACCATGGCCTAATATCCATAGGCAGTACCTGAACAAAATCAGAGATTGTATCAATGAAAATATTATTTTGCTCAAAACAAAAAATTTCAAGAAACATAGATAACAACCTTGCTCGAGTCAAAGCAACATTAGCCCGTTGAAGATTGTCTAGAAACCCGACTGAGACATTCCCGTTGCTCCGAACTGTAGAGATGATTATAATGTCCTCTTCCCCACCTTGAAAACCATCAACCGTACGAACATCCACCGAAAACTTCTCTTTTGCATTTGAGCTATAAGTCTTTCCAAGTAGTTTCTCAATTGCAGAAACTTGACCTTTGTACGGTGATATGCAACCAATCCGAACCTTTTCCTCGAAGTTAACAGATTCTACCAAACAAAATAGAATCAGAAAATCAAAGTATTTTAAAGAAACATACATATAATTTATGAACTAAATAGTAATAATATTACCTTTGTAGAGTTTAGACAATATTTGAGCAATCATAGAGACTTCCACAGAGTTTGTCAGACTATGTCTTTTATCAAATTCCTCTACTCCATTGGTTACATTTATGAAAGAATACGAACCAAACATTTCGTCCTTGAGGAAGCGTCTATTGTAATCACTTCCACTCACATTCAGACCATCCATAATTTGATTTCCGTAAAACTCCTTATTTGGAAACAAACTTATGGATGGATGCATTCTGTACTGAACATTGAGGAGCTGCTTTCCGTGTCCCAACATTGCAAGCCGCTCGAATGAACTCCTGCCAAACCCCGCTTCTTCACATATCTGTTAACACCAATTATTTAACATAAACTTATATATTTCTCAGATATTTATAAGGAATTAAAACATTAAGTTACTTTTGAACCTTGCTGATGAGTGATGACCATTGCTGGGAGTTGCTTCTCGTCGCCAACAAGTACAGCGTGGCAGACCCCAGGAAGCTGTAACGGAATAGAGGATCATTCCTTAACCTGTGCAGCTTCATCGGTTATAACAAGTTCAAACGGCGTCATTTGCTCATGAAATTCTGCTGATCCCGAAACTGTGCTGAAAACTAAGCATGCATTTTTCAGACAAAAATTTCTGATGATTTCACGTCCCTTAATTTCTGGGACTACAACAAGCTTCCTTAGATCTTTCAGTAAGCCAATGCAGTTTAAACCATGTCCAAGATTTCCACATCCTTTTACTCTCTTTAGAATCAAAGCATTACGAACCAAAGTTTCTAACATTTCGATCGCTCTAATCATGCTCACCCTTACATTCAAAGAAAACCATGAAGTAGGCAAATGAGTGTGCAGCCCTTTTATGCAACGGATTAGTTTCTTTCCAATAACAGAGAATTTTTTCTGCATAGAACTCCAAGACGAGTGGTCGAACACCTATGCACGATCGAGCGCCATTCTTTCCAGCGCCATCGGGGCACTCGAGCTGCCTGTTTGATCGAGCAGAACCGCTCGACCAAAGCCCCAGGTCGAGCGGTTCCGCAGCTCTGCGCGTGAATTAGGGCTTCGGCCCATATCTTGGTTTAAATACCTTGACTCATTGTATTTACCTCTTTGTACGAAAAACACACGAATATAGTGAATCTCCTGGCTTGGTAGTGCCCCCAGAAGTAGTCATTCCTGACGAATTGGGTAACCAAATTGTTTGTTCCTTAATTCGTTGTTCCATTATTTTCTCCATAATTGCTTGCTTAAAATTCCTAACAACTGGTATCAAGAGCATCGGGTTAGAGGGATCTGTTGAGAGCAACTATAATGGTTGTAGGAAATCGCTTTGTTGAGAAGTTTGATGGAACGGATTTTGGATTTTGGAGATTGCAGATCGAAGATTACTTGTACGGTAAAGATCTGTATCAACCGTTGGGTTCACAGCCTGGAGATATGAATGACGACGAGTGGAACTTGCTGGACAGGAAGGCGATGAGTGTGGTTCGTCTGTCGCTATCCAGGAACGTCGCCCTACATACTGTAAAAGCAAAAACCACAAAGGAGATGCTGGAGATATTGACTGAGATGTATGAAAAACCGTCTGCAGCGAACAAGGTTCATCGATGTGGAGGTTATTCAACCCGAGGATGCCGTAGGATCACTGTGGTAGCCAACCATCTCAACGAATTCAATATGATTATAGCCCAATTGAGTTCGGTTGAGATTGATTTTGATGATGAAGTTCAAGCCCTAATTTTGTTGTCTTCTTTTACCGAAAGTTGGAGTGGGGACGGTGGCCTATTTTGTTAGTGCTTATTGGGTAAGGTGAAACTAAAATTTGATGAGGTTAGAGATTTGATCATGGCGAAGAAATTCGCAGAAGGAGTTAGGTAGGCCACATGATCCGCTTTTAGTACGAAAAGCAGAGGCGATCCGAATCAAGGGAAGCCAAATCGGGGTAGATCGAAGTCAAGGGGCAAAGATAAGCCCAAGAAAGATAAGAGTCAGGTTGAGTGTTAAAAATGTCATGAACTTGGTCATTACAAAAGGGAGTACAAGGCACAAGGGAATGAACCAAAGAAGAATGACAACTCAGCCAACGTTGTCACTGATGAGGGCTCAGATACATTGATTCTGAGTGTAAGCAGTCCATTGGAGTCGTGGGTGTTAGATTCTGGATCATCGTTTCATTAAATGCGGTGATCTTGGACGTAATGAAGAAGTTGTTGGGATTATCTTGAAAAGTATGCTTTTTACTTTGTATAATCGAAAACCGAATTTTCGGGACTTATTCTTGAAATAAATTGTTTATCATCGATGCTTTAAATATGATTGAATGTTATAGATATTTCTTGCATAAGCTGTTCAATAATTAAGACGTGTTACTTTGTAGTTAATTTAGTGATACCGGATCGAGAAGATTAAATTAACAAGTCCCTTGTAACTAAAAAGTACGCCATTCACGACCTAGATGGAAATGAACAACCGTCGCGAAAGGTTGAGGTGTAAGACTCAGATTGGTTTGTCTTGACCAAGAGATTACACTAGTGCATGATGCCTTTGAATAGGACCCTCTGAGGAGGATAAATTCTTGAGAAACAACAAGGAAGAATTAGACCTCGTGGTTCGTTATTTCTTAACCTTAAATCCCCTTAAATAGGATCATGTGGGATTGGTAATTATTGCTTTTGACTTATCATGGGTAGCGAATCGAGAGATTCAATACTTTTTATCTTGGGCAATATTATTGGTCACATGTGATTGCTAAGATTTAATCTGAAGAATCGTGTGCAAAGTACGCTTGCTTGATTTGCCCCTAGGAGGTTCATAAGTTTTATCATACCAAATCTTGCAAGTGGAATTAGTTTTCGGTATGGATAATAATGTTGAACCGTTCTCGACCAAGGACAAAAGATATTAATTAACGGAAAGCTATTTCAAAGTGGCTTGAATTAATTAATGGGCTAGATAATCTTAAAACGGGAAATAATGACCGGGAGCCATATTGACTGTAATATGGGTTAAGATGGATGGTGCAATATTAATTATGTAGTGGGATTAATTAATATTTATGGGCTTGAATTATATTGTGGCTCAATATTAGATATTCAAGATCCATTAGAAGGTTCAATCTTAATTCTCCTAAAGGCCCCTGAGTAGCCCAACATATAGTCCAAATAACTGAAAATGTGATTAAAATAAAATAAATATTGTTGCTTATATTTCCTCTAAATTTTCGAAATTTATGGATAAAAGAGGGAGAAAGATTTTCTTTGAATTTTGTCATGGAATGAAGATATGTATTCTTGGAATACAAGGTTATCTCATTAAATTCAAGAAATCTCCCACTTGGTTATTCATAAGGGATATTTCGAAATTTTGAAAATAGAGGGCAATAAAGATTTTCTTGATTTTCTTGAAAATATATTATGGAAGATATGTATTTCTTGAAATACAAGAATATCTCATAAATTCAAGAAGATCCAAATCTTGAAATCTTGCACTCCAAATTTTCGAAAATTCCATATATTGAGGAGGTGGGATTTTTTGTGGAATATTTTAATTATGGGAAAAAGAATATAAGGGATATATTCAAGATTTCTTGGTGACCAAGAAAAGTCTTTTCCCACATTGAAATATCACTAAAATTTCGACCACTCCATCTCCTATAAATAGGGGATGATTAGTTCATTCTCAAGTACAATTCCATGTGCTGGAAATATTAGCAAATCCACATAAGTGGTGCAACAAAGTTTATTTTTTCCTTTTGTTAATTGTTCGCGAGTATCATTCCACCGGATTGTCGAGCAAGGGCTAAGGGAATACTTGGGAAGTCCTTTTGGTTAGTCCGTCCGTCGACCCGAAGTCTTTGCCATCCCGAGAGGAGAATACGTTACGTAAACCCGTAGATTCCATCTGTCGTAGGTTTTCACGTGTTTTTTATATGCATGATATGTTGTTGCAATTATTATTTGAATTAATATAGGATTAATTCATGCTAGTAATAATTAATGAATTAAATTTGTATTTAAATATTCACCCGAATAGATCAATCTGCAACTCGTTCCCCAACAACGGTATCGAGCCCTTTGTTAAGACTCTGAAATTTTTAAATTGTAATTTAATTCGTGGACATTAAATTTGAAATTGGATAGTAGAATCAAGTTAGATCTGTTTTTTGCGGTATCCAATTGTCATGGATTTTGATGTTTTATTTTGCATGCATATAAAAGCGTGGTTTTTTAATTGATTAGATTCGAATTTGTTTTGCCTAAATGAGAAAATCCACGAGTAGACTAGGATTTGTTTGATTTGATCAATGTAATAGACTAGTCTAAATCTAGGTTTATTTATTTTTTAAATAAATTATGTAGGATAAAACGAAGAGATGAAGAATTAAAGGATAAAATTGAGAACCGAGGTAGGCGGCGCTGCCGCACAAGCCTTTAAGCAGGGCAGGCGGCCGAGCCTTGGATGTGAGATGTGCCTGGCGTGCGCGCTCGAGCCAAAGCCGGGCGGAGGCGGATGCAGCGTGTGGCAGTGCGGAGACTTAAAGGACGCTGCCTTGAGGACGCTGGCGAAGTAAGGGCGAAGGCGGCGCCTGGGCCGAGAATGCCCGACCGCCGATACCTACCGAGGCGTGCGAAACTGGCGAACCTGACGGCCACGGGCGGTGTCGAGGTCGCTTAGCCGCCCCAGTGCCAAGTGGCGTACGGATCTTGGCGTGCGATCTCATCTGCGTAGCTGGCGTGTGGTTCTCGAGAAGTATTTTTTTAGACGAACGAGTGGGAGAAATTGAGAGGCGTGTTTCTTCAAGATCAAGTCAAGAAAAAATCAAACCATGACAGTTGGATAATTTGTGCCCAATATGTTTATTTTTCCCATTTTTGCTTGATTTATTTGTCTTTGCTATCTTATGCTTTATTTAATTTGTTTAAATGTGTTTGCATGAGGGTTGCCAAATGGAAAAATCTCACCTTCAAAATTACTAAGTATGTTTAAATAATTAATTGACAATTTTATTAGGATAATAAAATTGAATTAATTTTTGACCTCCATGATTTATTTATTTGTGAATTCTTTTGGAGAAATTCCCAACGGAGACGGTCAAAAGATAGGTTTTCACATGAATGAATTCCAAAGCGGATGATTGTGGGTTATTACTAGTGGCGGCGATGACCCTCCCAACGAGGCTCGATCAAAAGCGAAATAATAATCAGATTTAATCATGGTTATTACTTAGGTATAAAATTGATATGCATATCTTCTCCAAGTCCTGTCAATTTTATATTGGTAAGTGGGAGCCAACTATTAATCTGGATATTAAAGGTTTATGGCATTTCTTGTTTGTAACACAGCTTGAATGTGTTTAAATAATGACCCACCCAACGTGGCTTATTTAAACTGTTTTTTGAGATGTTGGTGATGCATGTTCATATTTTTTTGAGATTTTAATATGATGCATGTGATCGAACCTTGTGATATACTTGTGTTATTGCATATAGTTGTTTTATTCGATTCAAAGATGTCGTTACCTTTTAATCCACTGTTATTATACTTAAAGTCAATACTATATGGAAACTATATTGATTGGAAAAATTATAATTGTCCTAACTGCACAAAAGCACAAGTGGATTTTGACACACAAAAATCAGATGAGCCAACTGACGAGTCAAAACATGCGGGACTCGTCAGATCACCTTGCGAGAAATGTCGTCGCTGAAAATGGTGGAGGGAAAACCCGTAAGGGATTACGTCCTCAAAATAGATGGCCCATCTGAACAAACTTGAGATTACGAGTCAGCAGATTATGATCCGGAGACTCGGATGAATTTGGTACTTCACTCTGCCCAAAATTTTTGAGCATTTTGGCCTCGCTAGCTAATTTGTTGCAAGCTTTTGGTCTCGGCAGAAATGATGATAAGGCACCAAACTCAAGCTTTGACGGCAAGTGGTCCGTCTTCATCTTCTAGGCCAAGGGTAGGCAAGATAAAGAAGAGGACCAAAGGCCATAAGCAATAAAACTCAACTGTTGCCAAGGCGGCGGTAAGATGAGAATGCTTGTTGTGTCAAGGAAAATCAAAGAGGAAGTGCTTAAGGCTGCGGTGAGAAAGGACAATGGAGGTTTTGCTGTTCCAACCCCAAAAGGGGACGGAAAGAAAGGTAATTCTCATGCACTAGTTGTTGAAACTTGTTTAGCGGCGTGATACTTCTCATTCATTGGGTGGTTGATCACGAGATCCACTAAATGTGTGGTTTTCGGGTTCTAAATTATCAAGAACTTAGTGGGAGTGAGATCCTCATCATTTGGAGCGGGCAACGTTATTTGAAAGTAGAAGACATTGCAATGCTACGTAAGTGGCAGATATTGCAATGCTACAATAGTAACGATTATTGCAATACTACGCAAGTAGCAGACATTGCAATGCTACATGAGTGACAGTTAAAGCAGTGGGAGAAGTGCACCTATCTTTTGAAGATAAAGTTTTTTTTTTGAGATTATCTTTATATTTCCCAGTTTTAGAAAGAATTCACTTTCAGTTTCTAAAATTCGATTAAAGGACACTAAGTTTCTTCTAATAAGAATGACATCATTTTTGAAATGATGAGTGTACCTGTTACGGGACATTGATAGAAAATCTCTATACAATTAACTGTGCACACCACTCACGAAATGCATCATATAACACATCAACTATTTCCGACAAAAGAGAGCGTGAACGAAATACTTCTTTGGCATCTAAGATTAGGTCATATAAATCCAAAGAGGATCCAAAGGTTGGTGAAAGATGGTTCACTGGAGCGTCTCCAAGTTGAATCGATTCCAACCTGCGAATCATGTTTGGAGGGTGATATGACCAAGATGGCATTTGGAGCCAAGGGGAATGGGGCTAAAGAAGTGTTAGAGATCGTTCACATAGATGTATGTAGTCCAATGTCAACCAAAGCAAGAGGAGGTTATGAGTAATTTTATTGATGATTACTCAAGGTACGGTTACATTTCCCTTATGAAGCATGAATCTGAGACCTTTGAGAAATTCTAAGAATTTAAGGCTCAAACAGAGAATCATAGGGAAAAACGTATCAAGTCTCTACGATCTGATCGTGGAGGCGAATACCTCAGCGATGAGTTTTTGAACTACTTATCTGATGAAGGGATTGTATCGACTCATCAAGACCCGAAACCCTCAACAAAACGGGGTTGTAGAGCGAAGAAACATAATTCTTTTGGAAATGGTTAGGTCAATGATGAGTTATGCGGATCTTCTCGAGTCGTTCTGGGGTCATACCTTGGAAAACATCGACTTACATTCTGAACTTGGTGATATCCAAATCGGTTCCCAAAACTGCCAAAGAATTGTGGACCGGGCACAAGCCTAGTATGAGACACATGAGAACTTTGGGGTGTCCAGCCTACATGTTGGACAAGGAAGCGGTAAAGTAGGATCCTCGATCGTAATTAAGGTTGTTTGTAGGATACCGCGAGGGAACAAAATGGTGTATGTTCTATAGTCCCAAAGATCAAAAGGTGGTCATCAGCACCCACTTTAGATTTTGGAAGAAGACTATATGAACAAAAGAAAACCCAGAAGTGAGATTACCTTAAATGAGCTTAGAGGGCAAACCTCAGTGCCAACTGTACTAGATGATATACCAAACGATACGCTTTCAACCAGGAGCCTCGTCATAGTGGGAGGGTTGTTAAACCCGAGAGATTCAAGGGAATAGGAGAGTCCTTGGACTTGATTCCGGACAAGACTTAATCGAGACCCATGGATATCTGACGAGGCACTCCAAGATAAGGATGCAGATTCTTGGCAAACAACAATGAAAGCCGAAATGGGTTCTATGTTTCATAATAGAGTGTGGGAGCTAGTCGAACCACTTAATGGGGTCAAACCCATTGGATGCAAGTGGGTATATAAGAGGAAAAGAGGGCCAAGGCGGGAAGGTTGAAACCTTTAAAAGCAAAGACTAGTGGCGAAAGGTTATACTCGAAAAGAAGGGATCGATTATGAGGAAACTTTTCGCCAGCGTAGCCATCTTAAGTCCATCCAGTATTCTCTTATCGATTCTTTCAAGCATTTCGACTTTGAAATCTGGCAAATGGATGTCAAGACGACTTTCCTTAACTAAGTCTTGATAAAGAGATCTATATGCAACAACCCCAAGGTTTCATTGAAAAACAGGGCAAGAACACCAAGTTTGTAAGCTCAAGAGGTCCATTTTACGGACTCAAAGCGGGCATCGAGCTTGGAACCAAAGTTTTGATCATGTAATAAAGTCTTATGGGTTTGATCAAAACGAGTTTTAAAGTTATTGTGTATAAAAGTATCGAATCGAACGCATTGGTATTCTTAAGACTATATCGTAGATAACATTGTGATCATCGGGAACGATGTGAAGGTGTTATCAGACGTAAGGGCATGGTTTTCAAAACATTTTGATATGAAAGACTTAGGGAAACCGGACACATCCTTGGGATCAAGATCACTCGAGATCGCAAGAAAAGGATGATCGGGTTATCGCAAGTTTCATACATAGACACTGTCTTGAAACGCTTCAGCATGCATGATTCCAAGAAAGGATTCGTACCTTTCAGACTTTGAATCCATCTATCCAAGAAAATGTCCCCTAAGACGCAAGAGGAGATAGATGACATGGAAGGTATTCCTTGTGCTCCGGCTGTCGGAAACCTTATGTATGCAATGGTGTGTACGAGACCAGATATCTACTTTGCCGTAGGCATGGTAGCAAGATATCAAAGTAACCCAGGGAAAGCGCATTGGACGACAGTTAAGAACATTCTGAAGTGTCTGAAAAGAACTCGGGATAGAATGTTGATTTATCAGTCAGATACTCCAATCCCCATAGGCTACACGGACTCGGATTTCCAATCAGATTTAGATTCCACAAATTATCTGCCTCAGTTAGTGTGTTTCCATTTGGGAAGTGTAGCCATCAAATGGACGAGTGTGAAGCAGAAATGCATCACTGACTCAACCATGGAAGTCGGGTAAGTAGCTGCTTGTGAAGCAGTGAAAGAACCGACTGGGCTCTAGATCTTCTTAGTGGACTTGAATGGTGTTCTGAATTTATCTAGCAATATCTGCTAGGGGCAGTTGCAAATTCAAGAGAACCAAGAGTCCACGAGTCAAACAAACACATTAAAGGAAAGACATCTTATACGAGAAATCGTTATGAGAGGAGATATAGATGTGACAAAGATAGCGTCTGAGGACAGCCTAGCAGATCCATTCACAAAGTGTCTGCCTCTGAATACATTCGAGAGACATGTGAGTGGAATGGGTGTCAAGACCATTGCCAATCTGCTTTAAGTGGGAGAAATTATTAGGTTCGTGTAGGTGACATTAGATGTCACGGACTACTCGAGACGTGTTGTAGTATACTTAAAAGCAGACTTTGAGTATAAGTGGGAGATTGTTGGGATTATACTGAAAAGTATGCTTTTTACTTTGTATAATCGAAACTAAATTTTCAGACTTATTTACTGAAATAAATTGTTTATCACTGATGCTTTAAATATGATTGAATGTTATAGATATTTGCGCATAAACTGTTCAATAATTAAACGTGTTACATTTGTAGTTAATTTAGTGATACCGGATCACGAGAAGATTAAATTAACGGTCCTTGTAACTAAAAAAAGTACGCCATTCACGACCTAGATGGAAATGAACAACCATCGCGAAAGGTTGAGGTGTAAGGCTCAGATTGGTTTGTCTTGACCAAGAGATTACACTAGTGCATGACCGATGTAATTGAATAGGACCCTCTAAGGAGGATAAATTCTTCTTAATCGAACAAGGAAGAATTAGACCTCGGTGGTTCGTTATTTCTTAACCTTCGCCCCTTAAATAGGATCATGTGGGATTGGTAACTATTGCTTTGACTTATCATGGGTAGCGAATCGAGAGATTCAATACTTTTTATCTTGGGCAATATTATTGGTCACATGTGATTGCTAAGATTTAATCTGAAGAATCATGTGCAAATCACGATTGCTTGATTTGCCCCCTTGGGGAGATTCATAAGTTTTATCATACCAAATCTTGCAAGTGGAATTAGTTTTCGGTATGGATAATAATGTTGAACCGTTTCTCGACCAAGGACAAAAGATATTAATTAACGTAAAGCTATTTTTGGCTTGAATTAATTAATGGGCTAGATAATCTTAAACACGGGAAATAATGACAAGGGAGCCATATTGACTGTAATATGGGTTAAGATGGATGGTGCAATATTAATTATGTAGTGGGATTAGTTAATATTTATGGGCTTGAATTATATTGTGGCTCAATATTAGATATTCAAGATCCATTAGAAGGTCCAATCTTAATTCTTCTAAAGGCCCCCCGAGTAGCCAAAGATATAGTCCAATAACCGAAAAGGTGATTAAAATAAAATAAATATTGTTGCTTATATTTCCTCTAAATTTTGAAATATATGGATAAAATGGAGAAAGATTTTCTTTGAATTTTGTTATGGAATGAAGATATGTATTCTTGGAATACAAGGTTATCTCATTAAATTCAAGAAATCTCCCCTTGGTTATTCATAAGGGATATTTGAAATTTTGAAAATAGAGGGCAAGAAAGATTTTCTTGATTTTTTGAAAAGATATTATGGAAGATATGTATTTCTTGAAATACAAGAATATCTCATAAATTCAAGAAGATCCAAATCTTGAAATCTTGCACTCCAAATTTTTAAAATTCCATATATTGAGGAGGTGGGATTTTTTTTGTGGAATATTTTAATTATGGGAAAAAAGAATATAAGGGATATATTCAAGATTTCTTGGTGACCAAGAAAAGTCTTTTCCCACATTGAAATATCACTAAAATTTCGACCACTCCCTCTCCTATAAATAGGGGATGATTAGTTCATTCCCAAGTACAATTCCATGTCTTTGGAAATATTAGCAAATCCACATAAGTGGTGCAACAAAGTTTATTTTTTCCTTTTGTTAATTGTTCATGAGTATCCTTCCACCGGATTGTCGAGCAAGGGCTAAGGGAATACTTGGGAAGTCTTTTTGGTTAGTCCATCCGACCAAGTCTTCGCCATCCCGAGAGAATACGTTCACGTAAAACCCGTAGATTCCATCGTAGGTTTTACGTGGCTTTTTATATGCATGATATGTTGTTGCAATTATTATTTGAATTAATATATGATTAATTCATGCTAGTAATAATTAATGAATTAAATTTGTATTTAAATATTCACTCCGAATAGATCTGTGCAACTCATTCCCCAACAGAAGTACACTTCCGGGAACTTTGGGAAGGTTTATCTTGCTGGTGATGAGCCTCTGGAAATCAAAGGGAAGGGGGATGCTCAGATTAAAACACCAAATGGGATTGTGTTACAGTTGAAAGATGTGAGACATATTCCTGGTTTGAAGAGGAATTTGATTTCAGTTGGGCAGCTTGATGATGAGGGCTACAAGGTGACTTTTGGGTGTAACTCGTGGAAAATATCCAAAGGTGTCATGGTAGTGGCTCGAGGAAATAAAGAGTGAACTTTGTATATGACAGGCAACACCCGGGATAACATTGCTCTTGTAAATGAAAAGGGGAATGTGAATTTGTGGCATTGTCGCCTTGGCCACATGAGTGAAAAGGGGATGAAAGTTATGTGCTCGAAGGGTAAACTGACAGACCTCAAGACAGTTGACATCGGTTTGTGTGAGGACTGTGTATTCGGAAAATAGAAAATGATGAGTTTTTCGAAGGGAGGCAGAGCTTTGAAGAAGCAGAAGCTAGAGTTAGTTCATAGTAATTTGTGGGGTCCAGCACCAGTGACATCCCTTGGTGGAGCATCATATTACATGACTTTCATCGACGACTCTACGAGGAATGTATGAGTTTATTTCTTGAAAAATAAGTCTGATGCCTTTGATGCTTTCAGGAAATGGAAGGCTCTTGTAGAAACTGAAACAAGTCTCAAGGTAAAGTGTTTGAGATCTGATAATGGTGAAGAGTACGAGCTCCGTGAGTTCAAGGAATTCTGTGAGGCGAACGTAATTCAGATGGAGAAAACCGTGAGAGGAACCTCCCAACAGAATGGTGTGGCAGAACATATGAACAGGACCCTATGTGAACGTGCTAGAAGCATGAGATTGAAGTGTGGGCTGCAGAAGATGTTTTGGGCAGAGGCAGTTAACACAGCGGCTTACTTGATAAACAGAGGACCCTCAACTCCTTTGGAAAATGGCATACCAGAGGAGGCCTGGTCGGGAAATGAGGTAAATCTGTCTTTTCTTCGAGTATTTGGGTGTGTTGCATATGTTCATGTTGATGCTATGAGTAGAAGTAAGCTAGATGCTAAATCTATTAAGTGTACGTTTGTTGGATATGGCGGTGATGAATTTGGCTATCAATTTTGGGATGAGGAAAACCGAAAGGTAATTCGTAGTCGAGATGTCATATTTAATGAACAGGTTATGTACAAAGACAGGTTGGGGATATCCAAAGAAGGTGGTTCTGAGTCTCAGGTTGTGGAGTTAGACATTTCGAACTCGGGTGGGAGCAAAGGGGTTCTAGATGATCAGGTGATTGTTGAGGAAGAACCAAGTACACCACCACCAACAATGCCGCTGCGGAGATCCACGAGAGAACTGAGATCTCTTGATAGGTATTCATCCTCCCTCCATTATTTATTGTTAATCGATGGTGGTGAACACTTGAATGTTATGCGAGAGGCCACACATAGTGCAATTGGACAAGTGGAAACTTGCAATGGATGATGAGATGAATTCATTGATGACCAACGAACTTGGGAACTTGTTGAGCTTCTAAGGGCAAAAAAGGCCTTTGCATAACAAGTGGGTTTCGTAGATAAAAGAGGAGGCTGATGGAAGCAAGCGCTACAAGGCAAGATTGGTTGTGAAGGGGTTTCAACAGAAACATGGTATTGACTATACCTATGTTTTTACTCCAGTGGTGAAGCTAACTACCATTTGATTGGTTATGAGTCTGGTGGCTGCAGAAAATTTGGTGTTAGAACAGATGGACGTGAAAACCGCCTTTCTTCATAGTGATTTAGATGAGGACATCTACATGAAGCAACCGGAGGGATACTTGTCTAAGGGGAGTAGTGAGCTAGTTTGCAAGTTGAAGAAGAGCTTGTATGGTCTGAAACAAGCTCCATTACAGTGGTACAAGAAGTTTGATGGGTTCATGCACGAGATTGAGATCAAGAGGTGTGAGGGTGACCATTAACATTACTTCAAGAGGTATGATGATGGTTATATCATTTTTGCTATTATATGTTGATGACATGTTGATAGCGGACTTTTAGTTTCGGGGGAGGTGAGCAAGTTGAAGGAAAAATTGTCTGAAAGGTTTGCTATGAAGGACCTTGGAGAGGCCAAGCAAATCTTGGGTATGCGAATTGATCGTGACAAGGTGGCAGGAAAGTTGTATCTTTCACAGACTAAATACATAAAGAAAGTCTTGGAGAGATTTAGTATGGAAGATGCAAAGCCAGTTCGGGTCCCGTTGGGAAGTCAGATCAAGCTATCCAACAAGGACTCACCTAGTAGCGAAGAGGAGCGGACCTACATGCAAAACACTCTGTATGCTTCAGCAATTGGAAGTTTGATGTATGCTATGGTGTGTACAAGACACGATATTGCACAAGCGGTGGGAGTTGTTAGCCGGTTTATGGGCAATCCGGGTAAGCAGCATTGGGAGGCGGTAAAATGGATCCTAAGGTACTTGAGAGGTACAACTGAACAAGCTTTGTGCTTTGAAGGCAAAAGCGTTGAGTTGGCAGGATATGTTGATGCAGACTTGGCATCAAATGATCTCGACAAAAGGAGGAGTACTAGAGGGTATGTGTTTAATTTTGGTGGTACTGCAATATCTCTTGGGCTTCTAAGTTGCAAAAGATCGTAGCTTCGATCCGGCTGCGAAAGCAGAGAGCGTTGCGATTCATCGAGGCTAGTAAAGAAATTATTTGGTTGCAGAATCTGTCGTGTGAGTTGGGGAAGGAGCAAAAGGATAGTATTTTGTATAGTGACAGTCAGAGTGCTATTCACTTGGCGAAGAATTCGGCCTTTCACTCGAGGACGAAGCACATTGAGTTGAGGTATCATTACATTCGTTACCTCATTGAGAACAAGATCTTTGGCGATGAAGATCGGGGAAGTGAGAATCCTCACGACATGTTGACTAAGGTTGTGACCTTAGAGAAGTTGAAGTTATGCATGACTTCAACTAGCCGAAAGAAAGCGAAAGCATAAGGCGACACACTATTGAAATGGATGAGAGAGACCATTGAAATGGAGGAGACAATTTCTGGTTGGAGTCGGATGTTCTCGGTGGGAGATTGTTGGGTTGTGGAGACTGGATGTTGGGTTGAGGCGGAGATCAGACCTGGGGAGGCTCTCGACCCACGACCAGTGGTCGAAAGCACCTATGCACGATCGAGCACCATTCTTTCCAAGTGCTCATCGGGCGCTTCGAAAATACTGTTTGATCGAGTAGAACCGCCGACCAAAGCCCTGTGTCGGCGGTTCATTATTTTCTTAATTAGCTTCCTCACAAGCGTGAATTAGGGCTTCGGCCCATATCTTGGTTTAAATACCTTGACTCATTGTATTTGCCTCTTTGTACGAAAAACACACGAAAATAGTGAATCTCCTGGCTTTGTAGTGCCCCCAGACGTAGTCATTCCTGACGAACTGGGTAACCAAATTGTTTGTTCCTTAATTCGTTGTTCCATTATTTTCTCCATAATTGCTTGCTTAAAATTCCTAACAGTTTGTTTGCTCTGTTTCAAGTGGCGCTGGTACTGGGCCTCGTGATCTTGAATTAAGCAGATCATCTCATCTAGAGTACTTTTCCAGTCACCGCAACAAACAAAGCAAGTTCATTGACATGGTGATCAAGAAACACATCACAAAGATCCTTATGCTCATTAATCTTCATTCTCTCTTTATTTCCACACAAAACCACATCCCCTAATCCACAAATCTCGTCCTCCAGTTTGCCACTTAAACAACACATCAACCGTTTCGCGACTCCTAAAACAACAACATTCGTCCGAGCACAAATCAACGTCCTGCAATTCAATTCCATAAGGCATAAGAGTAAATACGCGATTGTTTTCGTCTTTCCGGTCCCGGGAGGACCCCATATCAGCTTGTGAAATAAGAATCTGTGTATTAATCTGTCTTATTCACAATACTACAAGAATGTAATATATATACTTACAGACATGGGTTGCTGAACCCTATTACTAAAGAGACTCATAATAATAATTAATAAAGCCTAAAACATACAGAATATATTATACTAATATAATCCCAATACCTCCCCTCAAGTTGGAGCATGCAAATCACAAATGCCCAACTTGTGAAGAAGAAAATCAAACTGACGTTTCCCCAAGGCCTTAGTAAATATGTCCACTTAATTTGGCCATGTGTAGGAATACGAAAGACTAATCGTGTCATCCTGAATAGCATCTCGTATAAAATGACAATCCACCTCAATATGCTTAGTGCGCTCATGAAAAACTAGATTCTGAGCAAGGTACAAAGCAGATTGACTATCACAAAATAAACTCATAGCATGAGGATGATGAACTCCAAGACTTTTCAACAAACCTTTAAGTCATTTGAGTTCACAAGTCATCTTGCAGAACCATTGATCTATACTCGGCATCACCGATGAGCGAGAGACTATATCTTGTTTCTTAGTCTTCCAAGATATAGGAGAATTACCAAGAAACACCAACCATCCCGATAGAGATCTCCGAGTAAAAGAGGACAATCGCCCAATTCAAATCACACCATCCACTTAAGTGTAGATCACAATCAGATTTAAGAAGAATACCTGACCGGGCATGCTTTCAAATATCGGACCGCTAATTGCTTGAAAAAATATGATAAAACTTCCCAATGATCACGTCTAGGTTCATGTAAAAAATTGAGATAAAACATGAACATGATATGTTATATCCGGGTCGTGTAAAAGCAAGATATATAAGACGGCCTACCAATCTTCGATCATCGCTTCCACATCTTTCCACAAAGGACTCGTTGAGTGTGCTTGTTGGTGATTTTGTGCCATAGGAATACCTCCATCGGCTTTGCGCCAAGGAATCCAACTTACGAAATAATATCAAGAGTGTATGAAAAATACCCTCATGATTAAGAGCAACCTCTATCCCAAAAAAAAAAAAATATTTCAACACCCCAAGATCCTTCATAAAAACAGGCACTCAAGTACTCTTTGAATTTAGCTAGTGCAACAACATCATTTTCTGAAATAATCAAATCATCAACATACACAAGAACATTCATTTGAATCTTACCTTTGTGAAAGGTAAACAAAGAATAATCTGAATAGGATTGTAGAAATCCATATGTCTTCAAAGAGTTTGCCAATTTAGCAAACCAACACCGTGGTGCTGCTTCAAGCCATACAATGATTTTTTTTCAATCTACAAACCCCGATTCGGTTTCTCACTTTGAAATCCAAGAGGTAATTTCATATACAATTCTTTGGATAGATCTCCATGAAGAAAAGCATTATGTACGTCCATTTGATGCAACTCCCAATTCTTTTTGTCAAAGAACAACTAGAAAAAGCACAAATCGTGACCATTTTTAGCATGAGGGCAAAAGTATATCGTGTAATCAATCCCCCATTACGATGATTACCAAAGACTACCAAACAAGCTTTTGGGACGCTCAACACTTCCATCGAACAATATTTAATTTTGTAGACCCATCTACAACCCGAGCTCGCTTCCTGGGAGGAAGAGTCTCCATACTCCAAGTACCATTATCTTCCAAGACCTTAATTTTCTTCCCAAGATAGCTTCACACCGACTGGATCCTTCATGGCTTCTTTAAAAGATCGTGGTTTCGCACTGATGTAAGCCGCTTTGTGAAGGAAAATTCGGTGTCCCAAGGAAAAGCGATCACAATTCACATAATGTTCTATAGGATAGAGCATACCTGAGGACTCTAATGAAGTAGGTGAACCATGTGAGTGGGATGGACTCAACTTTCGTACGGTGTTCAAAGCAAAATCACGAAGCTTCACAGATGGAACTTTTGAACGTCTTCCACGGCCTAACGTGTGATCAACAACATCTCCATCTTGCCCCAAATTGTTTGTGTCGCCTTCAACATTGACCACATTATCAAGTGGTACCTCCAACTCCTCAACAATGGCTGGAACAATACTATCATCATGTTGAGGGGGCTGTTCAACTTCTCCATTTGTCTGCTCAAAATACTCATAAGCCAAATCATCTTCAATCAAATTCAACGGAGGAAGAGCAACTGGACAAACACCCTCATTGACACCCGAAACTACCAAATAAGGGAACTCATTTTCATAAAATTTTACATCTCTGGAAACAAAGTACTCATTCGTATCAATATCAAAAAGTTTCCATCCTTTTTTATCATGAGGATATCCCACAAAAACACACTTCCTACTTCGACTTTGAAATTTATCATCTTTTGCTCGTTGATTATGAGCATAACACAAGCAATCAAAAACACGCAAAGCATCATAGGAAGGAGGTGCACCAAACAATACTTCATACGGGAATTTGTAATTAAGCAAACTCGAAGGTGTACGGTTGATTAAATAACCAGCAGCTAAAATACACTCACCCCAAAAATCAATTGGCAAATTGCCTTGAAACCTTAATGCTCTACCCACATTCAAAATATGAATATGTTTTCGTTCAACTCTCCCATTCTGCTGAGGAGTACCAACACAAGATGTTTGAAACAATATCCCAACCTGTGAAATACTCCTTCATACAAAAGAACTCAGTGTCGTTATTACTCCGGACAATTTTAACTTGAGCATTGAATTGCTTTTCAATCATTGCAAGAAAAGACTTAAACATTTTAAAAACCTCAGTCTTATCAATCAATAAAATCACCCAAACAGCTCTAGAAAAATCATCCACAAGAGTCAAAAAATATTTCGCTCCACAAGAAGAGGGTGTATGATATGGCCCCCAAAGATCACAATGAATCAATTCAAAACAACTTGTAGCCTTATTATCACTACTAAAAAAATTATCTCTAGTTGTTTAGCTTGATGGGACACATCACAAGTTTTATTCAAAATCTTAGTAGAACTACTAATAAAAGGAAGAGATTGAACAACTTTATCAGAAGGATGTCCCATTCGCTTATGCCACAACTCCAGAGATATCGCCCCATCCACATTCAAAGCTTGAATCCTCGGAACACCACGAAAGTAATAAAGTCCATCCCTTCTTTCATCGGCTCCAATCAGGGTCCTCAAATTTTGGTCCTGTATAACACATAAACTCTTGGTGAATTGTACAACACAATTTAAATCATCGGCAAGATGAGTAACCGAAATTAAATTGCAATTTAAATCAGGTACATATAGGATATTTTTAAGAACTACTCCACGAGCTAAAACCACTTGGCCACATTTTGATGAATTAGCCTTTTTACCATCAGGAAGTCCAACTGGGCATATTGCCATGTCTTTAACATGGCTCAACAAGGCAAGATTACCAGTGACATGATTTGAAGCTCCGGTGTCAATTATCCAAACAGATTTAGAACACTCACCACTCAAACGATCATCAGAAGCTTTTATATTTGTATTACCAAGCATGTCAAGTAGTTGTTGCAACTGTGCACTCGTTATTCCTGGAAGCTTAGTATCACTCCCAGCATCATAAGCAGAAGTCGAACTAGGCCCTGCAATGTGTCCAGTAACAACACGGACTTCGGCAGCTGATCGACCTTTGTTAACAGTTTGCTGTGAAGCTGGATGTGACCCAGCGCCACCATTGCCACCAGAGCTACGCCCACGGGTGTTACTACGACCTGCTCCTCGACCGCCGCCACGCGGCCTATCACCCCACCAATCAGGAAAACCGATCTTAGATAAGCAGTTGTCGTCCTCATGACCCGTCCTATGACAATACGGACATACCAGTTCAAATTTATCACGAGTATCGACACGAGTCATACCTCGAGATTGCGGTTTAACCGCAAGAGCCATCACATCATCACGCTCGGCCTTGGATCGAGAAGAAGATCGAAGGCGCTCCTCTTGAAGTAATGCCTGATACGCACGATCAAGACTCGGAAGTGGATCTTGCGCCAAAAGATTTGATCTCATATTACCGTACAATTCTTCATTAATTCCGTAAAGAAAATCATGAAACCGATCTTCATCAACACGGGCTTGGACCTGTTCACCAAGGCCACACGTGCACTTACCACACTTGCAAGTAGGTAATGGATTATATGTAGTCAATTCATCCCAAAGAGGCTGCAAAGTTCCAAAATATTCCGCCACTGTCATATTTTTGGACTGCCTATACTCAACCAATGCCGCCTTTATTTGTTGCTTTCGAGGTTCGTTGCCAACGTCGAACCGTTTCTTGAGCACATCCCACAACGGCTTCGCTTATTCAAAAAAAGGGATCGTCTTCCGCACAGAAGGGTCGATCGTCATCAAAATCCATTGAACAAGCATAGATTGGACACAATACCAGTCCTCTAGCTTCTCTGATTCAGTTGGTTTATTGATAGTGCCTTCAACAAAACCAAATCTACGTCTAGATTTAAGAGAAAGCCGCAAAGATCGCGATCATTCCTCATAGTTATCCCCACGAAACACCACGTTCGTAATTGTATTTCTAGGATTATCTTGTGAACCAAGGAAATTCAGGGATGTAGGATCAATTCTTGAACTGGCCATGGTGACTATTAGAAAACCCTAGCCGCCGTGCTGGCTCTTATACCATGTGAAATAAGAATCTGTGTATTAATCTGTCTTATTCACAATATTACAAGAATGTAATATATATACTTACAGACATGGACTGCTGAACCCTATTACTAAAGAGGCCCATAATAATAATTAATAAAGCCTAAAACATACATAATATATTATACTAATATAATCCCAATACAGCTTCACACTATTTCCATGATCACATTCCGTTAACGCCACACAATTCAAAATAGCATCTTTTTGAGAATCATCATGCCCCAATGAAGCAATAAGTTCCCTCGATTTTGACAGAGTAAGACTCTCTGTTTTCTCGGAACAGAGACCACAATTCTCTGCTACCTATAAAAACATAATAAAAGACCATCCATATCCATTAGGACTTCCACATTCAATCAATTTAATGGAAATCAAGAAATCTGTATCAAAATCTTACAGATGGATCGACATTAAGCAGATAGTCAATCAATTTGGTGTTTCCTTGTGTACCCAAATGCAATGTTTTCCAAATCCGCATGTTGGTCGTCAAATTCGTATGATGAACAACAAAGAGTGTGTTGGCCCTGTTATAAAGTCTAAAGGAAACAGGTGCAGAAGATAAAATGCGCAGCTTAGTGGAGTCATAAAATACACCTAGAACTATGGCAAAAGTATTAAGTATATGATCTTTTATTGAGATCGACATGCTTAGGTCTCTCATCTGTTAGTGCAATTAAATCCATAACCTGAGGTTTATACTCGACCATTGTATACCGTTAAGAAGTATGTTAAGTCGTTAGGATTCATAAAATCGGTGGTGCATTTGGAGATTTCACGGCGTGTGTTTCTTCAATGAGTGGGGTGGTATATGAGTTGATGTAATGGTGCACACTTGAGAAAGTGTCTGGAATTTAATGAACCTGAACAATTAATCAATTAAAGTATCATCTGATCTGATGTGCAAAAATGGAGTAAAATTACAGGAAAGCTGACATATACACTACCTTATTCTTGTAAAGATCTCTGTTGACTACGTCAGCAGTGGACCAAGAGAAAACAGAGTTAATTAGTCGTTGAGCTTCAAATTCCTGCTTCATCTCTTCTTCCTCAGGCGTATTTGGTTCACGGGACTGAATTGATTAGATGTGATAGAATTGAGTGAGATTGAGTAAGATTTGATTGATTTGACTTGATTTGTTGAATCAAGATATGCGTTTGGACTGTAGGATTAGATCGAGAGATTAGATGAGATACCTATTGAAATGTCATAAACACTCTTAAATTGAATTGAAACAACCACACTTCATTCTTGTAAATCTATTCAAATAATAGAAAGACAATTTGTAATATTGCTTGAAATATGCTCTATCTCACATTTCACATGAGATTGACATATCCCTCCATGGAGGGATTTTGCACATTTTCTACCCTGGCTTGAAGTATATCATGGGTCATCATCTCTCAAATCAAACGGTAGATTAGTTGGGATTAAAATCTTAATCATGACCTATCCCGATCAATCCCGTGAACCAAACGGGGCCTTAATGTTTCCTTGAACAAGGAAAATATGGTGAGAAGAAGAGAATAAATTTGTAACACCCAAGATTTTCAATCGCCCTAAGTTATTAAAAAGAAACAAATAAATTATATAAATTAAAAGAATTAAAATTAAATAATTAAATATATATATCCACATATATATATATACTTATTTATGGATGCATGCACGGTTTTGGTTAAAGGGTTCTCTTTTAATTTCCTTGTATAATTCATAAAATAATTTCATATTTATTTTACATACCTTAGAAAAAGGAAAAGAAAAAATTATATATATGATTAATAGATACTCACAGTGAGCCTAAAGGATTATTAAAATATATATCTTCTTATATTATTTATTTTCTTAAAAAATATATATAATACATGAATAAACTTTGACTTCCGCAATTTTCTCAAGTTAGTTTTGGATGAAACTTTTATTCTTTTTTAAATATTCAAAACCCACGTAGAAAGTGGGAAGACTTAATCTAATTCTAAGCTCAAATATCTCAACTGATTCCACCCTTGCACTATTTTAATTCACAGTAGTTTCAGATTTTCCATTCACAGAAAAGTTTATTTCTTCACTCAAATTTTCAGAAAAAATATTTCTCTCCCTCGGCTGATTAAAAAATAAAATTCTGCAAGTCGATTTCTCTGCTTCTTTTTCAAGAATTTGTAGGAGCACCTTACAACAAATTGCTGAAACAGTACAATTTTCTATCTCTTATCTTTTACATATTAATTATTTTTAAATCAGTTTATAGGGTTGCTCAAATTAACGTAGGTATGCACTGCTAGTGCTTTTGATTTAATTTTTGAGTTTGGATCAACCATTTAACTTATTTCATAATATTATTTTGCTTCTAAATTTTATTTAAGTAATTATCGGCTTAATGTCCTACTATTTTACTTTTGATTCGATAAAGCCCAAACAATTCGGTCAGATTTTGTGATTTTCGAAACATGGACTAGTGCACTACGTTTATTACTTAGACTAAAGGGTTTAGTCGTTATTCCCATTTTTTTTTAATTATTGATCAAAATCCATTGTTTCTGTATCAAGTTGCTACAACCTTTGCATGGGCTTAATGCTTACTGCCCAATTATTTTCTATAAGCAAAAATTGTAAGAAAAACATTTATGGATTTTCAAATAGAAAACTTATTTGCTTAATCGTGTTTCTCGTTAATTATATCGATATTTATCAACATTTAAGGTTATAACTTATTGAAGTAATTAAATAAATTACTACTTTTTTTTTGAAAGACAAAGAAATATCATTACAGAGTACAAGGGGTACTCTAATCCCATAGTGTACAAGCACGACAAATCGATCTAAAGTTTATTGCGTAGACAATCAAAAGGATGATGTTTCCAAGATACAAACGGAGCATAAAAGGACAACGGGTAATGTGATCTAATCCATTTCTATGAACTGAACTTAATCCCATCTAAAGTTTCTCCAATGAGTAGATACTTTCTTTGAAAACAATCCCATTTTTGGAATTCCAGATAGTTCCTTGCCAAATCAAGCTCAGAATTTTCCCTCGTGTAGCCGAGCGCTCTGACTCCACAAATTCCGTGAAATGGTCAATTAGAGAAGTCGAGTAAGATGCAGACTTCCCCAACCATGAAGCAACAACCTCCCAGACAAGAAGAGAAAACGGGCAAGTAATCGAAGACTCTACCGTAGACGAGCAGACGGGACAAAGAGCTGAGCCAACCACACTGGTCAACCCACATTTTAACAGATTTTCTTTAGAAGGTATTCTGTCCCGAACCGCTTTCCATGCAAATGCCGAGACTTTAGACGGGATGGTCTTCCACTAGATCTTCAACCATGGAAAAAAGTCGGGCTCTTCACCGAAATTAGTCTCCACGATCGAACGATACATCTCTTTCGTTATGAACCTTCCACTGGGATGACCAACCCACTTCCACTCGTCCTTCATACCTGGCTGTAGTTTCAACCTGTAAATACATGACCATAGATCCATAAACTCCATAATAGCATTCAAATTAGGAAAGTATTCCCACTTGAACACCCAACTCCCCTCATACACCGAAAAGAAGTCACTAACCCTACCTCTTTAGGAGAAGATAAACGAAATAAACTCGGATAGCGATCTTTTAATCTTACTCTATCCACCCACGGATCCCACCAAAATCTAACTGACTCCCCACTCCCAATACACAAGGCCAACTTATCCCTAAACAAACACCCCTCCTGACTCCACCACAATGTATGCAAATTCTTCCACCACAAAGATCACTTATTCGACTTACTTAAACTCACTGACTCGACCAAGAAAGACATATACCTAGACTTAAGAATACTAACCCATAATGACTGCTCACCCGACACCCATCTCCAAAGCCATTTGCTCATAATAGCCACATTAAAGCTCAGAATATCTCTCACCCCCAACCCACCAACTAACTTACTCATGCAGACAGAACTCCACTTGACCCATGTAATTTTACGACCTGACTCTTTCCCCCCCCCCCCCCCAAAAAAAAATATTTCCAATTTGGAAAGGGCTGAAATGATACACTTCAGGGCTTTGAAAAATGAGAGATATGAGATAGAGAGTGCTGATAGAACCGATTTCAATAAAGTGATCCGATCTCCGAGCGATAAATTTCTTCTTTCCCACCCATAGAGTTTCCTACGTACACAATCCATAAGCGATTTCCATACTTCTTTTTTCCTGAAGTTCACACCAATCGGAAGGCCCAAGTAGGAGAAAGGTAATGTCCCCACCTTACAACCAATCAAACCATCAAACATCTCCAGATGAGATTCCTTCATACTAATACCATGTAAAGAGCTCTTCTGGAAGTTGACCTTCAGCCTGTATGCTAGCTCTAAAAGTCTGAGAATTCCTCTCATGGCTTTGGCATTTTTAACCGAAGCTTTCCCAAGTAGAACTGTATCATCCAAAAACTGCAAATGACTCACATGTATCTCGTCTCTACCAATTCGAAAGCCATCAAACTTTTGTAAAACTTTTGCTCTTCTCATTAAGCAACTGAGGCCCTCGGCCGCAATCAGGAATAAGAAGGGGGAAATAGGATTCCCTTGTCTTAAACCTTTCTGAAGCTGAAACTCGTCGATAGGGCTGTCGTTTACCAGAATCGACATCGAAGCAGAAGAAAGACACCCTCTCATCCATTTTCTCCATTTCCAGTGGAAGTTCATACCCCTCATCATGTCGTCCAAGTATTCCCACACCACTGAATCATAAGCCTTCTCAAAGTCCACCTTGAAAACCAGACCCCGTTTCTTTTCATTTTTCATGAAATCCACAGATTCATTCAGCACTAAAATACTATCCAGAATCTATTTTTCCCCCACAAACGCACTCTGATTGTTTGAGATGACCGACCCAACAACCTTTGCTAACATGTTTGCCAATAACTTTACAATGATTTTGTACATACAACCAATGAGAGAGATTGACCTGTAATCTTTTATGCTGCTCGAGTCTTGTTTTTTCGGGATTAGAGTGACAAAGCTAAAATTACCACCTCTCAAAATTTTACCCATGCTGATGGAAATCGTTCACAAAGTTCATGATCTATTTTTTAAGAATTGGCCACATCTTCCTAACAAATTTGAAAGTAAACCCATCTGGCCCCGAGCTTTTATTTCCACCGCAATTCCACACTGCCTTCTTGACCTCGTCTTACTACTTTAACAATTACTTTTAATAGAAATACTAAAACTTAAAATTTAATATTTTAGGTGACACGAATTTTACGGCTTAAATCAAATTATGTGTTCAAGACTTAAGATGGGATTTTTACTTGCTTTGTTATTTTTTAATATTCATGTGAATTTAATTGTTGCTTGCTACATGATTTACGTGGAATGTTAAATTGAATTATTTGATTACTCGATGGAAAAGATCGTTGTAACTTGCGGGGACTTCGGTCCAGGATGGAAAAGATCCTTGGGGGCAACTCCATCGTATACAGATTGACCAATATGACTCAGGATGGAAAAGATCCTTGACTTGTTATTATGATTATGATGCATGTTATGTGAGTTGATGGTTTTATTTATGTGTTATATTTGATTATAACATTGTGAGTGAATCACACTGAGCTAGTTGCTTTGCTCATTCCAATCTTTAACATTTTGCAAAGTAATTATGGAGTGCAGTGGAGGGCCGGTGGAATGCCTCGAGACATTATTTATCATTTTTACTTAATCAAATTATTTCATTGCATAACCCTTATTTCACTTGAATATTGAGGATTGAGTTTTGACATTATTTTCAGTAGCATTGGATTATGTTATTTTATTTTAAAGGGCTATGTTTAACACTGAGACAATTTAGTGAAATTTCTTGTGGTTAAATTATCTTTTTTTGAACTTGTCTTGAATTTAATTGCTTTCGTTGTAAACTTTGAAAATTTAAATGCGTCATTTTTTAGCTAGTTATGGAAATTTTGGATAATTATCTTTTTAAAATGCCTTTAAAAGCTTACAAAAAATTGGGATGTGACAGTGTGGCATCAGAGCAGATCTATGTTCATGTAGACTTGTAAAAAAATAAAATCTTCTTTTAGAGTCTTACTATTTCTTTTAAAAAAATTAGTTGTTAAAAAAAATCTTTCTTTTTAGTCAAAAAAAAAATTACAAAAGAATTTTAAATCATGCATTATTGAGTAAAAGTTACGGCATCCACCACCGCCCATCGCTACAACTCCTATAATGTATGACATGAAATAACATATGATATTTTGCATCGATCATGGAAAAGATGATCGATTGATATACGATTCACGATATTGAAATGGTTGAGTTTGATAAAATATTTACTATATGGTCATGAAAAAGATGACCAAATGATTACGAGTTATGACATGAATTGACTAACTATGATTTACGATGATTAAAGGATATACGATTGATGACATGAATATGAATAACAATGATTTACGATGATTAAATAATTTATTTCCTAATAACTATGGTGATTGATAGATAAGATGGATAGAGGTGTTAAGATTAGATGACATTTATAGTTTTGGGTATCAAGACAATCAAATCCTTATAGAAACATAACTCTAGGAGGAGGTACTATGACAAGTATTCTTACATCATCAAATATTCCTGCTTTAGTACTTTTAGATATTGGAGTAACACATTCATTTGAGTCTGAAGGTTTCATTCATTAACTGGGTAAATGAGATAAGAGTAGAAGAACCATTAATGATAAGTATTTTGTCTGATTGAATAATAAGTACTTGCACGATGGTTAAACATGTGAAAGTTGATGTGAGCGGACATGATTTAGAAGCTGATTTATATGTGTTGGATATGAGAGACTTCAATGTTATTCTAGAAATAGATTAGCTTAGTAAATACCAAACCGATATTAAGTGTCGTGAGAGAGAAGTGACTTGCACATACCTAGCAAAGAAAAAGTTGTTTTCTTTAGGGTAGAATCTAAGACCATTCCACAAGTGATAAATGCAATGAAGACGACGAAGATGTTGAAGAAGAACAATTATAAGGGCTATCTAGTCAATGTGATGGGAGACCAGAAACCAGAAGTGGATGCTGAGGACGTACCAATCGTTCGAGAATATCTTGATGTCTTCCTAGAGGACTTGACTGGAGTCCCACCTGCCAGACAAGTGGAGTTTACTATTGATTTAGTACCTGGAGCGGCCCCGATATCGAAAACACTTTATAGGATGGCACCGAAAGAGTTACAGGAATTGAAAGTTCAGATACAAGGTCTCTTGGACTTGGGATTCATACGACCGAGTGTTTCACCATGGGGAGCACCTATTTTTATTCGAGAAGAAGAAGGATGGGATGTTAAGGATGTGCATTGACTATCGAGAGTTGAATCGACTCACGATTAAGAATAAGTACCCATTGCCAAGAATTGAAGACTTGTTCGACCAATTGAGAGGAGCTGGGATATTTTCCAAGATGGATCTTTGATCAAGATATCATCAACTGAAGGTCAAGGAAAGTGATACTATGAAGACGAGATTTAGAACTCATTATGGCCACTACGAGTTTGTATTAATGTCTTTCGGATTAACTAATGCTCCTGCAGTGTTTCTGGACTTGATCAATAGAGTTTTCCATCCATTCTTAGATCGATTCGTCATAGTGTTTATTGATGACATTCTGGTGTACTCGAGAGATGAGACACAACACGAGGAACATTTGAGGATTGTGTTAGAAACGCTTCGCAAGAAGAAATTGTACGCAAAATTCAAGAAGTGTGAGTTTTGGTTGAAGCAAGTTGCCTTACTCGGACATGTGATTACGGCTAAAGGAATTGAAGTTGATCCATCAAAAGTGGAAGTTTTTAATGATTAGCGCAGACCTACGAATGCACATGAGATTCATAGTTTCCTAGGATTAGCCGGTTATTATCGAAGATTTATTAAAGGATTTTCAAGATTAGCTGCACCAATGATGCGTTTGACAAGAAAGGGAGAAAAGTATGAATGGAACGAGAAGTGCGAGGAAAGTTTCCAAGAGTTAAAGCGGCGACTTACATCAACCCTAGTTTTGACGATTTCAGGTCCTACCAAAGAATTTGTGATCTATAGTGATGCTTCGAAACAAGGACTTGGTTGTGTTTTGATGCAAGTTGGAAAAGTCATTGCCTATGGCTCAAGGTAATTTGAAGACTCATGAACTGAATTATCCAACTCACGATTTGGAGTTAGTTGTTGTTGTTCATGAGTTGAAGATATGGAGACACTATCTGTACGGATGGAGGTGTGAGATCTACTCGGAACACAAAAGTTTAAAGTACATTTTCACACAAAAAGAGTTGAACATGAGGCAAAGACGATGGTTGAAGCTAATGAAGGATTACAATTGTACCATACATTACCATCCAGGTAAAGCTAATGTAGTAGCCGATGCCCTAAGCCAAAAGACCAGAGGCGAGTTAAGTATGTTGACCGAGCAAGAACTGTTGATAAAGGAGTTTGCGGAAATAAAGATTGAGATGGTGTCGGAACCAAGAAGTGTTACAGTTTTAGCAAACCTGGTAGTCCAACCAAGGTTGAGGGACATGATTAAGAAAGAGCAGTTCAAGGATGAATTTTTGCGAAAGGCGAAGGAGCGTACTCTCAAAAGGGGAAGATAAAAGTTTAGCAATGGTTGATGATGGAGTTTTGTATTATGAAGGAAGAATTTGTGTGCCTGGAGATATTGAGATTAAGAAGATAATATTTGAAGAAGCACATAATACACCTTATGCTGCTCATCCGGGAAGTACAAAGATATACCATGACTTACGAAGAATATTTTGATGGAGTGGAATGAAGAAAGATATTGCTACGTTTGTGGAAAGGTGTTTGATTTGTCAGCAGGTAAAAGCGAAACATCAACGTCCCTCTGGATTATTACAACCACTTAAGATCCCGGAGCGGAAGTGGGAACATATAATGATGGATTTTGTTACGGGACTGCCAAGAACGGTTAAAGAAAACAATGCAGTTTGGGTTATTGTAGACCGTTTAACCAAATCTACACATTTTCTTCTGGTGAAGATGGAGCAATACACACATACCTATATTCGGGAGATAGTGAGGTCACACGGAGTACCTAGTTTCAATTGTGCCCGATAGAGATATGCGGTTTACGTCGGGATTTTGGAAGAGCTTACAGAAAGCTATGGGGACTAAGTTGAACTTCACTACGGCTTATCATCCGCAATCTGATGGGCAATCAGAGAGAACGATTCAGACTTTGGAGGATTTGTGAGAGCGAGTGTACTTGAGTTGAACAATAGTTGGGAGTATTATTTACCATTGGTTGAGTTTGCTTATAACAATAGTTTTCAATCGACCATTGCAATGACCCCTTACGAGGCATTATACGGGAGAAAGTGTTGCTCACCATTGTATTGGAATGAGATTGGAGAAAGAAAGTTACTAGGACCCGAGATGTTGAAGGAAACAATTGAAGTAGTGGAGAACGTAAGAGAGAAGATTAAAGTAGCTCAAGATATGCATAAATCTTACGCAGACAGACGGAGGAAGGACTTACAGTTCGACATGTTAGTGTTAGTGTCCTAGAGACAATCTATTGTAAGGACATAATATTCGATGATATTCAGTTTGATTTAATATTATAGTTCACTTAATATTAATGTATGGCAATACACTTGTTTGAATATTATGCTTGATTGTTTGCATTTATTCATGCAATTGTTCCCATAAGTCATTACTGTCATTGAGGTTGTGAGAACTCAGATGACTTAAGCATGATTCTCAAATAGCCCCGATCAAGGATCATCAAGAATGGGATATTGATGATGCAATGGAGATTGGTGTGCGATCTGCATCATACTCTTAGAGAGTGTAGTAAGATCTCACTTACTACGAGATACTAGGTATCTCATGATGGATGCACAAATACCTTAGAGGGTATTGATATACCCATCCGAGAAACCGTTTGATGTGTTTCCACTATATGTATCTACGAGTGTATCGGTTAGTGGAAGCGATGTGATACTCCTTTAACTTGAGGTCAATACGCACGACATGTGTGGGATGATGAACTTTGACCATGACCGACGCTTGCACCCTAATCATGGGTAGATATGGCTTGGATTGGGTTCATCACGAAGTACATGTGCGTGGTAGTTGAGACAAGAATATGATTCATTCCTCAAAGTGGATTTTGAGAGAATACTCATCTTCTCATCATAATTGGATCAAAGTCATCGGCCGATGCACGTCAACTTAGACTTTGTGGCTAAGTGTGACATACATGATCAATTAGTGATTGGAGATAACATGACTAAGTTATTTAAATAGACACTTCATCATGTTCAAGACTTAATCGAGTATTCGCGAATGAAAGGAGGAAATCGTAATAGTTCATGTTTCATTTACAGGTAGTTGCACGTTTCTCGCAACGTACCTCATATATTGAGAATGTCTAATTTATTGTCTAGGGTTCAATTAAGACCGTTAGTTTGACTAATCGCTCGATATATGAGGGCCTATGGGTCACACAACAAGTAGTTCCATTTTACGAATTATAGTTGGTTGATTAAAAATTGGATTTAATATTTAATTTATGGAGAATTAATTAATAATAGATTAATTTGGAATTAATTATTATTAATATTTAATTAAATTGGATTTAATTAAATAAGAATTCCCAATAATAATATATGGAATATTATTGTAGGATTTAATATATATGGAATCAAATCCGTAGAGATTTGATATACATGGACATTAAATCTGTAGAGATTTTATATGTGGGAAATAAATCTAAGAGATTTATTTAAATAAAGATTAGGGATTTTATTTCCCAATCAGGTTAGCTTAAGATTTAAGTTGTGTCTCTCATATATATATGAGCTCTTGGGAATTCATAATACAATAGTTCATATTTCTCCATAAAATCTAGAATAGGAATTTTTTTAGCAAATTTCGTCTCAGATTCACTGCTGGCAAATCTGTGCAAGTCCGTGAACGGGGATTATGAAGATACCATATTAGAGAAATATGCGTACGATTTACTGTAAGATTTCTCTTTATGTTTATACGTATTCAATTATGCAATTATATGTTCGTTGTTGGTGAACTGTTTAATTCCGCTGCGCATGTATTATGTGTTTACGTGTCTCTAAATTCCAACACGATAAGGAGAGAAGATGTTTTTGAAAGTTTCCCCTACAAAGGGAGTCATACGTTTTGGAAAGAGAGGAAAATTAAGGCCAAGCTACGTGAGACCATTTGAGATACTCGAGAGAGTTGGTGACTTAGCCTATCGACTAGCTTTACCTCCAGAATTTGCTGTCGTGCATAATGTGTTTCACGTTTCCATGTTGAGAAAGTATGTGCATGATCCGGAGCATATCATCGATTACTCGACATTGGAAATAAATTAGAGTTTGAATTATGAAGAGAAGCCATTGGCTATTTTGAAAAGGAAAGTTCACAGATTAAGAAATAAAGATATTGCAATGATCAAGGTTCAGTGGAACCATCATAGTGAGAATAAGGCGACTTGGGAACGTGAAGATGAAATATGTGCCAAGTATGCAAAATTATTTGTCCACGGTACGTTTTAAATTTCGAGGACAAAATTTCCTTTAAAGGGGATAGGATGTAACACCCAAGATTTTCAATCACCATAAGTTATTAAAAAGTAATGAATAAATTATATAGATTAATTAAATATATATGTCCATATATATATATATATGCATGCACGGTTTTGGTTAAAGGGTTATCTTAAAAATTTCCTTGTATAATTCATGAAATAATTTCATATTTATTTTATGTACCTTAGAAAAAGGAAAAGAAAAAATTATATATAGATATTGCAATGATCAAGGTTCAGTGGAACCGTCATAGTGAGAATAAGGCGACTTGGGAACGTGAAGATGAAATACGTGCCAAGTATGCAAAATTATTTGTCCACGGTACGTTTTAAATTTTGAGGACGAAATTTTCTTTAAAGGGGGTAGGATGTAACACCCAAGATTTTCAATCACCATAAGTTATTAAAAAAAATGAATAAATTATATAGATTAAAAGAATTAAAATTAAATAATTAAATATATATGTCCATATATATATATATATGCATGCACGGTTTTGGTTAAAGGGTTATCTTAAAAATTTCCTTGTATAATTCATGAAATAATTTCATATTTATTTTACGTACCTTAGAAAAAGGAAAAGAGAAAATTATATATATGATTAATAGATACTCACGATGAGCCTAAAGGCTTATTAAAATATATATCTTCTTTTATTATTTATTTTCTTTAAAATATATATATATATATAATACATGGATAAATTTTGACTTCTCCAATTTTCTCAAGTTAGTTTTGGATGAAACTTTTATTCTTATTTAAATATTCTAAAACCACGTAGAAAGTGGGAAGACTTAATCTAATTTTAAGCTCAAATATCTCAACTGATTCCACTCTATTTTAATTCACGGTAGTTTCAGATTTTCCATTTACAGAAAAGTTTATTTCTTCACTCAAATTTTCAGAAAAAATATTTTTCTCCCTCGACTGATTTAAAAATAAAATTCTGCAAGTCGATTTCTCTGTTTCTTTTTCAAGAATTTGTAGGAGCTCCTTACAACAAATTGCTGAAACAATACAATTTTGTATCTATTATCTTTTACATATTAATTCTTTTTAAATTAGTTTATAGGGTTGCTCAAATTAACGTAGGTACGCACTGCTAGTGCTTTTGATTTAATTTTTGAGTTTGGATCAACCATTTAATTTATTTCATAAAATTATTTTGCTTCTAAATTTTATTTAAGATAATTATCGGCTTAATGTCCTATTATTTTACTTTTGATTCGATAAAGCCCAAACAATTAGGTCAGATTTTGTGATTTTTGAAACATGGACTATTGCACTACGTTTATTACTTAGACTAAAGGGTTTAGTCGTTATTCCCATTTTTTTTAATTATTGATCAAAATCCATAGTTTCTGTATCAAGTTGCTAAAACCTTTGCATGGGCTTACTGCCCAATTATTTTCTATAAGCAAAAATTGTAAGTAAAACATTTATGGATTTTCAAATAGAAAACTTATTTGCTTAATCGTGTTTCTCGTCAATTATATCGGCATTTATCAACATTTAAGGTTATAACTTATTAAAGTCATTAAATAAATTACTTCTTTAACAATTACTTTTAACAGAAATACTAAGACTTAAAATTTAATATTTTAGGTGACGCGGATTTTACATCTTAAATCAAATTACGTGTTTACGATATTAATCAAGACTTGAGGTGTGATTTTTACTTGCTTTGTTATTTTTTATTATTCATGTGAATTTAATTGTTGCTTTCTACATGATTTACGTGGAATGTTATATTGAATTATTTGGTTACTTGATGGAAAAGATCGTTGTAAATTTGCGGGGACTTCGGTCCAGGGTGGAAAATATTCATGGGGTCAACTCCACCGTATACAGATTGACCAATACGACTCAGGATGAAAAACATCCTTAACTCGTTATTATGATTATGATGCATGTTATGTGAGTTGATGGTTTTATTTATGTGTTATATTTGATTATAACATTGTGAGGGAATCTCATTGAGCTAATTATTTCGCTCATTTCAATCTTTAACATTTTGAAGAGTAATTATTCAGTGCGGTGGAGGGCCGATGGATTGCCCCGAGACATTATTTATCATTTTTACTTAAGCAAATTATTTCATTGCATAACCCTTATTTTACTTGAATATTAAGGATTGAGTTTTGACATTTGACATTATTTTATTAGCATTGGATTTTGTTATTTTATTTTAAAGGACTATGTTTAACATCAGACAATTTAGTGAAATTTCTTGTGGTTAAATTATCTTTTTTTAAAATATTTTGAATTTAATTGTTTTCGTTGTAAACTTTGAAAATTTAAATGCATCATTTTTTAGCTAATTATAAAAATTTTGGGTAATTGTCTTTTTAAAATATCTTTAAAAGTTTACTAAAAATTGGGATGCTAAAAAATTATACCCAAAATAGGGGAAAGAGAAGAATATTAAAGGTTGCTGAAAAGTAGTCACTTCAGAAAAGTGAGGTGATGATGTACATTTCTTCAATGAGTTACTTACGAGTTACGACTCTTCATGAGCATTTCTGTTGAAAATATTTTTATTAGCTGGTTTTCTGATAAATATTTTTTATTAGGTGGTTGCTTATATTCCGAGTAGTCTATAATTATATACATGCATTATGCATATTGGTTACCGTACGATATTATAAGCCATAAAACAAGCAGGCAAATATGTTTTCCTACAGACAAAAACTCATATGAGACGGTCTCATGCATGAGACGGAGTACAACTTAGCACAAATTACACCCACCCCTTTCAAAATGTTAAAACGTCAATGTCCAAATTATGTACCGTCTCATCATGAGACCATCTCATGCAAGTGTGTCTTAAAAAAATTAACCGTGCTTATTTTTACATATACTCCAGATATTTTTCTTTTTATTTGGTAATAGTTTTTGTTCCATTTTTTCGTTTGTTATTTTGTAATTGTCTTTGCAGTATCTTGTCATATTTTGAAGGATTTCGTCTTTCTTTACTTTGAGTGAAAAGAGAAATGATTAAAAAAAAATTTATATTTATAAATTAAATTTAACTGCTATTTTTCAAATAATTTTCCCATTAAAATTGTATTGTTATCATAGTTAATGCGCGCTAAACTTTATCTTAAATTTTAATTGAATTGACAAATCAAATCTAATATTAATGTATCAAAGTAAGAAAAATAAATTATGTACATTAATATATTATTGAAATGGAGTTTTATGTGAGACTATCTCATATGTGAAAAAACCCTTCACTTAATATTTGAGTCACACTTCTTAAATTAGGTTGAAAGTCTATAAATTCATATGTTACATAATATAATAAATGAGACATGTCTCATATAATAATTTTAATCTTATTTTAATATAACAAATTTTGCAAACCGAGCATTGTTCGGGTGAAATGCTAGTTTTCTTAATATTCACATTGTACCTTTTGAAGCGTATTCACTTTCTACATTAAATTTAAGGGTATGTTCGTTCGTTCGCGGTTATCCCCGTGAGATCTTGAACTTTGAAATCTCAAATCTTCATTTGTTTTGAGATTTTAACTAAGAATTTTGAAATGAGATGTACTTGTGTGAGACGGTTTTACAGTAAAATAAATCATAATTTAAACATTGACCCTTTAATATTTTGGGAGGAATGCATATTAATTTGTGTTAAATTGTATCTTGTCTTATACATGAGATCGTCTTATTCAAATTTTTGTCATTTAAAAAACACGCACTAAGATTGAGTTGATGGATTCCCTAGATATCTCACATTTAATTTGTTTATCAACATTTTACGGAATAAGAGTTGAGAAATGGTTTGATGATGCAACTATAATTTTTGTTCGACATTGTATTAAGGTTATTTAATTTAACTTGTAAAGAAATACTCGCGTGCCTGTAATTGGTACATTAACATTGCAATTATTTCAGTATAAACTTTTATAAAGCAAACAGAGAAAGTAAAGAGCAAGTAAATCGTACTATCAAAGAGTTGTTAATTATAACTTTATTTCCTTGTGCCCGATTGGTAGTGATTTATAACTCCTACAAAGTCTGATCTACTAATTTAGCAAATTAATTGGTAGCCCATAAAATTAACACGTTGACCCGGTTGTACAATTTTTGTAGGGCTATCAATCGGGTATCCATGAGTATAAATCAAGCTCATCAGATCTTATAAGCATCAAATGCACCATGAACTCACTTGTATCTTTTAAATGATATTAATTGTTTTTATTGAATAATATTAATTATTTTAAATGAATAATATTAATTGGAGTGAGTCTCATGTGCATCCAGGTGCACCGTATACTTATAATGCATTTTAAAAGCATGCAACTTGTTATATTGAAAGATGTACTATAACAATGAATGCACGGACACAATTCAGTGTAAACAAATTATATCTCTTAATACAATAAATTACGTTGCATAATTTTAAAATACACTATAAATGCATGAATGCACGGTACACGTTAATACATACTCCCTCCGTTCCAACATTACTGGAACACTTGTTTTATTGGGACGTCCCAACATTACTGCAACACTCCTATAAAAAAAAAAAATATAATATTAATATATTCACAATACCTTTATTTTATTTCACTCAAATCCACTTTATCCCACTTTTTTTTATTTGCTGTCCGATTTCTACGTTGCAATAATCTTAAGAAAGAAGGAGTACAAGACTTAGGCATGAAGTAATAGGAAATTGAGGGCGGCCGACTGCCAGTGGTGGCACAGTTTCAAATGAATGTAAGAACACGAGATTCCTTAAAAAAAAAAAAAAAAAAGGAACACAAGTTTAATGATAAACAATGATAAATATTAATATACAGTATTTAATTCGCAATCATTATTTAAAGATTAATATATTTAATTCGAAATATTTATTTAATATTTTTCTCATAATTTTTATGCATGAATTTTTAGGAGTGAACCAAAATGTAATGTTTTTCCCTCCAAAAATATCACTCACGCGCCCCTGTTGACTGAGAATCCTATAGAACCGAAAATGTTAACGAAGTTAATGAAAATCGTGATGACAAGACAAAAACTGTAAAAAAGAATGAATTTGAGACTAAAATGACGAATGTTAGGACAAAAAATGTGAGTGCCTGTTTTCTATGTGACTAAAAGTTATTTAACTCTTATAAATAAATAAATAAATATGATATAGTATTAAAGATTACGATAAGATATCATATTATTGTAAAAGTATACTCCAGTATTTTACTAATTTTTAAACATATTTTTCCCAATTTAAAAGAATTTCAATGGACAGTCCCTGACACAACTATGCATTGAGTAAACGAGCAAGAACGAAATATCTTTTGTACGAACTCAAAATTCAAAATCAAGTTTGCTAACTGTTGATCGTTCAGGGAAGAAGATAAAGATATAAGAAAGAAGAGATGATGGAAGAAGTCGAAACTCCCAATTTGATTGATTTGGTGTTTGGTTGGTCCATACAGGATGTAATGAACACAAATCTTTACAAGAATAAGGTGTGCTTATAATACATGACTATTATTCGCATTTAGTGTTAAAAATTTGCCCTATTCTCATAATACATGCTACACTTTGTGATTTGATTTGCACATATAAAGCCAATAATTGCTTATGAGTATGGTTTTATATCCTTATTGGTAGAAATAAAAAAACATGTTAATTTGATTCTGTTTTTGGGAAATTATCAGGTTAATCGAATTCCAGAAACTTTCTCATCTGCACACCATTACTTGAGGTCATTTACCACCCCTCTTATTGAAGAAACGCACGCTGATCTCCGATCCAGTATGCTGAGTTTGCAGGCATTACCAACTCGTGAAATAATTTGTGTTGAAAAAAGTGATGATTTTAAGCCTCCTAACAACTTGTTGTATTGGATAACGCTTAAGCAATTGGCAGATATTGGTAACACTGCCGGGGTATATGAACCCGAGGTTGGGGATTTAATTGCATTAACGGAAGTGAGACCAAAGTGCATTGATGATTTGAATGGGCCTAAAAGATCATACATTGTTGCCTTAGTTCAACGTACGTTGGGTGATGAGCCCGACGAGCCTGACGTGGTTTTGATCCAATCTTCTTGGCCTATCTTCTCCGAAGAAGATGATGGTGAAGGAGGGGATGAACTTTTTGTCGTGTGCCTTGCAAACTTGACTACTAACACCAGAATATGGAAGGCATTGCACCCTTGCAAAGAAGGACATTTCGAGATCATCAAAACCGTGCTTAGGATAAATCCATCCGTGAGATTCACTACTTTTTTATGGTTATTGAAATTGAGAGTGTACATATAAATAATATAACACATATTATGTTTATTGTGCAGGTAGAAGAGAATTGCAGCCTTTGCTCCGAGAAAACTGAGAGTAGTAATATGGTGAAGGCGGAGGAACAGATAATGCCATTCGGGCTTGATGGTTCCCAAAAAGATGCTGTTATGGATTGTGTTGCATTAACCGAATGTGATCACAAATATAGTGTGAAGCTGATATGGGGTCCACCTGGAACTGGAAAGACGAAAACAATAGCATCGCTGGCATTCTCGTTGTTCAAAATGAAGCACAAGACTCTGACTTGTGCTCCTACTAACGTTGCTGTGGTCGGAGTTGCTAAGCGCTTAATGAGCTGTTTGGTGGGCACATTACAGCACGGTACGTATGGATTAGGGGATGTAGTTTTGTTTGGTAATGGGAAGAGAATGAAGATTGATGAACATGGTGATCTTTATGATGTGCTTCTTGATCATCGTATTAAAATATTAATTGCATGCTTCAAACCTTTATTTGGGTGGAGAGGTAGTGCAGATAAAATGATTTGCTTGCTTCAAGACCCCGAAGAACAGTATCAACGTTATCTGGTGAATGAGCTTGATGAGAATGAGAATGAAAATGAAAATGTGAGTGTGAAGGAAGTATTGAAAAACAACTTCTTGAAGAAGTTAGTCATTCAAAATACAGAGGATAATAATAAGGAAAAAGGTAAGGGCAGGAAGTGTGATGAGACAGAGTCGGAGAAAGAAAAGGAAACAAAAGTTCCATGCACATATGAAGAATTTTTTGTGAAAGAAGTTCTCGCGATTTCAGGGCAGCTAAAGCTTCTTACTGTAGCATTGTATACTCATATGCCTACTTCATATCTTTCTTTGGGAGTACTAAAGTACATGACTAGAGTTCTTGATTGCCTCCAAATACTAGAGTCTTTTATGCATAAAGATATCAGCAATGAAAGGGGGTCGAAAGAATCTTTAGTTGGAAAGGATGAGCTTAATCTTCAACGCTTGATAGAATTAGTTGAGATTGTGAAGGATGAAACTTGGTTGAAAAATCAGATAACTAGTTTATACGATATCAGACTACAGTGTCTGCTACTTCTGAGATACCTCAAAGAAACTTTCGAAGTTCCAAAGTATACGGAACCTATTGAGATCAGGAACTTCTGTCTGAAACATGCACGCTTGGTTTTCTGCACTGTTTCGAGCTCAGCAAAATTGCATGGAGGAAGTTCACCATTCAAAATGGTGATAATTGATGAAGCTGCACAAGTTAAAGAATGTGAATCCTCGATCCCGTTGCAGCTTCCCGGGCTTCAGCATGCTATACTCGTCGGTGATGAGAAACAACTCCCTGCGATGGTTCAAAGCGAGGTTCAAAATCAACTCTATATGTTAAATGCTTTTTTTTTTTTTTAATTCAATGATGGATCATTTATGTGATTTAGCCACTTTATTTGATATTGGCAGATTTGTGAGAAAGCTGATTTTGGGAGGAGTTTATTCGAAAGGGTTGTGAGATTAGGACACAAAAAGCACCTTCTCAATGTTCAGTACAGAATGCATCCATCAATAAGTTTATTTCCAAATGATATGTTCTATGGAAACCTAATCAAGAATGGTCCAAATGTGACAGCAAGTGCTTATGAGAAGCGCTTTCTCAGAGATCAACTTTTTGGCCCCTACTCATTCATAAATGTAACAAATGGAAAAGAGGAGTTTGATCATAGGCATAGTCGAAAAAACATCATGGAAGTCTCGATTATTGCTGAAATAGTTTCGAAACTCTATAAAGGTACTCTTCTTACTTTCAATCTTTCTATTTAGGCTAGCTTCAGCTTTCACTTTTGGTTTCTTATTTCCATTTTCTTTGATAGAATGTAATAAGTCGAAGCAAAAGGTTCGGATTGGTTGCATATCACCGTACAAAGCTCAAGTCTTTGCAATTCAGGAAGTGCTTGGAAAGATTTATAGCAGTGATGCAAATAATGCATTTTCGGTAAATATACGGTCTGTTGATGGTTTTCAAGGCGGTGAAGAAGATATAATTATAATGTCCACAGTAAGGTGCAATGGAAATGGTTCTGTTGGTTTTCTTGAAAAACATCAGAGGACTAACGTGGCTTTAACTCGTGCAAGGTACATTGTGTATACATTTGCAAGTTGTTATTTTGATCAAAATGTGACTTTTTATAGTTTTTCTTGTGTGGCTATTTTGGTAGGTACTGTCTGTGGGTATTAGGCAATGGTGCAACATTGTTAAACAGTGGCTCCATTTGGCAAAAGTTAGTTAAGGATGCTAAAGAGAGGGGTTGCTTTTACAATGCTTATGAGGATAAGGACTTGTCTCTAGTAATTATGAACCACGTAATCGAGTCTGGCCAGTTGAATTCCTTGCTTGCACCTGGCTCTATTCTGTTCAAAGTGGCTAAGTGGAAGGTACATGTCCTAGTGTCCTTACGTGCAACTCTTTTTTGCTCTTGAATATGTAATAATCATCAAATCTGTGTGCAGGTTTGTTTCTGTCCCAAATTCCACCAGTCGATAAGCAGAGTTAAGGACATTGAGATCAAGAAAGGAGTGGTTTCTGTAGTGGAGAAGCTTTCGAACGGGTTTCATGAGCACCAGAAAGATGAAACTCCATACTTGGAAGGAACCTCGTCTCAGCTCTTGAAATGTAGTGCTGTTAAGGGGCCTTCGAGACTTGTTTGGACAATCGACATTTTGAGGGAAAACAAAACTGACATTCAAGTTATCAAAGTCTTGGATATCCTGCCACGGTCCCAGATATCGGGACTAGCTGATGAATTCGATCTTCTATTTGGGAACTACACGATGAATCAGATGAGTCGTTGCGTGGCCAAACGAACCGAAGGGTAAAGCAAAAGCAAACTTCTCCCTCTTGTGCACAATTTTATTATTTTACTCCCAACTATGTTTGTATTAATGTTGTGTGTTGCAGAGGGCTAAGAATTCCGATGACATGGCCGGTTGTTACAAAGGGTAGAAGCATGTTTTCTTGTAGTGATGCTAATAATGCTAATCTGGCTACGCAACTGGCTTCGGTAAGTTTGCGAGATGAGCCTGATTCACACACTCAAAGAAGAAGAAGAAGGTAGTGCAATTTGGTGTAACTAATTTGTTTTGTTCTTATGAATTAAATATGAAATGGAATATGAAATTGATGGTGAAATAACAGGAATAATTGGAGGAGACGTTGGAACCGCAACAGCTAGCTGGATCATGAGTATTCTCATTTACGTGCATTCCAGGGGGACTAAGGGCTTTTGTTTTACAACACAAGTGTAATAGTGAGAAACACTTATTTTTTAAGTTGGTAAGACCCAACTTTTAAAAAAAATAAGTGTTTCTAAAGTGTTTCTAGAAGTTCAAAACACCACCTAATATTAGGACTACTGAACTATTTGTCCAATGGAAATGGTTTGTTACTCTTCCATAATATTTTGTTAAGGTGAAGTTGGTTGTTTTATAACTTGTAATGTAATGTAATTGATGCACCATCCAAGTCTTGGAATGGATTCAATACTAATGTAATTGTTATATGAAATGCTATATCTATTAGGACAAAAACTCGCAATGGGACGATACTTCTATTAATAGCTAATACTGTATATAACTTATATTGACTAATTTTTGTTAGTATTTGCTTGATTGGTGGTGTAATATTAGGTATTTTTTTTTATCGTAATATTAGGTGATTTTTGGTTTGCCAGCTTGTCTTTCGGCTTGGTTAAATTTTCTAGAGTTAATATAATTAACAAAATTTATTTTTTTAGAGCTATGCAATTGAAGTGCCGGGAATGATATAGAGCCCACCAGTGGGCACTATAATTGTGTCCACCTCTTAAGTGGTCGACGATGTGTCAGTGCCACATAAGAAAATTTATTTTTTTCCTTAATCACCATATATATATATATATATATATTTTTTAGATATTTTGGATTTGATTTAATTTTATACCATAATTGTAATATTTTCTTTTCCATAGAATTTTTTTCCATACATGCAAAAAATTGTGTATCTATACGCATGCCAAATTCTCAGATTATTGTCAAATCCCAGCTAGCATATATTTCTTGATTTTCAGTAAAAACCTTTGCAGAAATTGAAAATGGAAGATTGAATATAAAAACAGAGAATCAAAGACCATTTTAAAAACCAATAAAGAAGTAAACGGCCAAATCAGAATTAATTGGGTGATTTAATTCCATGTTTAATTGTTTAAATGAGTGACATTGAATTACCAGTGAATAAAAAAACCAAACAAAATCTTGAATGAAGATGCTCTCATGTGTGAGAACATAAAAATCACTTGCTGATATGGATTCTTTACTGTTGAATTTATAAAGCATGTAAATTCATTTTGACAAAGTCTAGTATGCAAATTTGTATAGATACAAAAACTTTAATTTTCAACCAAATTCTATAATTGATGAATGTAATATAAAATTGAGTGGTTCATGGTTCACTCGGTCCGACTAGTTCATGATTCACCCAGCTCAAATAGGTCATAATTTAGGGTTAATTATTTAGTGTTTAGGGTATAGTTGGTTGATTTAGGGCAATTTTATAGATTTTCATCTATACAAATTTGCACACTAGACCTACTCATTAATTTTTGGGGCAAAAAATTGTTAAATGAAAAAAAAAAGATCGGGTAAAATACCTCACAAAATATTGAACTGCTGCGTCAATTAAGTGGTTACCGTTGGATTTGGACGTAGGAGATGTTTAAATCTTCTAGTTTTTAAGATTATGAATTTTTCATTGATTTTGGGACAATTTTGTTTTCTGTATTTTTTAGTTTTACGTGCGAAAGAGACGATGAGAAGGGAGAAAAAATTGCAAGTATGGAAAAATTCTATGGAAAATGAAATATTACAATTATGGTATAAAAATAAATTAAATTCAAAATATCTAAAAATATATATATATACGTGTGTATATATATATATATATATAGATTAAGGAAAAAAAATAATTTTTTATATGACACTACCACATCATCAGCCATGTAGGCCGTGGACACTATATTATTCTCGATTGAAGTGCATTCTTAATTGGTTAGCGTTAAGTCCATTCACTGAATTTAGTTGTAAGTTTTGCGGTGCCACCAAAGTTGTTATTCTAATTTGTTATTGCAAGCCCAATCTGATTAATTTTGAAACCTGTCTTGGAATATTTCTTATTTGAGAATAGTGTTAATATATAAAAATCACAATTTTTTATAACAGTATTTATTTATAAAATTCGCAATTCAATACACACTTTTTAAAAAGTTCAATTTATTCATAATAATAATAATCTCATTTAAAAAAAAAAATTCCGAACGTCTTTGTTTCACTCTAACAAGACCTGGAAATAGGGTGACGATTGATGAATCCCCTATATATGACTTTACTAATACCCAATATATTACTAATAAAGAGTTCATTTTGATAATGCGTCTTCTTATGATTAATTCGAATGATGTGTTATCTTAATGTTAATCTAGATGAGTTATCATATTTTATTAAATTGATGTGTTATTTTTCAATTGATTTATAATTAATATGTGACATTCATTTGACATTTTAATGTGTAGTTTAATTATTTTTTTTTGCAATATCTAATGTTTGAACTTTGCACCTCTTACATCATATTTATTTCTAATTGCACTAAACTCACTAAACTATCACTGAAATTGTACCTAAACCACCTAACTATTTTTTGTTGCACTAAACTATACAAACTATTATTTTATTACACTTAAACCACCAAATTAATTTTTCAAGCAAAATTTTCTCTCAAATTTAAATTATAAATTCGTGAATTAATTGCAGAATAGATAGAATTTGATACAATAATTATATTTCAATAACCATTTAAGTAAGTATATACTAATATATACCTTAAATAATTATTAATTCACATTCAGTGCATTTATACACATAATTATATGTTTTTATTATTAAATATATTACTATATTTTATGAATATTATATTTTTTTAATTAAAAATTGCGTAATACTTGTACATTACACTAGTATGGAGATATTTTAGATGTGTTTCTTGATCACCCAACGTATCAATTGTTAGATCGATCTATTTGAGCTGAGATTACATTATGAGTTTAATGTTGTTCATTCAGTGATCAATATAATAATCATTGTTATATCGTAATTGATTAATTGAATTTGAATTTGATCTAATTTGGTCGGATCAGACCTATCTAGCACTAAATTATTGACTCCGTTAGAGAATTAACAGTTTGATGAAGGGATTTTGTTTTGAATATAATGCTAAATTATTTAATTTGTACTCCTATATCTCAAGGTAATATATTTTAATTAAATATTTTTAGAGAGGAGTTAATAATGGGATAACAGTTCATATTAAAAAAAAAATCCATAAATATCTAATTAGTAGGGCACGATTACCATGGTTGACAGTATCAACTTTACTTTGAGAGACGTCAATTGTTCAAGATATAAATAAGAACAATTATTCGCGTGCCAAATATAGATGATATGGTGCAAAAACACACTATATTTCATCAAATGTAAAAGAAAAGAAAAAAAAATGTACGAAATCAAAGATGATCTTGTTGTCCTGCAAATTTCAACGTTACCAAATTTCAAATACTTGCAAAAGGACTGAAACCCTGCACTTGAAAACATGTAGTAAACGAAGACTGCAATAGAAGCAAAATCATGCTGATTTCTTGATTTTTTTTTTCTTCACTTTAATTCCCAACCCACTTTAGAAATTGTTAAATTTTGTCACGAGACAGAGATTGTGTTTGTTTGTCTCATGTCTGGGGTATTATTATTTCCAACTTTGTTTTCTAAGGATATTTTTGTTTGTAACTTTGTGCAAAAGTCTCTTTCTGGAATGTTCTTTTAAATTTATTTGAACTTGAAGTTTTGAAATGATTGTTAGTGTATATATTTGTTTCGATTGTTCAGTGAAGAAGATACAAGAGATGGTGGGGTCCATGAAGACGATGAAAGGGGAAAGAACTCCAGAATTGACTGATTTTGTGTTTGGTTGGTCCATAGGGGATGTAATGAACACAGATCTTTACAAGAATAAGGTGCAATTTTATGATTCTTAATACATGCTACACTTTGTGATTTGCACATATTGAACCTAGATTTACACATATAAGTGCAATAATTGCTTAAGAGTGTTGTTTCTATATATCCTTATTGGGAGAAATTTAGAAGCAAGTTAATTTGATACTCTTTTTGGGATATTGTTAGGTTCCTCAAATCCCAGAAACTTTCACATCTGTAGATCATTACTTGAGCTCATTTATCATCCCTCTTGTCGAAGAAACACATGCTGATCTCCGATCAAATATGACGAGATTGCACTCTGCCCCCGCCCGTCAAATTTCTAAAGTTGAAATGAGTTCAAATTTTGAGCCTCCTAACAACTTGTTGCATTTAATAACATTGAAAGGATTGGCAGATTGTGATAACAATGCAGGAATGTATGACCCCGAGGTTGGGGATTTAATTGCATTAACAGAAGTTAGACCAAAGTGCATTGATGATTTGAATGGACCTAAAAGATCATATGTTGTTGCGTTAGTTCAAGGTTATAGAGATGACGAAACCATCAAGATTTCGATTAAATCTTCGAGACCTATCTTTTTCGAAAAAGGAGATGAACTCTTTGTTGTGCATCTTACAAATCTGAAAACAAACATACGCATATGGAGGGCGTTGCATCCTTGTGAAGGAGGATTTTCACCCATCATCAAAACTGTGCTTACGATAAATCCATTTGTAAGATTCACTTCTAATTTTTTTTTTACTTGTTTATGCTTCTTGATATTAAGAATATACATTATTGTGCAGAAAGAAGAGGACTGCAGTCTTTGCTCTCCCCAAAAAAATCGAGAGTACTAATCTGTTAAATACGAGGGAACGTATAATGTCATTGGGGCTTGATGATTCCCAAAAGGACGCTGTTATGACTTGTGTTGCATTAGCAGAATGTGACCATCAAAATGGCGTGAAGCTAATATGGGGCCCGCCGGGAACTGGAAAAACGAAAACAGTTGCTTCACTAGCTGTCTCATTGTTAAAAATAAAGCACAGAACACTGATTTGTACTCCAACTAATGTTGCTGTCGTAGGGGTTGCTAAGCGGTTAATGAGTTGTTTGGTGGGCACATTAGAACACGATACGTATGGATTAGGGGATATAGTTTTGTTTGGAAATGGGGAGAGAATGGAGATTGATGAACATGATGATCTGTATGATGTATTTCTTGATCATCGTGTTGAAACATTAGGTGCATGCTTTGCCCCTTGAACTGGGTGGAGAGGCAGTCTAGATAAGATGATTTGTTTGCTTCAAGAACCCCACGCCCAGTATCGACGTCACTTGGAACAACAAAACGAGAAAGAAGAAGAAGATGTAGATACTGAAAGTGACGACGAGGATGATGATATTGAGCAAGAAATATCAAGAAAGAGCTCTTTCAAGAAAGCAGTCATTCAAAATAAAAAGGAAAGTTTTGAGATTTTTCTGGCAAACAAAGTTAATAAGATTGGAGGCGAACTGAAGCTTTGTGCATTATGGTTGTACACTAATATGCCTACTACATATTTTTCGTTGGAAGTATTAAGGAGCATGCTTAGAGTTTTTGATCTGCTGAAAAAGCTGGAAACTTTCCTGCATAAAGAAATCAGCAAAGAAAGGGAGTTAAAAGAAGCTTTAGTTGGAAAGGACGAAGCAGGGAGGAAAAATCAGACGGCTAATTTATACGATATCAGATTACAGTGCCTGCAAGAATTGAAAGTACTCCATGAAACTTTCTCACTCCCAAAGATTATTGAACCTTATCAAATTAGAAACTTTTGTCTGGAAAGCGCATCTTTAGTTCTTTGCACAGCTTCAAGCTCAGCAAAATTGCACACTAAAGGAATGGCACCATTCAAATTGGTGATAATTGATGAAGCTGCACAAGTTAAAGAATGTGAATCTTCGATTCCCTTGCAGTTTCCTGGCCTTCAGCATGCTATACTCGTTGGCGATGAGAAACAACTCCCTGCATTGGTTAAAAGCAAGGTTCGAAATCAACTCTAGATCACTAAATAGTTTCTTATAGTCTTAATTTCTGTTATTTAAACAATTTGTTTTGGTTTTGACAGATTTGTGAGAAAGCTGATTTTGGAAGGAGTTTGTTTGAAAGGCTTGTGAGAATAGGACACAGCAAGCAGCTTCTCAATGTTCAGTACAGAATGCACCCATCAATAAGTTTATTTCCGAATTATATGTTCTATGGAAGCCACCTCAGGGACGGTCGAAATGTGACAACAAGTGCTTATGAGAAGCGCTTTCTCAAAGAAAATTTATTCGGCTCCTACTCTTTCATAAATGTAACCAACGGGCACGAAGAGCAAGATAATAGACATAGTTGGAAAAACATTATGGAAGTCTCCGTTGTTGCTGAGATAATTTCTAAACTCTATAAAGGTATTATTACTCTTGTAACAGTTTGAGATCTTTTTACTTAATTTGAAATTCATATTGTATTTTCTTTGATAGAATATAATAAATCCAAGCGAAAGATCCGGGTTGGTTGCATATCACCTTACAAAGCTCAGGTCACTGCGATTCAGCAAGTGCATGGGAAGACTTATAGCAGTGATGCAAATGATGGTTTTTCGGTATATGTACGTTCTGTTGATGGCTTTCAAGGCGGTGAGGAAGATATAATAATAATGTCTACTGTACGGTGTAATGGAAATGGTTCCATTGGTTTCCTCGATAATCATCAGAGGGCCAACGTAGCTTTGACTCGAGCAAGGTAGATTGTGATTGTATTTGTAAGATTTTATTTGATCAAACTGTGATTTAGTTTGTGGCTGTTGTGATAGGTACTGTATGTGGATATTAGGCAATGGTGCAACCTTGTTAAACAGTGGGTCTATTTGGGAAAATGTAGTAATGGATGCTAAAAAAAGGGGTTGTTATTACAATGCTTATGAAGATATGGACTTGTCTGTTGCAATTAGGAACTGCATAATTGAGTTTGGTCAGTTGAATTCTTTGTTTACACCCGACTCTATTCTGTTCAAAGTGGCTAAGTGGAAGGTACAAGTATATATTCGTGTCCTACCATACAATTCTTTGATAATATCTAACGGTCGTGAACATGTAATTATCGAATGTTGTGTTGTGTACAGGTTTGTTTCTGTCCCAAATTCCATGAGTCGATAGCCAGAGTTGATGAAATTGAAATCAAGAAAGAAGTGGTTTCGTTACTGGTGAAGCTTTCAAACGGATTTCACGAGTACCAGAAAGATGGATCTGGATACTTGGAAGGAGCCTCTTCTCTGCTCTTGAAATGTAGCATTGTGACGGGGCATCTGAGACTCGTTTGGACTATCGATATTTTAAGGGATAATGAGACAGACACTCAAGTTATCAGAGTATTGGATATCCTGCCACGTTCCCAGATATCGGAACTAGCTGTTGAATTTGATCTTCTTTTCGGGAACTACACGGTGATTCAGATGAGTCGTTGCCTGGCCAAACAAATCGAAGGGTAATGCAAACATTCTCCCTGCCTTTCTTGTTTGAAAACTATTTTTTATCTTTTTTGCTTAACCTGTGTGTTTCAATAGAGGGATGATGATTCCAAAGACTTGGCCGGTTGTTACTAAGGCCAGAAGCATGTTTTCTTGTAATGATATTGATGATGGTAATGTGACCACTCAACTAGCTGCTGTAAGTTTGAGCCGGGATGAGCCTGATCAATCGCACGCAACAAGGTAATAATGTCGTCGTCTTTTATTTTTAATACACGTTACTCGTATATTATGAAATGAAACATGAAATTGTGAAGTAAATGTATTATGTATGTTTGTTCTGTTGTTCATTTCTTGCATGCGAAGATGGATATAGAGTGGAACTTGATCATATTTTGAATTTGTTTTGGCGAAAAAATAACAGGAATTTTGTGGGGAGAAATTATCATGGAAGGAGACGCAACATCTAGTTGAGGAGTCTCTTTATCACCAGGATTTTTGGGATGAGTGCATTGGAAGTTGTTTGTATACATTTCCTAGTTTTGTAATGGTTTTGGAATGGATGTAATTTGTTATTGAAGTATTCAACCATCCAAATCTTGGAAAGAATTCCATATAATGATTATATTTGATACATTCTCATATATTGTTGAATTTCTTATGCATCTAATTTTATAATTAATTACTTATATTTTGTTACATGGTATAAATAATTACTTGTTATATCAAATCATTAACTTATAAATTTAATATCTTAATATTTATAAACTGATATCATACTAATATTTATCTATTGATACTATTACATTTGTAAATTGATATCATAAAATTAAGACAAAAAATTATATAGACCCTGTTCATGCGGGTCAAATTTAGTGGTTTAGAAAAATATGTTAAAAATAAGTGAAATGAGTCAAATAATTCAAGTTCATAGTATAAATTTAGTTCATGGGAGACCAACTCTAGAATTAAATGTTATAAATATTAATTTATAAGTGCAATGATAAAGTAATGTTTTCTCAGTTGTTGGTTGCTTTTTCATTTTGATTTTGAGAAAAATATTAAATATATGATTGCGAATTATATATACTAATCTTTATCATAAGTTTACTTATCATTAATCTCATGTTCGTACATTAGTTTGAAACTGTGGAGGAGCCACCAATGGTAGTCAGCCGCCCCTCAAAATTTTATTATTACTTGAGTTATAATATTGATATCATCTAATAATATGAAAAAAAATTATAAGTGAAACATATCTCATTTATTATATTATATGATTTATGACAAAGTCTAGTATAAAAAATTTTATAAATGAAAAAACTTTAATTTACAACCAAATTCTATAATTGGTGAAGATAAGACAAAATTGAATGGTTCACTCGGCCCAAGTGATTCATGGTTCACCCGACCCGAATAAGTCATAATTTATGATTCATTATTTAGTATTTAGGGTGTAGATGGTTGATTTATGACAATTTTATAGATTTACATACATAAAAATTCACACTAGACATACTCATGGTTTATAAATCTATGAGACCCCAACTAAGTATAATATATGACTCAAAATAAAATTAGAGATCTGTCTCACACAAGCCACACTCAAATAATATATATATAATTCTAAAAGCGCTCATAATTTAACCTAACTCAATTGAATAAATCCCCATACACTAAATGCATAACTAATATTATTTTATTAAAATAATTAATACTACTTATTTAATGAAAATAATTAATACAATCATTTTAAAAATACAAGTGAGTTCATAATGCACTTGGTGCATAAAGAACTGATGTATACTCATGGATAATTAACTACTTTTTTTTTCTTTAAGAAAGTAAAGTTTTCTATGAAGCGGAAATAAAGTTATAATTAACAACTTTTTGATTGTACGATTTATCTTTAAATAATTTCTCCTTTTGCTTTATAAAAGCTTATACTGAAATTATTGCAATGTTAATGTACCAACTACACGCACGAGAAATATTTTGTTACAATGTTGGACGAAAATTATTGGAGTTGGTATGCTGTGAAACTTATTCACAGTAAAATTATTTTTTTATAAGCATACTTTTTAGTAATATAAGTCACACCCTTCAGTTATTACTACGATACTCTTTGCTATAATATAGGTCACACCCTTCACTTTTATTAGTAATACTCTTTATAGTAAAAAATCACACCCTTTATAATAAAAAATCACACTCTTTAGTAATATAAGTCACACTCCTTAACTAATTTCACCGTGAAACTTATTCACCCTATACTTTGGCAAATTAAAGTTGCACCATCAATTTAAACCATTTCTCAAACTCTTATTCCCTAAATTAAAGTTGATAAACAAATTTAATGTGAGATATCTTATCAGTTGTGTAGACGAGATACCATACGGAGGCAATGCCTTCAATTAAGGGCAAAAGGTGAATTTCAAGTCCTCCAAGCATGTCATTCCAAAGCCAACACATTGATCCTCTTCTTTGATCAAGTCGTACCACAGGCCAAAACGACCTATAAAAAAACCTTAGACTTAGAGAAAAATATACTATAAAAATACAAATTGAAATCTATTAAGTTTAATGTACAAAGTGAATATTAAGAAAATTGAGTGAAAAATACTAAAAACATTAGGATCATAATGTACACGGCCAACGTACATTACCCAATATTTTGGCCTGCTTGTTTTATGGCTTATAAAATCGTGCACGACCCACGTACAGGACCCAATATGCATAATGCACTCGGACCACCACGAATATAAGCTCCATTTTAATAACATCATAATTACAATTATCACAAAACCACCTAATAAAAAATTGACAAAAACTTGTATAAGATGAAGTACTAACTAATACAAATCAACACCACTTTCTTCCTAAAATATTAAAACGTCATTGTTTAATATATATTTTGTTTAATAACAGTACAATATATATCACGCAAATGTGTCTCATAAAAATATTTATTAGAAAACCACCTGTAAAAATATTTGCAACAGAGATACTCACGAAGAGTCGTAAGTCACGCAACGAGGAAATGTACATCATCTCACTTTTCCAGGAGAGAGATGGAGTGACTACTCAAACACGCCTTTTATATTCTCCTTTTTTTTTGCAGCAACCTTTTATATTCTCCTCTTTCCCCTGTTTTTGGGCATAATTTATTCTCTTCTTCTCAACTATATTTTCCTTCAAGTCTTTGAATATGCCATTGATTGTTCAAGGACTAACCTTAAGACCAAAATCAAAGGAAAAGATGAATGACCGTACAAGGAAGCAGGAATTTGAAGCTCAACGATTAATCAACACTGTTTTCTCTTGGTCCACTGCTGATGTAGTCAACAAAGATCTTTACAAGAATAAGGTAGTGTATATGTCAGCTTTCCTGTAATTTTACTCCATTTTTGCACATCAGATGAGATGATACTTTAACTGATTAATTGTTCAGGTTAATCAAATTCCAGACACTTTCTCAAGTGTGCACCATTACATGAACTCATATACCACCCCACTCATTGAAGAAACACACGCCGACATTCTCTCAAATATCTGGAACTCACGATCTGCACCATTCCTTCAAATCTCCAAATGCACCACCGATTTTACGAATCCTAACAATTTAACATACTTCTTAAGGGTACACAATCGTCAGAGTACTTGTTTCGAGTATAAACCTCTGGTTATGGATTTAATTGCACTAACAAATGAGAGACCTAAGCGTGTCAATCTCAATAAAAGATCATATACTCTTGCCTTAGTTCTACGTGTATTTGAAGACTCCACTAAGCTACGAATTCTATCTTCTGCACCTGTGCCCTTTAGACTTTATAGCAAGGCCAACACATTTATTGCTGTTTATGTTACGAATTTGACGACCAACATGCGGATTTGGAAAGCATTGCATTTGGGTACACAAGGAAACACCAAATTGATTAACTATCTGCTTAATGTCGATCCATCTGTAAGATTTTGATACGGATTTTATTGATTTCCATTAAATTGATTGAATGTGGAAGTCCTAATGGATATGGATGGTCTTTTGTTATGTTTTTATAGGTGGCAGAAGATTGTGGTCTCTGTTCCAAGAAAACAGAGAGCCTAACTCTGTCAAAATCAAGGGAACTTATTGCTTCATTGGGGCATGATGATTCTCAAAAAGATGCTATTTTGAATTGTGTGGCGTTAACAGAATGTGATCATGGAAATAGTGTGAAGCTGATATGGGGCCCTCCCGGGACTGGAAAGACGAAAACAATCGCGTCTTTACTTTTATGCCTTTTGGAATTGAAGCGCAGGACGTTGATTTGTGCTCCGACGAATGTTGCTGTTGTAGGAGTCGCGAAACGCTTAATGGGTTGTTTACGTGGCAAACTGAAGCACGAGACGTATGGATTAGGGGATATAGTTTTGTTTGGAAACGCAGAGAAAATGAAGATTGATGAGCATGAAGATCTTTCTGATGTGTTTCATGATTATCGAATTTTTGAACTGCGTTTTTGTTCTGGGTGGACTAGTATTCGAGATGAGATGATCAGCTTCCTTAGAGATCCTGAGGGCCACTATAAACGTTACTCGGAAGGGCAGAAAGAGAAATTAGACGAGGGAAAAAATGCCAAACAAAGATCAATCAAGAAGAAAAATACAAAGGATAAGGTGTCATTTCCGGAAAGACTCAAATCCAAGGGCTCCGATGAAAACGAGCAATTGGATGGGACCTGCAACGACGACATTCCCTGGACATTCGAGGAATTCTATGCAAAAATATTCTGTGCTATCGGAACGAAAATAAGCCGCTGCATTAAAGGGTTGTACACTCATTTGCCTACTGCATTGCTTCCTTTGGCTGTTGTAAGGAAAATGAGTAGAGCTCTTGATACGCTCCAAATGTTAGAAACTTTCCTTCATAATGCTTTGATTGGAAATAGTGGAAACCTGAGGACTTGTAAGATGTTCAGATCAAAGCGCCTTGATTTAGCGAAAATTCTAAATGAAATCAACGTCCCGAAAAAATTTCAAGGCAGTTGTCTGAAGAAAGCATGTTTAATTTTCTGCACAGTTTCAAGCTCAGCAAAATTGCACACTAAGGGAATGGCACCATTCAAATTGGTTATAATTGATGAAGCTGCACAGGTTAAAGAATGTGAATCCTCTATCCCGTTGCAGCTTCCTGGGGTCCACCATGCTGTACTTGTTGGCGACGAGAGGCAACTCCCTGCAATGGTCATCAGCAAGGTTCAATATCATTGTTTATATCTTAGAAGTTTTGATTTATGTATTAATGCTTTGACTAGTACTTTGGTATTAATTAACAGATATGTGATGAGGCTGGTTTCGGAAGGAGTTTATTCGAGAGGCTTGTGATGTTAGGACACGGGAAGCACCTCCTCAATATTCAGTACAGAATGCATCCATCCATAAGTTTGTTCCCAAATAAGGAGTTTTATGGAAATCAAATTATGGATGGTCTGAATGTGAGTGGAAGTGATTACAATAGACGCTTCCTCAAGGACGAAATGTTTGGTTCGTATTCTTTCATAAATGTAACCAATGGAGTAGAGGAATTTGATAAAAGACATAGTCTGACAAACTCTGTGGAAGTCTCTATGATTGCTCAAATATTGTCTAAACTCTACAAAGGTAATATTATTACTATTTAGTTCATAAATTATATGTATGTTTCTTTAAAATACTTTGATTTTCTGATTCTATTTTGTTTGGTAGAATCTGTTAACTTCGAGGAAAAGGTTCGGATTGGTTGCATATCACCGTACAAAGGTCAAGTTTCTGCAATTGAGAAACTACTTGGAAAGACTTATAGCTCAGATGCAAAAGAGAAGTTTTCGGTGGATGTTCGTACGGTTGATGGTTTTCAAGGTGGGGAAGAGGACATTATAATCATCTCTACAGTTCGGAGCAACGGGAATGGCTCAGTCGGGTTTCTAGACAATCTTCAACGGGCTAATGTTGCTTTGACTCGAGCAAGGTTGTTATCTATGTTTCTTGAATTTTTTTGTTTTGAGCAAAATAATATTTTCATTGATACAATCTCTGATTTTGTTCAGGTACTGCCTATGGATATTAGGCCATGGTGCAACTTTGATGAATAGTGGCTCCGTTTGGAAGAAGTTAATAATGGATGCCGAAAATCGAGGCTGCTTTTACAATGCTCGTTTGGATAATGAGAGCATAACTGAGCTTGGTGATAAGCTTGCTACCCAACTAGCATCTATTAGTTTGAGGAATGATTTGATCCCAAAACTTAGGCGATGGTAATAGGGTTCCTTCGGTTCTAAATCCTTTTTTTTCCAGCTTTATTAATACACAGACTGCATATTTAATGGTGGATGTTATTTTATATTTGTTGTTTGCTCTGGTAAAATTGGAATATGAAACGAATCCAATGTAGATGGTGATGATCCTGTTTGAGAACTCTATTATGCAAATTTGTTTGGCCACCTTTTACTACAAATTGCACAATCCAGATCCATCATATTGTATGCATATTCTTTATAGATCAAGTTAATATTACTAGGTTGTTTGAATTAGTGAATTACTCTAGGCTTGTTTGATCAAAGCTGGAGCCGCTATTAAACAAAGTTCAAACTAAAAAAATTGAACTCAGTGTTTAGTTAGAAATTTCTTTGACTAGAATGAAAATGAGAATATGATAATTATACTCCCTCCTTCCCACGATGACTTGAACACTGAAAATGACATGCAAATTAAGTAAAATGGATTTTAGTGGGTTTGAGTGGAATAAAATAAGGGTGTTGTGAGTGTATTAATATTATGTTTGTTTTTATTTTTGGAATGTTCAAGTAATGTTGGAACGTCCAAATAAGACAAGTGTTTAGGTAATCGCGGGACGGAGAGAGTAGTAGTTAAGGAGAGCAAAAATGATATACTCCCTATTTAAGCTAATTATTATCCCATTTTGATTAACAATCCCCACTCCTATATTATCAAAATGTTAGGAACTTGAATCATCTTATTTAATGTTTAAAATTCAATTGAGGATGAAGCTCAAGATGATACGGTACCATTAGAGCCGGTTATGCGAAAAGAAGCAACAGCAGCAGCGAAAATCCTTCATAATTTCTTTCTGCAGTCAACGAACACCACACCAGAGCTTTTAAGTGCCGTGAGAAAAGTGAGAGATGAGATTCATTTTGATTTGAATTTCAATAGAAAATAATCAAAACTAGAGTCATATTTTACTAAGTTGTCTTAGTTATCTTTATAATTTTATGAGATTATTAATTTATGATGTTGATGGGACCCTTATATTATATAGGGGTTTTAAAAAAAATTATTATCTTATTAATTTATCGAAATTATTAATTTACGCTTGGGGCACAAGTCGGGACCGGAGAAAAATATTATTTTAAAGAGATTATTAATTTATCAAATATTAATTTATAGAGGTTATACTTTTCAATTTTAGGAAGAAAAAAAAATTGATAAATCTTAGAATTATATAAAAACAACAGGAGTAGTGAGTCTACATTCGAACTACCTCAAGTCACAAATAATTATATTGAATGATATCATTTGTTTTAAAAATAGTGTTCAACTCTGTATTTCACAGTCTAGATATCAATGACACTTGGAATGAGAAAAAATATTAAATGAAACACTACAATCTTGAATCCATATATTAAAGATTCAAAAAGTGAAATAATCTTGAAACATAAAAAATGACATAAATGAACTGATAGTATATAGCCATACATGGATTTTGGCAGCATGTGAAATCATAACTGCTTAATCATACGTACAGTAACCAGTATATGCATGTACATAAACTACTCAAACAGTCAGACTACCATGTACATAAGCTCCCCTTTTATGGCATCCTAATTACAATTAATGCAATGGATCTATAGAAAATCTTTCCATATTCCCCAATTAAAAAATTTAGAATGGAAATATTATTCACAGCAAATGCAAGAAAATGAACATCACGTCAGTTTTCCAAAGAGCCGTAGCCTTTTCACTTCCCCTATTTTCCTGTACTTTTTTGTACTTTTTTTTTTTAATATATTTGTGTTACTCAAGCATACTTTCGTACAGAATTTGAAGGTTTATATGTGCCATCGATTGTTGAGGGACGAACATTAAGAGCAAAAGAAAAGGAAGAGAGATGCAGGGGTCTATAATGAAGAAGAAACAACAAGATGAGGGTCCAAAGTTGACTGATTTCATTTTCTCCTGGTCCATACATGATATAATGAACAAAGATCTTTACAAGAATAAGGTATGATGATAATAATAATCTCACATTCTTAACATTACCAAACTACACTTTACTCATTTCACTTTAACAGTTTTTTGGGTGGGTTATCAGCATTTGAAGGGATAAATTTATTTTTTTGATAAGAATGTTTTAGTCAATTTAAATGAACGAGACAAAAGTAACATTTTTTTTTATGTAAAGGCATGAATGTAATTTAGTAATGTTTGTGGGTAGTTTGAAAGTGTAGAGTTACTTTATGAGTAATCTTCTGTACACTGGGTGCGTCATGAACGTGCAATTCAAGTGCATTTTTGGAACGTGCAGTTTGTTTTTCTAGAACGTTCAACTTGTTTACAATAAAATGTTAAACTTTTGAACGATTTGGAATACGTTTAAAAAAATGCACTTGAATTGCAATGCACTTGAGTTGCACGATGCACCTAGCGCATAAAAGATGTTGTCTTACTGTTTATTGCTATTTTGAGCATGAGAAACAAAAAGAAGACGTGAATTGTTGGATTTTGAACAATCTAATTTTTTTTGGACTGTTTTACCCTTTTCCTTAAAAAAGTTTGAGATCATTATTATGCATATAATTGAATTCTCACATTTTTGTAGACATCAAAAGTTATGAACTAGGAACCGATGATGTTTTTATGTGCTTGATTGTTCAGGTTAATGGAATTCCAGATACTTTCTCAAGCGTAAAGCATTACTTAAACTCATTCACCACCCACCTTATTGAAGAAACGCATGCTGATGTGCTCTCCAATTTCATGAACATACGCTCTGCACCATATTGTGAAATCTTCAGGGCAAAGGAAACGAAATCTTTTAAGCCTCCTAAAAACTTAACGTATGTTTTGACAATGAAACGATGTGCTAAGAGATCGGGAAAGTATACACCTATGGCCACGGATTTGATTGCACTAACGGCCGTGAGGCCAAAGTGTGTCGATGATCTGACTAGTCATAACAGGACATGCATAGTTGCCTTAGTTCTACGTTCCTTTGACGTCTATCTCACTTCTAAGATGGTGATTCTATCTTCAAAACCTATACTCATGGGGAACACACTCTTTGCTGTGCATCTCACAAACTTGACGACGAATATACGTATATGGAATTCGTTGAATCCAGGCAAAGGAGGAAACATGAATATGATCAACTCTGTTCTTAGTGTTAATCCATCTGTAAGATTTCATTACACATTGTTAATTTCCTTAATTCTACAATGTGTATGCTGACATTCAGAAATTAATACCGAAAAAGCTCTACATTTACAGCTAATACCTTTCAATATAACCAACTGATACTTTCCGCACTTATTACACTTTTGTTTGGTGGTATGATTTTAAGGTGAATCTCCTATTATATGATCTGTTGAATGTTTGCAGATGGGAGAGAATTGTAGTCTTTGTTCCAAGAAACCTGAGAGTACTAATATGTTAAATTCACTTGGGCTTGATGATTCTCAAATGGAGGCTGTTTCGAATTGCACTGCTTTAACAGAATGTAATCATCGAAATGGTGTGAAGCTGATATGGGGCCCACCAGGAACTGGAAAAACGAAAACAGTCGCTTCATTACTTTTATGCCTTTTGAAAATGAAGTGCAGGACTTTGATTTGTGCTCCAACGAACGTTGCTGTTGTAGGCGTTGCGAAGCGCTTAATGGGCTGTTTACGTGGCAAATTAGAGTACGAGACGTATGGGTTAGGGGATATAGTTTAGTTTGGAAACGCAGAGAGAATGAAGATTGATGAGCATGAAGATCTTTCTGATGTGTTTCTTGATTATCGAAGTTCTGAACTTTGTTTTTGTTCTGGGTGGACTAGTATTCGAGATGAGATGATCAGCTTCCTTAGAGATCCCGAAGGCCACTATAAACGTTACTTGGAAGAGCAGAAAGAGAAATTAGACGACGAAAAAAATGCCAAAGAAAACAAGCAGTTGGATGGAACCTGCAACGACGACATTCCCTGGACATTCGAGGAATTCTATGCAAAAAAATTCTGTGCTATCGGAACGAAAATAAGCCGCTGCATTAAAGGGTTGTACACTCATTTGCCTACTGCATTGCTTCCTTTGGCTGTTGTAAGGAAAATGAGTAGAGCTCTTGATACGCTCCAAATGTTAGAAACTTTCCTTCATAATGCTTTGATTGGAAATAGTGGAAACCTGAGGACTTGTAAGATGTTCAGATCAAAGCGCCTTGATTTAGCGAAAATTCTAAATGAAATCAAAGTCGCGAAAAAATTTCAAGGCAGTTGTCTGAAGAAAGCATGTTTAATTTTCTGCACAGTTTCAAGCTCAGCAAAATTGCACACTAAGGGAATGGCACCATTCAAATTGGTTATAATTGATGAAGCTGCACAGGTTAAAGAATGTGAATCCTCGATCCTGTTGCAGCTTCCTGGGGTCCACCATGCTGTACTTGTTGGTGACGAGAGGCAACTCCCTGCAATGGTCATCAGCAAGGTTCAATATCATTGTTTATATCTTAGAAGTTTTGATTTATGTATTAATGCTTTGACTAGTACTTTGGTATTAATTAACAGATATGTGATGAGGCTGGTTTCGGAAGGAGTTTATACGAGAGGCTTGTGATGTTAGGACACGGGAAGCACCTCCTCAATATTCAGTACAGAATGCATCCATCCATAAGTTTGTTCCCAAATAAGGAGTTTTATGGAAATCAAATTATAGATGGTCGAAATGTGAGAGAGAGAAGTTATGAGAAACGTTTTCTCAAGGAAAAAATGTTCGGTTCGTATTCTTTCATAAATATAACCAATGGGGAAGAGGAGTTTGACGACAGGTGTAGTCGGAAAAACATGGTGGAAGCCTCTGTGATTTCTGAGATAGTGTCTAAACTCTACAAAGGTACTAATACTTTTGCATTATGAGTTCATATGTTTCTTGAAAAGTCATCGTCTTTTTTTCTTCTGGTAGAATCTGTTAACTTTAAGGAAAAGGTTCGTATTGGTTGCATATCACCATACAAAGCACAAGTTTCTGCAATTGAGAAAGTACTTGGAAAGACTTATAGCGTCGATGCAAAAGACAAATTCTCAGTAAATGTGCGCTCCGTTGATGGTTTTCAAGGTGGTGAAGAAGATATAATAATCATCTCTACGGTCAGGTGCAATCGGAATGGCTCAATTGGTTTTCTCGACAATCTTCAAAGGGCTAATGTAGCTTTGACTCGAGCAAGGTACTGTTTGTGGATATTAGGCAATGGCGAAACCTTGTTAAAAAGCGACTCTGTTTGGCAGAAGTTAGTGATGGATGCCAAAAACCGAGGCTGCTCGTACAACGTTTACAAAGGGAAGAGGAAGTTAGTTGAGGTTGGCGACGAGCTTGTTACCCGCTTAGCATCAATCAGTTTGAGGAATTAGCCTTCATCAGTACTCATAAGTCATAATATGGTATGCTGAATACATTTTGTGGTGTTAAAATAGTTATATTTTGTAGTATGTGTTCCTATGGTGCAACCATTTTGTATATGTGTTCCTACGATGCCAGTATTTGCATTTTATACTAATGAACTGTATAACGTTTTGTGCCCTATGGTGCAACCATTTTGTATATGTGTTCCTTGCTGGCAACGAAAAAATTCGAAACATTTATATCATTAGTTCAACTTCAGTAATTTGTGTAGACCACGAGGGTGTTGTTTGAGATGTATTAGGGCCCGTTTGGCTAAGTTTATTTTAAACATTTTATAAGCTTTAACATCTTATAAATTGTTTTTAGATTTTATAAAATGTAATTTTAAACATTTTATAAGCTCTAACATCTTATAAATTTTTTTAAGAGTTTATAAAATGTAATTTTTAAGTGGCTTATAAATTGTTTTAAGAGTTTATAAGATGTAATTTTAAGTGGCTTAAGTTGTTAAAGTGTTTGACTAATACAACTTATAAGTTCTTTAGAAATTTTTTAAAAATATATTTTTTAATTATATAATATAATTTTTTTCTTTCCAAAAATTAATTTATTTTTCAAAATATTTTTTTTCTAAAATAATTAGTTTATTTAAATAATATTTTTTTTAAATAATTTAATTTTAAATTTTTTAAATTTTTTTGAAAATAAATTTTGAATTTCGAAAATATTTTTATTTTCTAATTTTTTTTCTGAAAACAAGAATTGTTGGGTTGAATTCAAGTCGAGTTTGGACCAGGATATGTTGAGATATGGTAGAACTTGTATAATTTTTGTAAAATAAGTTGGGATATCTCAACTTATTTTTTTGGAGCTTATAAGATTTAAATAACTTTTTTATTTTAATTTTATAAGATGTTAAATATTTTATTTTGTCAAACAAAATTAAGGAGTGTATAAACTCTTAAACATGTTATAAGTTGTTTTAAAGAGCTAAGTTGTTTAAGAGCTCATAAACTTTGTCAAACGGGCCAATAGTCTGTTCTGCAAATTAGAATATGGAATTTATGTAGTTCATGCACAATCCAAACTTTACACACACAAAATTAAAGAATTGTATATGCGTGTTTAAGGTTTGGAATCTTTTCAATTTTTGGTAACAAATTGTGTTCATTTTACTGAAAACATGAACTTTTTAAATCAGATAAAAAGGTCTATTTTTAAAAAATATTTTGTTACACAATTTGAACAAAAGGATTACGCAACTATTTTCAACAAAAGGATTACGTAACTATTTTGAAACACAATTTGAACATAAAAAACACTTCTAAAAATAAAAAATAAAAAAATTAAGTCTCACCAATTTTTAAAAAAAGTGCTTCTAACTATTGTAAGGTGATATTTGCATTCTCATTTCAAAGGTGTAGAAACATTTTTTAAAAAAATTGGTTTGACCCAACTTTTTTAAAAAAAAAGTGATTCTACACTTAGAGTAGTGGTTGCAAACATAATAATTGAGTTTCAAAACTGGCCTTACATATTGAATGGAAGCAAGCTTCAATGCCCACCAATGTAGAAGTGGAAAGTAGTTTAAAATCAGCCAAAGAGGGATCTATTAGATACAAAATAGAGCTACAATCTCGGTACAAAACCCAGGTGTAACTGTGGACTACAATTTTTTGATGCATGTTTTATAGTAATGAAATGACATACTCCCTCCGTTCTAATTTTTTATTATTCAGTTACTGTAGATACGAAGATTAAGAAAAAGTAAGAGATAATAGTATTAAATGGTGTAAAGTGGGTAAAGTGGGTTTGGTGGAGAGAAATAATAATATTAAATAGTATTGAAAGTTGTTTTATTTCCTTTTTAGGAAATGACCAAACAAAATTAGGACGACTATTTACGGAAAGTGGACAATCAAAATTAGGACAGATGGAGTATTTCGTTACTCAACCATTATCATATACAAAACGTACAGGTGAAAAAAAATCACAAGTGGTCTTATAATTTTGCCCGAATCCACAAATAGTACTGTAAATTTTTATTTTATAAATTTTGGTCCTTTTTATTTCAAATTTAGTCCTTTTTGCCGAATGATTTAAAATTTGATAGAAAAATTGGTCTATCTTTTTATTCTGGTCACATCGACGGTCGTCACCACTCTCATTTGAACTATCTTCATCGAGGAAGAAAAACCCTCAATCAATTTCATGTTTGATTACACCTCCCCGTGAATCGTAACTTCAAAATCACAAATTTTATTCATTATCGTGACTAATTTTGAGTGATTTACGTTGAGGAGAGGGACGAAACCTATATTATTCTCTTCCTCTCACTGAACCCGTCATTTCAATATTTTTTTTTTTCGTCATCATTTTGTATGCTACATCATATTTCCGACCATTTACCGGCCAAAAATTTTAATGACTAGAATTGAAATCAAAATGATCAAAATTGAAAAAAAAAATTTTACGGGACCACCTGTGGATCCGAACAAAGTTACATAAACCTTTGTGAATTTTTCTCAATTACATTATCCAGAATGTCCAGTTTATATGCATGTATATCAACTACTCAGACAGTCAGAGTACCAGCGTATAAGCTCCCCTCTATCTGCTGATGAAGTGACAATTCAAACACGCTATTTATAGTTTGTTATTCAATCTTCCCCTCTTTCCAATAATTTTGATATATGTGTTACTCAAGCAAACAGAGTTTTGAAGGTTAATTTGAATGTGGCGTTGTTTGTAACTCAGAGAGATGCAGAGGTCTAGATTAATGAAGAATAAGAAGAAACAAGAAGATGATCACACTCCAAACTTGACTGACTCTGTTTTCTCCTGGTCCATACCTGACGTAATGAACAAAGATCTTTACAAGAATAAGGTATGATTATTGATAATAATTAATTATAATAAACGCACCTTCTTAACATTACCAAACTAAATTTAGCCCTAATTTTTGTACACATTAAAAGTTTTGAACTACAAATGGATGATGTTTTGATCACAAGTTAATGGAATTCCAGATACTTTCTCAAGCGTAAACCATTACTTAAACTCATTCACCTATAGAAGAAACGCATGCTGATGTGCTCTCCAATTTTACGAACATAAGCTCTGCACCATATTGTGAAATCTTCAGGGCAAAAGCAATGAAATCTTGTAAGACTCCCAACAACTTAACGTATGTTTTGACAATGAAAAATTGTGCTAAAAATGACAAGAGATCGGGAAAATACACACCTGCGGTAATGGATTTGATTGCACTAACGGACGTGAGGCCAAAGTGTGTTGATGATCTCACTACTCCTAAAAGAACATGCATCTTTGCCTTGGTTCAATTTTCCTCTTTTAAGGTAGGGATTCAATCTTCGAAATACACTCTTTGCTGTGCATCTTACAAACTTGACAACGAATATACGGATGGCGTTGAATCCAGGCAAAGAAGCGAACACGAAAATGATCGACTCTGTTCTTAGTGTCAATCCATCTGTAAGGTTTCATTTCAGATGGTGTTACTTTTATAAATGAAATGTGAAACTAGTAATATGTAATCTTTTGTATGTTTTGCAGATGGGAGAGGATTGCACTCTTTGTTCCAAGAAAACTGAGAGTTGTCGAGGGAACTTGTAGAGTCACTTGGGCATGATGATTCTCAAAAGAATGCTGTGTTGAATTGCATTGCTTTAACAAGTTGAGATGATCAGCTTCCTTGGAGATCCCGAGGGCCACTATAAACGTTACGTGGAAAGGTGAAAGAGAAACAAGTTGCAGATGGTCAGAACGACGATAAGCTAAGCATATCTCAAGGAGAAGGGGATAAAAATGTTAGAGAAAGATCAATCATTCAAGATACAAAGAAGAAAAATATGAAGGAGAAGGTGACATTTCCAGAAAGAGGCAAATCCAAGAAAAATATGATGGAATCTGCAAAGACAACATTCTATGGACATTTGAGGAATTCTATGCAAAAAAATTCTCTGTTATAAAAAAGAAACTGTGTCGTTGCATGAAAGGGTTGTATACTCATTTGCCTACTTCATTGCTTCCTTTGGCTGTGGTGAGGAAGATGAATACAGCTCTTGATACGCTCCAAAGGCTAGAAACTGTCCTTCATAATAATGCGTTGATTGGAAAGGAAGACGAAGGAAGTGGAAATTCAAGAACCAGTTTAAGTTTGATCAGATTTATACAATGCCTTGATTTACTGAAAGTTCTACGTGAAACTTTTAGAATCCCAAAATTTAACGACACCAGAAACTTTTGTCTGAAAAATGCATGTTTAGTTTTTTTGCACAGTTTCAAGCTCAACAAGATTGCATTCCGAAAGAATGACACCATTTGAATTGGTGATAATTGATGAAGCAGCACAAGATAAAGAATGTATGAATATCATTGTATTTTGTTTGGTAGAATCTGTTAACTGGAAGGAAAAGGTTCGGATTGGTTGCATATCACCATACAAAGCTCAAGTTTCTGCAATTGAGAAAGTACTCGGAAAGACTTATACCTCCGATGCAAAAGACAAATTCTCAGTAAATGTGCGTTCGGTTGATGGTTTTTGTAATGTCCCGAACTCGCAATTACTCACGAAAACACAAGTACCAGTTCACAATAGCTAAAAGTATCAGATTATAAACGAAACAGGGGAGGAAGATTCGCCATCGCCATGGGAGATGCCTGTACCAGATATTACGAAGATGTGAGATCATGAGAATGGAAATTGAGGGTTTAATTTGTAGTTTCACTCACGATGGCTTTTCGGGTAGATATCTCTCACGGGAATCGCTCAGTTTAGCTGGGAAATCACTCATATTTGCAATTGTGTATACGAGATAATTAGGAATGAATTGTACGGAAAATTGCAGAGCAAGAGCTTGAGGATGATACCTCATTCACACGACACTTTCTCTCTCTTCGTGACTTCCCCTCTATACTGCACACCCGCGAAACCGTTGCGAGCTGTCAGACTTCATACGTTCCTCACCTGAGTCGTGCGATGGTAGATGCGAAGGATCTGTTGGGATAACATATGTCAGGATCTATCGGGATGACCTCATAAACACAAATTTAAATTAACAATTATTACTAGCATGAATTTTCCTAAGTGAATTCAAATAATAATGAATCCAACAACAACATGCAAATAAAATTTCACGTAAAAGATCCTAGCATGCGAAATTTCTAGGAATTTACGTAAACGTACCCGTTGGAGAGACGATTTGAGACAAACAGGATCAAGTATCTGGATACCCACCAAAAGTCCTTCTCAAGTATTCCCAAGTCCTCGTCCAATAACCCCGTTGGAAGGTTCTCCGATGAACGATTTATAAAACAAGGAAAATAAAAATATTGTTGCACCACCTTTGTAGATTTCTAATATTTCCAACGCATGGAACACTAGTTGGGAATGAAAAATTCACCCCCTATTTATAAGACAAGGGGATTCGAAATTTTAGTGCACAATTAGGGCTATGAAAGATCTTTTCTTGATCTCCAAGAAATCTTGAATATTTTCAATATATTCTTCTTTCCATGTGTATTTTTCCACAAAAATCTCACACCCTTATTTAGACTAAATTTTCGAAAAAAAACAAGAAGATTTGCAAGATTGGATCTTTCTTGAATTTATGAGATATTCTTATATTCCAAGAATACATATCTTTCTCCATAAAAACTTTCCAAGAAAATCAAGAAAATCTTTCTTCCCTTTCTTATACATAATTTTTGAAAATTCCCTATTAAAGAAGCCAAGTGGGAGTTTTCTTGAATTTATGGGATAATCTTGTATTCCAAGAATACATTATCTCCTTTCCATAAAATCTTTTCAAGAAAATCCTTCTCCCTCTTTTCTTTAATATTTTCGAAAAAAATAGGAAATATTGCAACAATAAATTTATTTTATCTTAAGCACCTTTTATTTATTGGACTATAATTTGAGCTACTTGAGGGGCCTTTAGGAGAATTACGATGAACATTCCAATGGGCTTCTGAATTCCAATATTGAGCCACAATATAATTCAGCCCATTAATATTAATTAATACCACTATATAATTAATATTGCACTATCCAACTTAACCCATATTACGGTAATATGACTCACGGTTATTATTTTTCGTGTTTAAGATTATTTAGTCCATTAATTAATTAAGCCACTGAAAAACTTTATATTAATTAATATCTTTATCCTTGGAGTAAGGACAACCCAGCTTTATTATCCATACCGGAAAATTAATTCCACTTGCAAGATTTGGTATGATAAAGGTTCCGGGCCCACCAAGGGGACCAATCAAGCAAGACTTTGCAAGCACACGATTCTCTGTATTAATTTAGCAACTGTCGTGTAATTAATATTATTGCCCAAGATATAGGGTATCGAAGTCGCAATGATTCTCTTCCCATTTATAAGTCAAAGCAATAACTACTAATCACACACAGGTCTTATTAAGTGACATAGATTAAGAAATCAACAACCACTGAGGTCTAACTCTTCATCCCTTAAGTCAGTGCGAATGAGTTTATCCTCTCTGTAGGTCAGCTTCAGCACATCGAATGCACTAGTGTAATCTCTTGGTCAAGACAAGCCAATCTGAGTCTTACACATCAACTTCTATCAATAGATTGTCCAGGTCTATCTAAGTTGTGAAACACACACTCGTTTACAAGGCACTGTTAACGTGATCTTCTGTGATCTGGTATCACCACATTAACTACAATGTAACGCTTGCTATGAACGGTTTGCAATAAATATATATAACATTCAATCATATTTAAAGCAACAGTGATAAACAATTTATTTCAGTAAATAAGTGTTTACTACATAGGTTATACAAAGTAAAAGTATACTTTCACGTATAACCCCAACAGGATCAATGGTCGCTACAGTACCAGAATTTATTTGAAAGTTGGGCCGCAACAGCAAAGCCCAAGAAACTGTGCGGAAAATAAAATACAAGATGAGGCCCAATATATATAAGCCAACCCAGTTTATTCAATTGCAAAGTCGCATAAGTGGAAATGCGACAATGCCCCCCTCTTCCTTTGACTTGTCCTCAAGTCATTAAGTCCGGATATTTGAGTTTGACCTTTTCAGCATCCTCCCAAGAAGCGGTTTCAGGCAGACCGTTACTCCATTATACCAACACTTGTCCAACGGTCTGATTTCGCTTCTTCACGGTTCGTCGATCCAGAATGGAAATAGGTACGTCGATGGCTTCCCCTTCTTCATTAATGTCTGGAGGAACTTGTTGTGGTGTGTATTTGCCCTTAATCTGAATTTTGAGTTGTGAGACATGGAACACTGAGTGTAATCGGCACCCACTTGGTAGATTCAATTTGTATGAAACCTTCCCCCACTTTCTCTAGGATTTGATAGGGCCCGAAATACTTCATTGATAATTTTCTCTGTTTCCTCATTTGATCGGGAGCATTGCGAAATGGTTACATCCTCACAAATACAAAATCACCTACCTCAAATTTCCTTTATGTACGATGTAAATCTGCATATTTCTTCATACGGTTCATGGCTAGATTGAGATTCTCCTTAATAATGTGGATAATTTTCTGTCTTTCTGTGAGCACATCCTTAGCTTCCGTAGAGCCTCCTTCCAAATAAGGTCCCAACCCAAGTTGCACTGGTTTGTAACCATATAGGGCTTCAAAGGGTGTCATTAGGATAGAATGATGATAGTTAGAGTTATACCACCATTCTGTTAGAGGTAACCATTTCACCCACTTCTTTGGCTTTAAGTATGACATACACCTCAAATAGGTTCCTAAACACTTGTTCACCCGTTCACTCTGGCCATCAGTTTGGGGGTGATGAGCAGTACTCATGTGTAACTGAACCCCTGCCAATTTGAACAGTGTCTTCCAGAAAGTACTCTGAAAGACTACATCTCTATCACTCACAATTGTCTCTGGAAATCTATGTAGTTTGTAGATTTTGGTTGAGATAGATCTCAGCTAAACTCTCAGCAGTATAGGGGTGTTTGAGTGCAATAAAATGGTTGTATTTAGTCATTCTATCCACTTAGGCTCAACTACAGTATTTGTAAATGTAATGACCAGTAGATCACCCTCTTCTTTCTCATTTTGTCTGGAGAGAGCATCAGCTGCCTTGTTCTCTTTTCCTTTTTTGTACTCCACAGTATAATTATGCCCCATTAACTTGATGAGCCATTTTTGCTGTAAGATGTTGCTAAGCCTTTGTTCCTTGAGATGTTTGAGACTAGCATGATATGTCCTAATTATGAATTGGCTGTCATTCAAGTAATGACTCCACTTTGACACTGCAGTCATTATAGCAAGTAGTTCCTTCTCATAAGTGGATAGAGCTTGGTTTCTAGGACACAAACTCTGACTGAAATAAACAAAAGATTGCCCTTTTTTGCATAAGCACCCTATACCACTTAGACAAGCATCTGTTTAAAAAATGAATGGTTGAGAAAAGTTTGGCATTGCAAAAACAGGATCCTCCACCATCACCCTTTTTAATTTTTCAAAAGCTTCCTCTGCTGCTTCACTCCATTTGAAGCTATCCTTCTTCAATAACTGCGTTATAGGTCTTGTAATCAACCCATACCCCTTAATAAACCTCCTATAATACCCAGTAAGTCCCAAAAAACCTCCGAGGCCCTTAATATTCTTAGGCTTTGGCCACTCCACCATACTTTTAATCCTTTCAGGATCAGTTCTCACTCCTTCACCTGATATTATGTGGCCAAGATACTCTACTTGATGGACCCCAAAAGCACATTTGCTTCTCTTAACATATAATTGGTGTCTCTCAAGTAAACTCAATACTTCCTTCAAATGCTTCACATGAGTCTCCACATCTGGACTATAGACTAGTATATCATCAAAAAACACTAGTATAAACTTTCTTATGAATTCCGCAAATACTTCATTCATTAGGTTCTGAAATGTTGCTGGGGCATTTGTGAGCCTAGGCTTGGCAGCGGGGCGGGGAATCCCCGTTTTCCACGGGGATCCATCCTGATCGAGGTGGGGAATCCCCGCGAAAATTCCATGTGGGGCGGGGATGGGGATTTTTTTTTTCCCGAAGGTCGGGGAGGGATGGGGTAGGGGATAACATTCCCCGCCCCGTTCCCCGCGGGGGCCCCCAATTATGAGTAACTATTACTCTTAATTGCTACATTTTTTAAGTGTTACTCCTAGGTACAAAAAATAGGTGTGAAATACTTAAATACCCTTAACCAAATTTGGGCATTTTCTGAATTTTTTGCGTGCAATTCATTTTTCCCCAATTGACCGAAAAAATACATTTCACACCTAAAATTTCTCCTTGGTTTGCTCTTCCACATTTCTCCCAAATTATTTCTCCTCCAAAAAATCCCCTGCGCTTCAACGACTATCTAGGGATAAAAATTGAAATTGCTCAAGCTGAAATTGCACACCAATAATCGAAGGTTTATGCTCTTAGCGCGAGAATCCCTGCACACAATGCTACTCCCCGGAAACCCTGGACATATATATTTGTGTCATGCGAGAATCTCTGCACACACATACTCGACGAATCTGCTACTCGCCGGAAACCGCTAACACCCATAGTCGTTGATTCTGAAATCGCTACACTATTAATTGCAGTACGAATCGCAGAACAAAATTTCCCCCTTTTGAGGCTCCACTCAGATTCTCACTCCGAAAATGGGTTCAAGGGCGAGTCTTTCTTTCCTAATTTGTTTTGTGTAATGGACCTTGTGTGCAAATTTTAAGATCAATATCGCATTATTCAATCTTGGGAATTGGGTTCTTCTTTGACTTCGGTATTTTCCTTCGGGTAATTGGTTTTGGTTGTTTCTTGGGTTATTCTTTGATTAAAGCTTTTTCAGTTGGTTTGGGTTTTAATAGTTTAGGTTGCACCACTCTCGTAGAAGAGATGAGGTGTTTTTCTAGTGCTTTCCTGGTTTTTGGAGTCCTTTGGGATTGCGTTGTGGCCCTGTAATTTTATGGGAGGGGTATCACTTGTTTTGTCTTTGGGTGTTATTTTTTCTTGTATTTCTTACGTCTAGGTGGTGTCTATGGGGTCGTTTATTTTGATATTTTACCTTAATTCTTGGGTGTTATTCTGTTGTTCAAACCTTGTTGTGCTCTGGTTTCCGATGGATGATTTTCGGCAGCTTCACAGTGAGTTTTTTTGCTTTGTTTTTGTTCTTCATTCTTGGGCCTGGTTTATTAGAAGTGGTTATGCTATGCTTCGACGCTTAAGATGTTGCACATACATCCAAATTGTTTGGGTTTCTTGGTCCTTGGAATGCTCATTTTGGTCTTTCTGGGGTTTGCCCTGCTTATGTATTTTTAGTATTTTGTGTTATTTTTTGGATCTAATTTTGTGTAATTTTACATATTTTGGGAGGTAATTTGCAGATTTGTGTGATATGATAATTCACTTCCAAATATTATTGATTGTAACAATCTTCTTTTTAATTTGAATGTTGCTGCAATATGATGGATCCGGAATATTGTTTTTCTGAATGTTGATGTAATAATTAGATTTGAGTTTTTTAAAAAAATATTGATGTAATTTTTTAAAGATTTTTTCGGGGGTGTGCATTTTTTATTGCGGGTGTGCCTAATTTTTAAATATAAATGACATGATTAAAAAGAAATTGAGATGTGCAGAATTTTTTTTAATATTTTATTATTAAAAAAATTAATTAAATAAAAGGAAAGATAATAAAAAAAAATTGGAAGTGTGCATAATTTTTTACGGGTGTGCAGTATTTTTTTTATGGGTGTGCATAATTTTTTACGGGTGTGCAAATTTTTTTGGTTAATATTAAAAAAATCAATTAAATAAAAATACATATAATTAAAAAAATTGTAAAATTTAAAATTTAAAATATGCAAATTTTTTTGACTAATATTTTTTTTCTCAAAAAATAATTAAATAAAAGAACAATAGATAAAAAAAATTAGTAAAATTTAAAATCTAAAATTTGTATATTATATTACGCATAAATTTTTTTTAGACATTTGGTAGTGGAAAGAGATTGGGATTTCTTCGCAGCACAAATTCGGCAATATGTTTTTGGAAAACTGATTGAGTTTTCTTTGTGTGATGTAATTTGCCAATGATATTATGTATTTCCATTTGAAAAAGAATTTCGAATTACAGGAATGTGAGTAGACAAAACCGTGATGCGAAATTTGTTGCATTTTTTCAGGGATTGTGATTTTTGGTAATTTTTTGAGGTTTTGACCGTATATTCCTATTATAATATCCCTAATTTATTAATTAGTTAGCATCAGGGCATAAATGTGAACTAATGCGCCTAAGAGTTATACCAAAAATGTAGTGTACCTTGGAGTAAGACTACTCTAAAAATGATAATATAGAGTAATTTTCCCTTGTTAAATATGGGAGAGAACAAATGAAATAAACAATAAGCTATTTTTTATTTTTATTTCAGTGACCTGTCGCTGTCAGTGTCAGTAAGGTAAAGTGATGTCTTCCTCTTTTTGACTTTTGTCTCCAGTTAAAGGTAGACAACTCAACGACTCTTTTTGGTTACTATCTCTGAGTGATATAACCTTAACAACACTTTGTCTTAGTTCCTTTTGTCTGCATTTGAATGTCTTGGGCAATATCTATTTTTCTAAGCAATCGCGTTTTTTTCAGTATTGAATCCTTCAGATAGATATTTTCAGTGCCTCGGAACATTCAGGTTTATACTGAGCATTCAGTACATTACTGAGTTCTTCAGTAATTACTGTGCCTTCAGTATCCTTCAGTCTTCAGTCTTCTGTGTCTTCAGAGTCTTCTGAGTCTTCAGAGTCTTCTGAGTCTTCAGGGTCTTCTGAGTCTTCACAGATATACTGACTGATATACTGAGTCTTAATGCTGAGTCTTCAGTTTCTCAGTTTCTCACTGAGTCTTCAGTTTCTCAGTTTCATACGGAAACTTCAGAAACTTCAGTTTCTTCAGAAACTTACTGAGTCTTCAGAACCTATCCTGATCTATATCTGCTGACTATACATTTTGCAGATAACATCCTGAATACTCTAAAACTGAATCCTGACTCAACTATCAAGATTATCCTGAACATGTCATACTCAGGGGTTTTGGGATCTAATCAAAATCAATCTTTATTAAATTCATCTCCCAACAATTTCCCCCTTTTTGATGATGCCAAAACCTATCTTGTTACAAAGCACTTAACCTATACTCAGGTTTCAGTTTATCCTATTACAAGATTGGTATTTCTCTCAACAAACAATCTCAACAATTTCTTAAACTGAGAGTCTCCCAACAGTTTCATCATCAAACAATAAGTCTCCCATAAATTCTTTAAGAGACAACATTCAGGCATATCAAAAGTAAAGACATGTAAATTAAGATAATGAGATATTATCTTTTGAGCATAAATGATAAGGTTTCATTGATGATAGGTAGACAGTTACAAGTTACAATGAATCTTATCTGAAAAATAAAATCAAAAAGACAAAAAGATAAAGGATTACATGAATCTTCTGAGTCTTCATCTTCGGTCTTCTTTTGCTCTTCTGCTCGGGCTCTTCAGTTCTGGTCTTCCACCTCATCAGCAGGCACTTCAAGGTTGAACATTCCATAATATCTTCTTTTCAGCGCATCTCTTTCTTTAATGATATTAGGATTGTTCCCTGTCAGGCCCAACTGAATGGCGTACTGAGAAATCTCTTGAGAAATCGCTTTTTCATTCACACAACCATTCTCCAGCATAGGAGGAGGGTACGAGTATGGACCAGGGGCGGTTATCTGCACCTTTACTTCATCCGCAAGATTAATCCATCCTTGAATATACTTCGGATAAAAGGTCAGGAGATAGTCAATGAAAGCCTCATTGGGATCTGAGCTCTCCCCTCTCCATTCTCTGAGCACATCATAGTATAACCAAAAAGTTCTCTTGATCTCTTCCCACACATCGTTGAACTGGATTGGCATCCATTTGTCAACATGTGGCCATTTATGTGCTTTTGTGTTCCCTCTCCTCTTGCTTGCGAACCTCTTGAAACCACTCCTTCTCTTCTGTTCTTCTTCCATCTTCTTTCTGATCACGGGCACACCAGAAATAGAAGCAGCAGTTTTCTTAGCTTGCTCAATTTGGAGTGATTTCAGAGCACTTCTAGTATTGAAGACCTTCTTCTGTGGCACTTCCTCAGAATCTTCAATATCCAGGATTAACTTTCTCTGAATTGGCTTAGAAGCCTTAGCTCGTTTGCCCTCAGGCTCCTCAAACGCCACAACCTTTCTTTTAGTGGGCAATTCTGCTCCAGCTTGGCTTGTTCCAATTCTTCCTCTACCACTCAGTTTCTCTGCAGCAACTTCTTGCATTGTTTCTTCTGAAACCTGAGTGTAGACTGGCTTCTCCACCTTCTTAAACTTTAGCTTCTCAGTGGCCTCGATTTCCTTCATGGCTTCAGTAATGATTTTCTTTTCAGCTTCCTTGACAGTCTTGCCCTTCAAAGTATGATCCAATAACTTTCTGAGATCAGTTCCGGGTCTTTCCCACTTCTTGGAACCATACTTAGGCAGAAGCCTGGAGAGTGCTGTGTCCATATGATACTGCTCTTTACTGACACTCCGCACCTCCCCTGCCAACTGATCCTGCTCCTCTTCGAGCCTCCTTAGGTGGTTCTTCGCCACTGAGAATTCTTCAGACATATGAGCAAATTGGCTAGAGAGAGCTTCCTTGAACATGTCTGGCATCTTGGCCATGAGCATTGAGCTCATCTCCTCAACCGCATTCTTCACCAGCAACTCATTCTTCTCTACCAATTTAACTTCAAGAAATTCAGTTCGTTCCTGATGCTTCTGCTTCAGCTCTGCACTTATTTCAGCTTTGACCACCCCCATCCATTTTCTCTTCCATCTTTTCTTCAATGGTGGCCAGCTTCTCAGTCAGAGTGTTCTGAAGTTGCACCAGGTCTGAAGAAGAACTCATAGTTTCCAACTTCTGACTTTGGTTGGCCAATACCTCCTCGATCTGAGCAACTTTGGTCAGGATTGACTCAACCTTCTCCAACTTCTCCATCACTGGGGTGAGATCAATCTCAGGAGCATATGATATCTGCTGTTTCTCCTGAGCTGGCTGTTCAGCCTGAGTCTTAGTCTGAGCCTGAGCTTCAGTCTGAACCTGGGCTTCAGACCCAGTCTGAGTCTGGGATTCACCCTGAGCTTGGGTGTCCATCTGAGCCTCAGTCTGCATATCAGACATTACAGATTTAAAGATAGGTACTTCAGTAATCCTGGCATATTTGTTAATAGTGGCAAAAGTTACCTGAAGGCTAACTTCAGTCTGAGGATGTTCGACAGCAGGCTCTTCAGCATCAGTTGAGTCTTTCTCCTTCTGAGATTGAGTCTCATCATCCCCTTGTTGGTCCCCATCCCGAGATTTGTCTTTGGAGCTCGGGGCACCAACTTCAGCAGCCTTCCTTTCAGCAACTTTCTTCTTAACCAGCTCATCAAAGTCAGAGATTTTCATTCTGAGCTTGGTTTTCCTAAACCCTGAGAATTCAGTCAGAAAAGTTATTTACTCGTTCCACCAGTCTTCGCCTCTGAATGAAGCTATGTTGAGCATCTCCGGAAGAGTCTGGTTGAGGATAAAAACCGTTGACCTCAATCTGAAGAAGATGTCTTGGAGGTCAGGGAATGAGCTAATCTCAGGGTAGCGGTCAAGAATGAACCATTCCCCATTGCTTCGCCATTCAGTCTCTTCAGCTTCACCCTTCTTGAGCATCGGGCTCTCAGGTTCAGTAGAAAAGTCTGCTGAAGGATCAAGCAAAAGATCACTCAGGAGCTCATCAAAGTTCATCTGCTCCTGAGGCTCAGCAATATATGAGGGTTGGGCAGGTAGCTCCTCAGTCTGAATCGGAATTGGTTCTGAGGTCTGAGCTGGCGCCTCCTCAGTGGAAATTTGAGTTTGCTCTGAGGACTAAGTAGGCACTTCCTCAGAAGGAATCTGAGCAGCCTCTGTGGTCTGAGCAGACACTTCCTCAGAGGGAATCTGAACTTTCTCTGAGGTCTGAGGTCCTTGGAAGATTTCTTGAGAAAATTTATCAGAACTTAGAGATGTCTCAAGAACCTCAGAGAAGACTTGCTCCTCAGTTTGCTCCCGTGCCGTTGAGATAACCTGAGCCAATACATGTAAAGGCGATTTCTGAGCTGTTTGGCTCTCAAGTTGAATCTCCTCAGCCTCACTCTCCTCCTCATCAGTGAGAACCACCATTCTTTTGCGCTTTGGAGCAAGGGTCTTTTGCTTCTTCAATTTTTCACCCTGCTCCTTCTTGGCCTCCAACAAAGCCTTCCCCCTGGCTTGTTGGGTTTCTTCAGTAGCAGCAGCAGCCGGTGATTCCACCTTCTTTTCTTTCTTCCCTTTGATAGTCCTCTTTGCAGCAATGGGCTTGAACATTACTTTGGACTTAGGGAAAGGAGTAGTGTTGGCAAAGATATCCTCCTCATCTCGACACATCTCCAAAATAAAGGCTATTTTGGTGGCATGGAGGATCTTGCCTTTGATCGATATTGAGCCATCCTCATTTTTTATGACCTTGGCTTGCTCACTCACCACCTTGATCAGATACTTCAGCCAGTTGAAATCCTTGGTGGGTGAGTCCTCAATCGCCACCATCAATCGGAGTTTGGGAGTGCTAATCTGCTCAAAACTCCCCGATCGACTCATAATACACTTACTCACTATGTCCATCAAAACTCTGTATTTTGGCCTCAAATGCCGTTTATGTAAGGTCGCCTCAAACTTAACAGGATTCTCAGTAATCCTATCAAGATACTCTTGCTCCCGACCTAACATATACATAGTGGGATCATCTCCTTTATCTCACAACTCAAACACATCGTTTAAATTTCGAGGGACTATGTACAGCTCCCGAACAAAATCTATATACTTCGATGTATGCTCTAAATGCGAAACAGAAATCTTGGACTCAATATTATCATCCTCATCTATTTCCATATTAGAGATGAACTCTATTACCTCTCTCGAGTATTCTGCCTCCGGTCGGCTTCCGACAAGATTCGTCAGTTTTGCCAAACGAATCAAGTGAAGCGCCTCTTCTTCATGTTTTGCGTTTGATGTACTCTCCAGAGAAACCACGTACTCATACCATGGCTTATTGGTTTCGGCCAATCTGTCAAATATGGATAGAGTCATTTTGGGAAAATTTTGAAGGTTTAGGGTTTGGAGCGATGAATATTTTCTGGGCAAAGAGGGGTTTTATTTTGCAGAGTGATTTTGGGAACGAGGGTTTAATAAAATGGCTTTGAATGGCTTCCAAAGTGAATATATAGATCGATTTTGTGGGAAGTCGTATCGGTTTGGTGAAAATCAACGGTTGAGATTGATTATCGATTAATCGGGTATGCGAAAGGACTCTCACGAAAAGTACGCCACCATTTTAACCTCATTGGTAATTAAATGTAACAGAGCATTTAATGATTGTTGAACTTCCTTGGAATTTCAAAGATCCCGCCCAAAAACATTCTTCAGGTGTTTTGTATTTATTGCAAATGATTACTGAGTTTCACTTAATCAATAAATGAGTCGCATGAGTCATTACTTCTTTAGACTAATTTCCCTCTATCAGTCTTACTGAGTATTGACCTCGATAAAATGTCAGTATGATACTGAGTACTGAATGGGTTCATTATGGTACTGAGAACTGACCTTCAGCACACCTGAGTTTCCTGAGACTCAGTTCAGTATTTCCAATTTTATCATGAGTTTCTCAGTAGAATTCTGAGAAAACTTCATGCATCTGAAAATCTTCAATTTTTCAGATTTACTCTATACACCTGGATTCAACATCCCTAATTCAACTGATAGTTCCTGAAATCTTGATTCAGCCAAAGGTTTAGTCAAGATATCAGCTCTCTGCTTATCAGTATGAATTTTCTCCATCCTGATGTCCTTTTTCAATAAGATCTCTGATGAAGTTTCTTCTTCAGTTTGATTTCTCTTGAAGTCCATGAAGGAAATTCATCTTCCAACAATGACATCTCAGATCTTCTTTCAGCAGGGCTAATGATGTCTTCATTCAGCTCAGGAGTAAGTTGATCATCTGACTTTGGAAGTTCAGTCCTGGAATCATTTCTCTCGTCTTCTGTAACTCTGGGATTCACAATAGTGAATTGGAATGGTCCTTCAGTAACCACTCTCCACATTCTTTCATACTTAGAATACAGATGAGTCTGCATTCTTAATTTCCACAAATCATATTTCTCAACTGAGAACATTGAAAGCTTCGTAGAAGGCATGATGTTTGAGATTTATAAAATTTCAGCAAATATTTCTGTTTTAAAAAACCACGGGAGTCTAAGCAATTTAGACTTTGGTCAACAAAGCTAGTGGTCAAGCGAACCACTGCAGAGACGGGGTTTAAAAATTTGGATCAGTCCAGGTGATCACCTAAAAATAGTGATCTTTTGAACTCTCGCTCTGATACCACTTGTTGGTCCCGGTGCAAACGAGTCTTACACGTGTATGGGGGGAATACACGTGTTCAATGTTTTTAAAACTTTTCTTTACTGAGGTCAGCTTGGGTCAGGTTGTCCTGATGATTTGGTCCTAAGAAGCACAAGTCGCTCTGAGTCAAAGTCTATCTGAGACAGTGATCCTGAGCTGCTTTCAAATACCTCAGATAATCCAACTGATCCTGAGTTTTCAGAGATCCTGAGCTGCTTGGATCGGATAACTAACTTACTGAACCCTCAGAAGAGTAAGTTTAGTTTGGTAACTATCTGTTCTAGCTACTCAGATGTGCGGAATGGTTGGCCCTTAGTTTATACTCGTTTTAAGCTTTTGCTGAAAACCTTCCTTTTAATGGAATGGTGATTAGTCTGTGATTCAATTATATGCAGCTTCAGTGGATTGATTCCAACTGAATATCAGTGAAAATATGCTTTCAATTCAAAGGTATGCAGCAGTTAATCAGAGCAAAACAAAAAGCAAATAACACAACAAGTTATAGTGGTTCAGAGACTCAAGCTCCTACGTCCACTCTCTCTGATCTCTTCAGAGAAATTCACTAAACACTTCCTAAGGTTTTCTGACTACCTCTGTAGTTTACTAACCTTTCTATTTTGAGCTTTCTGACTACCTCTATAGTTTACTAACTCAAAACACACACAAGCTTTTTGACTATCCAAGATAGTTTACTCACTTCTTCTCTAGAGCTTTCTGACTACCTCAATGTAGTTTACTAACTCTTTACAACTCCAATCTCACCAACAATCACACTCAAACTACCTTACAAAGGGTTTGGGGGTTTCTTGGTTGGTTTCCAACTAGGATGAGATATCCTTTACAGTTAAGAACAATGCAAAGACTAGGATATCTCGACTAAGCTTTGGATATATCTTATCAAGCTAGGCTTAGTGGAATGAGCTCTCTTCGATTTAAAGCACTTGGGAAATTCTTGGGTTTTCGAGTGCTTCAACTTGCAATAACAAGTTTGAGCTCTTGAGTTGCTTACAAATTTCCCGTAACCTTGCAATGTAGATGGTCACAAGTATTTATAGGCATACACCAAGGTCACTCTTGAAAAACTATCCGTTGGAAGAGATAAACCGTGAGTTTCCTCTTATGGTGTGTGATTGAACGACTATATTTAGGGTTTGAGACTCCCTAGCACGTTTTAGGTAAACCGCTTTTCATGTAGTTTGGTCATCACTTTTTGCGATGCGGAACATAGTACTACTCGACATGTTTGTTGACTGTCATTGTCAAATGTCAAGAAGGTACAATGATGTCTTCCTCTTTTTGACTTTTGTCTCCAGTTAAAGGTAGACAACTCAACGACTCTTTTTGGTTACTATCTCTGAGTGATATAACCTTAACAACACTTTGTCTTAGTTCCTTTTGTCTGCATTTGAATGTCTTGGGCAATATCTATTTTTCTAAGCAATCACGTTTTTTACAGATAGATATTTTCGGTGTCTCGGAACATTCATGTTTTATCTTGAGCATTCAAGACATTCTCGAAGTTCTTCAATAATCATCGTGCCTTCAAGATCCTTGATCTTGATCTTTTTGTCTTTTATCTTCATCTTCATCTTACGTGTCTTCGTAGTCTTGAGTCTTTGTGGTCTTCGAGTCTTCATAGATATCTCGACCGATATATCGAGTCTTAATCCGAAGTCTTGATTTCTCGGTTTCTCGAAGTCTTCGGTTTCTCGCCATATCGAATTTTGAAACTTGAAACTTCGTTTCATATCAAACTTCGGTTTCTTGTAAACTTATCGAAGTCTTCTTAACCTATCCTGATCTATATCTGTTGACTATACATTTTGCAGATAACATCCTGAATACTCTAAAACTGAATCCTGACTCAACTATCAAGATTATCCTGAACATGTCATACTCAGGGGTTTTGGGATCTAATCAAAATCAATCTTTATTAAATTCATCTCCCAACACATCTTGGCAGTGTTGATTGCTTGAGTAAGCTCATTGGGTTTAAACAGCTGCACATGCACTCTCAATTCCTCTTTTAGCCCTCTTAAGAAAGTACAAGATGAGAAATTTTAACCTTCACTAAGGATTTCAATTCATCAAACTTCTCTTGGTATAAGTTCACATCTTGAGTTTGCTATAATTTGGTGAATTCAATCACCACATCCTCCTTCCCAGGTCTCAAGAACCTAGTTAACACCATTTGGCAAAACTCTTCCCACTCAATTCCCTATTTTCCCTCAACATATTCCATGTACCAAATGTCACAAACATCAGTCATGTAGTACCCAGAATGGTGCACCTTAGTTGTTTCCCCATTGGCATGATTTGAAAAAAATCTATTGGCCTTCCTAATCCAACTCAATGGATTGTCTCCACTGAACTCAGGGAATTTGAGTCTAATGGTGTGATTATTAGCATGGAAATTAGTTGGACCTTGATTTTGATTCTGATTTCTAAAAGGAGGAGGAGTATAGATACCTTCTCTCTCTTTTCCAGCTTTCTTCTCCTCATGAGATGCATTAGATGAGCCCTGATCTGTCTCAGTGGCCTTTTCATCAAATAGTCCATAATATGACTAATGTTCTTCACGTTTTGACCGACTTCTATTATCAGGTCCTCGAGTTTTTGGATTTTCAAATCCACTGCCTTCATTCGTTCATCATTCTCTAAGAATACATCATCATGTTTCTTAATCATCTCAAATAGATCCTTCATACGCGTGCCTTCTGCCATTGCACCAGAGTGAGCAACGGGTTGGCTCTAGATACCACTTGTAATGTCCCAAACTCGCAATTACTCACGAAAACACAAGAAACAGTTCACAATAGCTAAAAGTATCAGATTATAAACGAAATAGTATCACTTCGAATAACTAAGTAAATAAACGCGAAACAGGGGAGGAAGATTCGCCATCGCCATTGGAGATGTCTGTACCAGATATTATGAAGATGTGAGATTATGAGAATGGAAATTGAAGGTTTAATTTGTAGTTTTACTCACGATGGCTTTTCGGGTAGATATCTCTCACGGGAATCACTCAGTTTAGCTGGGAAATCACTCATATCTACAATTGTGTAAACGCGATAATTAGGAATGAATTGTACAGAAAATTGCAGAGCAAGAGCTTGAGGATGATACCTCCTCATTCACACGACACCTTCTCTCTCTTTGTGACTTCCCCTCTATACTGCGCACCCGCGAAACCGTTGTGAGCTGTTAGACTTCGTACGTTCCTCACCTGAGCCGTGCGATGGTAGATGCGAAGGATCAACAGTTGCTTCAGTACCAGAATTTATTTGAAAGTTGGGCCGCAACAGCAAAGCCCAAGAAACCGTGCGGAAAATAAAATATAAGGCGAGGCCCAATATATATAAGCCAGCCCAGTTTATTCAATTGCAAAGTCGCATAAGTGGAAATTCGACAGTTTTCAAGGCGATGAAGAAGATATAATAATCATCTCTATGGTTAGATGCAATGGGAATGGCTCAATTGGTTTTCTCGACAATCTTCAAAGGGCTAATGTAGCTTTGACTCGAGCAAGGTATTGTTTATGGATATTAGGCAACTAAGAAACCTTGTCAAATAGCGGCCCTGTTTGGCAGAAGTTAGTGATGGATGCCAAAAATCGAGGCTGCTTTTTCAATGCTTGCAACGATGATAACAAGTTAGTTGAGGTTGGCGACGAGCTTGCTACCCGCTTAGCATCAATCAGTTTGAGGAATTAGCCTTTATCAGTACTCATAAGTCATAATATGGTATGCTGAATATATTTTTGTTCATTCATAGTGCATTTTAGAATCGTGCAATTTGTTATACTGAAAAATGTAATTTTTTTATACTAAACAGTGCAACTATTTTTTCATATTAATAATTGTACGATTCAGTGTAAATAAGTTGCATTTTTCAGTATAAGTTGTATAATTTTAAAATACATTATGAATACACGGAGCACCTTTATGCATACAAGACTTAGTCATTAAGTAATTATTGTAAATTAAATATATTAATCTTTAAATAATGATTGTGAATTAAATATATTAATCTTTAAATAATGATTGAAGATCCTGAAGACTGAAGATCCTGAAGATTGTTTTGTTCTGATCCATAAAGATCCTGAACAGCTATTTCGGAGTAAATAGTGTCTTGTTCATTCTTAGTACAAACAAAGAGAATATTATTCATTCGTGGACATTAAGGAACATATCAGATCAGTATAGTTGATCAACAAAGAGCCATTTTGTTTGTCTCTGTTCAAATGAAGATTTCGATCAATGAGGAGGCGACAACAACGTACTTTACTGACACTGAAAATGACATGTCACTGAGAAAATGTCAGGACTGATATCTTCCAGTTCACAAAAAGTGGTGATTGGCTGTTTGGCTCTATATTATCCAAACCATGCAAGAGCACGTTCAAACCCTAATTGTAGCCGTTTACCACTAACCAAAAGAGGAAACCCTTGATGCTATCTTTTCCAACTGATAGTTTTTCAAGAGTGACTCTTGGAGAGTTGTCTATAAATACCGAAGGCCTTGCAAACAATCAAGGTTACGGGAAATCAAGCAACTCCAGAGCTCATTCGTATTATTACATTTCATTGAAGCACTCGAAAACCCTAAGATTTTCCAAGTGTTTCACCTTGAAGAGAGCTCATTTACTAAATTAAAGCAAAGTATAGGGTGAACAAGTTTCACGGTGAAACTGGTTAAGGAGTGTGATATATATTACTAAAGAGTGTGACTTTTTACTATAAATGATATTACTCATAAAAATGAAGGGTGTGACTTATATTATAGCAGATGATATTGTAGTGATAACTGAAGAATATAATTTATATTATTAAAGGGTGTGACTTATATTATTAAAGAGTATGCCGGTAAACAAAAATTAATTTTACGGTAAACAAGTTTCACAGTATACCAAGTTCCAACTAACGAATTAAATATATTAGTCTTTAAATAATGACTGCGAATCAAATATTAATATTTATCATAGTTTATCATTAATCTCGTGTTATTACATTCGTTTGAATCTGTGGCCACCAGGAGTCAGCCGCCCCTCAATTTTCTATTATTTTAGGGATAAGTCTTGTACAGTATATTTTAGTATATTTTAAAATCTCAATTTTTATTACTTCAGGTCTAAGTTTTGTAGACATTTAGGTGTATCGTGCATTTATAATGCATTTTAAAATTATGCAACTTGTTATATTAAAATATGCAATTTGCTTACACTGAACCGTATCCGTGCACTCATAATCATAGTATATCTTTCAATATATCACGTTGCATAGTTTTAAAATGCATTTTAAATGCACAGCACACCTGAATGCACATGAAACTCGCTCTTACTTTGAGATATAATATTGATTTCATTAAATAATATGACAAAACTTGAGACACTCATTGACTATATTATATAATCAGTTGGTTTATGAGACCCCACTCAAAAAAGAAAAAAAGAAAAAGCATAAAGTATGATTAAAAATGAAGATAGGGATCTATCTCATATCACTACAAGAAAATATTGAATTGTCTACAAAATTTTTCAATATACCTATGAAATTTTCAACAAAAATAATTCCGTCTTTAAATAGTTTTATTGTCTAAGACTTGCCTACAAAATTTTCCAATCATATAGACATTTTCATTCATAAATAATTTTGCCTACAAATGTGTATATTCATAGGTAAATTTTTTTGTAGACTATTTTTAAACTACAAATATAATTGCATACGAAAATGTAAATCGCCAAAGAATTATTTGTGTAGATAATTTGTTTGCCTACAAAAATTACAAATGTGTAGGCAATTTGCTAGTAGATTTATTTGCATATGTAATTATTTGTGTAATTAGTTTTTTCTTAGATTATTCTAAAAATTGGTAAGCAAGTCATGGACAATCCTTACTTTTTAAGGACTAAATTATTTTTATAGGAAAATTTTGTAGCAATTTAAAATTTTTGTAGACAATTTTTTTTTTTTTATAATGTACCTGATATATCATCTCATACAACATTCACTCAAATAATATATATATACGAATCTTAACACATTGTGCTCATATTTAACCTTTGATTGAGCAAGTATAGCGTGTATTAGTTTAATAAAAACAATTAGTATTATTAAATGAAAATAACTAATATCATTTAAAAAATATAAGTGAATTCATGGTGCACTTGGTGTATTTTAGATCTCATGTGCTTGATTTATACTCATGGATAATTAACTACTCTTTTATTTTTTTTTCTTAAAGGAAATAAAGTTATACTCCCTCTGTTCTAATTTTGATTGTCCACTTTTTTATAAATAGTTGTCCTAATTTTATTTGGTCATTTCTTAAAAAAGAAATAAAGCAATTTTAAATATTATTTAATATTATTATTTATCTCCACCAAACCCAACTCACTTTACAACATTTAATATTATTATTTCCCTTCACCAAATCCACTTTACATACTTTACAACATTTAATACTATTATCTCCTACTTTTTTTCTTAATCTCCGTGTCTACAGTAACCAGATAATAAAAAATAGATAATTAACAACTCTTTGATGGTACGATTTATCTTTTTTTTTTTTTTTTGACAACGATAGTACGATTTATCTTTAAAAATAATTTATTGCCGCTGGCTCTTTATTTTCTCCTTTTGCTTTATAAAAGTTTATACTGAAATTATTGCAATGTTAATGTACCAATTACAGGCAGACGAACATTTCGTCACAAGTTAAATTAAATAACCTTAATACAAATGTCGAACAAAAAATATTGTTGCATTCATCAAACCATTTCTTAACTCTTATTCCCTAAAATGTTAAACAAATTAAATGTGAGATATCTAGAGAATCCATCAACTCAATCTTAGTGCGTGTTTTTAAATACTATTTGAAGACAATAAGTGTTTTTTTTTTTAAAGACTAGGTCGCACCATTTTTTAAAAAACACTCCGCATTGTTTATTTGAATTTGAAAACAACCCTTTAGTACCTTAAATTTAGAAATTGTCGAATTCAAAAAATACTCACATTCGATCTGGTGTGTTGAAAATATTATTTTTGTTCGATTATACCAGTCGAACAATTGATGATTTTTCGGCTATAGTGATAGAACAATTTTATTCAATCACCATGGCATCCTAATTACAATTAATGCAATGAATCTATAGAAAATCTTTCCATATTCCCCAATTAAAAAATTTAGAATGGAAATATTATTCACAGCAAATGCAAGAAAATGAACATCACGTCAGTTTTCCAAAGAGCCGTAGCCTTTTCACTTCCCCTATTTTCCTGTACTTTTTTGTACTTTTTTTTTTTTTAATATATTTGTGTTACTCAAGCATACTTTCGTACAGAATTTGAAGGTTTATATGTGCCATCGATTGTTGAGGGACGAACATTAAGAGCAAAAGAAAAGGAAGAGAGATGCAGGGGTCTATAATGAAGAAGAAACAACAAGATGAGGGTCCAAAGTTGACTGATTTCATTTTCTCCTGGTCCATACATGATATAATGAACAAAGATCTTTACAAGAATAAGGTATGATGATAATAATAATCTCACATTCTTAACATTACCAAACTACACTTTACTCATTTCACTTTAACAGAGTTTTTTGGGTGGGTTATCAGCATTTGAAGGGATAAATTTATTTTTTTGATAAGAATGTTTTAGTCAATTTAAATGAACGAGACAAAAGTAACATGTTTTTTTTTTTATGTAATGGCATGAATGTAATTTAGTAATGTTTGTGGGTAGTTTGAAAGTGTAGAGTTAATGTCGAGGGAAATTAAATAAATAGATTATTCCCGACCCCCTCTACAAGCTCGAGCTTTTAGACGAGACGGAATTCTCTCAGTTACTTTATGAGTAATCTTCTATATATGACTTTACTAATACTCAATATATTACTAATAATGAGTTTATTTTGATGATGCGTCTTCTTATGATTAATTCGAATGATGTGTTATCTTAATGTTAATTTAGATGAGTTGTCATATTTTATTGAATTGATGTGTTATTTTTCAATTGATTTATAGTTAATATGCGACATTCATTTGACATTTTAATGTGTAGTTTAATTAATTTTTTTTTGCAATATCTAATGTTTGAACTTTGCACCTCTTACATCATATTTATTTCTGATTGCACTAAACTCACTAAATTATCACTAAAATTGTACCTAAACAACATCATATCTTAAATCGCGTAATACGTGTACATTACACTAGTACGGAGATATTTTAGATGTGTTTCTTGATCACCCAACGTATCAATTGTTAGATCGATCTATTTGAGCTGAGATAACATTATGAGTTTAATGTTGTTCATTGAGTGATCAATATAATAATCATTGTTATATCGTAATTGATTAATTGAATTTGAATTTGATCTAATTTGGTCGGATCAGACCTATCTAGCACTAAATTATTGACTCCGTTAGAGAATTAACAGTTTGATGAATGGATTTTGTTTTGAATATAATGCTAAATTATTTAATTTGTACTCCTATATCTCAAGGTAATATATTTTAATTAAATATTTTTAGAGAGGAGTTAATAATGGGATAACAGTTCATATTAAAAATCAAATCCATAAATATCTAATTAGTAGGGCACGATTACCATGGTTGACAGTATCAACTTTACTTTGAGAGACGTCAATTGTTCAAGATATAAATAAGAACAATTATTGTGTGCCAAAAATAGATGATATGGTGCAAAAACACACTATATTTCATCAAATGTAAAAGAAAAGAAAAAAAAATGTACGAAATCAAAGATGATCTTGTTGTCCTGCAAAATTTCAACGTTACCAAATTTCAAATACTTGCAAAAGGACTGAAACCCTGCACTTGAAAACATGTAGTAAACGAAGACTGCAATAGAAGCAAAATCATGCTGATTTCTTGATTTTTTTTTTCTTCACTTTAATTCCCAACCCACTTTAGAAATTGTTAAATTTTGTCACGAGACAGAGATTGTGTTTGTTTGTCTCATGTCTTAGGTATTATTATTTCCAACTTTGTTTTCTAAGGATATTTTTGTTTGTAACTTTGTGCAAAAGTCTCTTTCTGGAATGTTCTTTTAAATTTATTTGAACTTGAAGTTTTGAAATGATTGTTAGTGTATATATTTGTTTCGATTGTTCAGTGAAGAAGATACAAGAGATGGTGGGGTCCATGAAGACGATGAAAGGGGAAAGAACTCCAGAATTGACTGATTTTGTGTTTGGTTGGTCCATAGGGGATGTAATGAACACAGATCTTTACAAGAATAAGGTGCAATTTTATGATTCTTTTTTAAATTTTATGATTCTTAATACATGCTACACTTTGTGATTTGCACATATTGAACCTAGATTTACACATATAAGTGCAATAATTGCTTAAGAGTGTTGTTTCTATATATCCTTATTGGGAGAAATTTAGAAGCAAGTTAATTTGATACTCTTTTTGGGATATTGTTAGGTTCCTCAAATCCCAGAAACTTTCACATCTGTAGATCATTACTTGAGCTCATTTATCATCCCTCTTGTCGAAGAAACACATGCTGATCTCCGATCAAATATGACGAGATTGCACTCTGCCCCCGCCCGTCAAATTTCTAAAGTTGAAATGAGTTCAAATTTTGAGCCTCCTAACAACTTGTTGCATTTAATAACATTGAAAGGATTGGCAGATTGTGATAACAATGCAGGAATGTATGACCCCGAGGTTGGGGATTTAATTGCATTAACAGAAGTTAGACCAAAGTGCATTGATGATTTGAATGGACCTAAAAGATCATATGTTGTTGCGTTAGTTCAAGGTTATAGAGATGATTTAAACCATCAAGATTTCGATCAAATCTTCGAGACCTATCTTTTTCGAAAAAGGAGATGAACTCTTTGTTGTGCATCTTACAAATCTGAAAACAAACATACGCATATGGAGGGCGTTGCATCCTTGTGAAGGAGGATTTTCGCCCATCATCAAAACTGTGCTTACGATAAATCCATTTGTAAGATTCACTTCTAATTTTTTTTTTACTTGTTTATGCTTCTTGATATTAAGAATATACATTATTGTGCAGAAAGAAGAGGACTGCAGTCTTTGCTCCCCAAAAAAATCGAGAGTACTAATCTGTTAAATACGAGGGAACGTATAATGTCATTGGGGCTTGATGATTCCCAAAAGGACGCTGTTATGACTTGTGTTGCATTAGCAGAATGTGACCATCAAAATGGCGTGAAGCTAATATGGGGCCCGCCGGGAACTGGAAAAACGAAAACAGTTGCTTCACTAGCTGTCTCATTGTTAAAAATAAAGCACAGAACACTGATTTGTACTCCAACTAATGTTGCTGTCGTAGGGGTTGCTAAGCGGTTAATGAGTTGTTTGGTGGGCACATTAGAACACGATACGTATGGATTAGGGGATATAGTTTTGTTTGGAAATGGGGAGAGAATGGAGATTGATGAACATGATGATCTGTATGATGTATTTCTTGATCATCGTGTTGAAACATTAGGTGCATGCTTTGCCCCTTTAACTGGGTGGAGAGGCAGTCTAGATAAGATGATTTGTTTGCTTCAAGAACCCCACGCCCAGTATCGACGTCACTTGGAACAACAAAACGAGAAAGAAGAAGAAAAAAGAAGAAGAAGAAGAAGATGTAGATACTGAAAGTGACGACGAGGATGATGATATTGAGCAAGAAATATCAAGAAAGAGCTCTTTCAAGAAAGCAGTCATTCAAAATAAAAAGGAAAGTTTTGAGATTTTTCTGGCAAACAAAGTTAATAAGATTGGAGGCGAACTGAAGCTTTGTGCATTATGGTTGTACACTAATATGCCTACTACATATTTTTCGTTGGAAGTATTAAGGAGCATGCTTAGAGTTTTTGATCTGCTGAAAAAGCTGGAAACTTTCCTGCATAAAGAAATCAGCAAAGAAAGGGAGTTAAAAGAAGCTTTAGTTGGAAAGGACGAAGCAGGGAGGAAAAATCAGACGGCTAATTTATACGATATCAGATTACAGTGCCTGCAAGAATTGAAAGTACTCCATGAAACTTTCTCACTCCCAAAGATTATTGAACCTTATCAAATTAGAAACTTTTGTCTGGAAAGCGCATCTTTAGTTCTTTGCACAGCTTCAAGCTCAGCAAAATTGCACACTAAAGGAATGGCACCATTCAAATTGGTGATAATTGATGAAGCTGCACAAGTTAAAGAATGTGAATCTTCGATTCCCTTGCAGTTTCCTGGCCTTCAGCATGCTATACTCGTTGGCGATGAGAAACAACTCCCTGCATTGGTTAAAAGCAAGGTTCGAAATCAACTCTAGATCACTAAATAGTTTCTTATAGTCTTAATTTCTGTTATTTAAACAATTTGTTTTGGTTTTGACAGATTTGTGAGAAAGCTGATTTTGGAAGGAGTTTGTTTGAAAGGCTTGTGAGAATAGGACACAGCAAGCAGCTTCTCAATGTTCAGTACAGAATGCACCCATCAATAAGTTTATTTCCGAATTATATGTTCTATGGAAGCCACATCAGGGACGGTCGAAATGTGACAACAAGTGCTTATGAGAAGCGCTTTCTCAAAGAAAATTTATTCGGCTCCTACTCTTTCATAAATGTAACCAACGGGCACAAAGAGCAAGATAATAGACATAGTTGGAAAAACATTATGGAAGTCTCCGTTGTTGCTGAGATAATTTCTAAACTCTATAAAGGTATTATTACTCTTGTAACAGTTTGAGATCTTTTTACTTAATTTGAAATTCATATTGTATTTTCTTTGATAGAATATAATAAATCCAAGCGAAAGATCCGGGTTGGTTGCATATCACCGTACAAAGCTCAGGTCACTGCGATTCAGCAAGTGCTTGGGAAGACTTATAGCAGTGATGCAAATGATGGTTTTTCGGTATATGTACGTTCTGTTGATGGCTTTCAAGGCGGTGAGGAAGATATAATAATAATGTCTACTGTACGGTGTAATGGAAATGGTTCCATTGGTTCCCTCGATAATCATCAGAGGGCCAACGTAGCTTTGACTCGAGCAAGGTAGATTGTGATTGTATTTGTAAGATTTTATTTGATCAAACTGTGATTTAGTTTGTGGCTGTTGTGATAGGTACTGTATGTGGATATTAGGCAATGGTGCAACCTTGTTAAACAGTGGGTCTATTTGGGAAAATGTAGTAATGGATGCTAAAAAAAGGGGTTGTTATTACAATGCTTATGAAGATATGGACTTGTCTGTTGCAATTAGGAACTGCATAATTGAGTTTGGCCAGTTGAATTCTTTGTTTACACCCGACTCTATTCTGTTCAAAGTGGCTAAGTGGAAGGTACAAGTATATATTCGTGTCCTACCATACAATTCTTTGATAATATCTAACGGTCGTGACATAGTTATTAAAGGCGCGCCCGAGGCGCGCCTAAGGCGCAAGGCGCTCTGGGCGCTAGCCACCTCGCCTGCCATAGGTCCAGGCGGTTGGGATTTTCTGGGCGCTCGCCTGGGGGCGCCTTTCGGCGCCTTTCGCGCCTTGACTCGGGCAAAAGGCGCGCCTTGCGTACATCTAGGGTTTGAAATAAAAATAAACATTTTTTTATTTGTCAAATAACATCAGAATAATAAAAAATACTATCTCTTAAGTCTTAATATTTAAGTGAAACGCATCTAGGGTTTCAAGATTCACTTTTTATCAAGTATAATCGTGCGTTGAAGCATTGGTAATCGGTATGACTCACGTAATCACATTGATCCTATCTCTTTGAGGGATATAGATGAAAGTAATGAGTGGGTGGTTGGTCTAATGGAAGATGAAGATGAGTTGGTTCACCAAGGTGAAAATTTGACTTGGGGTATTGCTACAGAAGCAATGGTTAGGTTTACTAAGAAATTATCAAGGTCTTATGTTGTTTTTTCCAGGGATGCAAGGCGAGCGCCTAAGGCGCCAGGCGCGCCTAAGGCGCTAGGCGCTGCTTCGCGCCTTGTGGAGCCTTGCGCCATTAATAACTATGTGTAATTATCGAATGTTGTGTTGTGTACAGGTTTGTTTCTGTCCCAAATTCCATGAGTCGATAGCCAGAGTTGATGAAATTGAAATCAAGAAAGAAGTGGTTTCGTTACTGGTGAAGCTTTCAAACGGGTTTCACGAGTACCAGAAAGATGGATCTGGATACTTGGAAGGAGCCTCTTCTCTGCTCTTGAAATGTAGCATTGTGACGGGGCATCTGAGACTCGTTTGGACTATCGATATTTTAAGGGATAATGAGACAGACACTCAAGTTATCAGAGTATTGGATATCCTGCCACGTTCCCAGATATCGGAACTAGCTGTTGAATTTGATCTTCTTTTCGGGAACTACTCGGTGATTCAGATGAGTCGTTGCCTGGCCAAACAAATCGAAGGGTAATGCAAACATTCTCCCTGCCTTTCTTGTTTGAAAACTATTTTTTATCTTTTTTGCTTAACCTGTGTGTTTCAATAGAGGGATGATGATTCCAAAGACTTGGCCGGTTGTTACTAAGGCCAGAAGCATGTTTTCTTGTAATGATATTGATGATGGTAATGTGACCACTCAACTAGCTGCTGTAAGTTTGAGCCGGGATGAGCCTGATCAATCGCACGCAACAAGGTAATAATGTCGTCGTCTTTTATTTTTAATACACGTTACTCGTATATTATGAAATGAAACATGAAATTGTGAAGTAAATGTATTATGTATGTTTCTTCTGTTGTTCATTTCTTGCATGCGAAGATGGATATAGAGTGGAACTTGATCATATTTTGAATTTGTTTTGGCGAAAAAATAACAGGAATTTTGTGGGGAGAAATTATCATGGGAGGAGACGCAACATCTAGTTGAGGAGTCTCTTTATCACCAGGATTTTTGGGACGAGTGCATTGGAAGTTGTTTGTATACATTTCCTAGTTTTGTAATGGTTTTGGAATGGATGTAATTTGTTATTGAAGTATTCAACCATCCAAATCTTGGAAAGAATTCCATACAAATTCCATATAATGATTATATTTGATACATTCTCATATATTGTTGAATTTCTTATGCATCTAATTTTATAATTAATTACTTATATTTTGTTACATGGTATAAATAATTACTTGTTATATCAAATCATTAACTTATAAATTTAACATCTTAATATTTATAAACTGATATCATACTAATATTTATCTATTGATACTATTACATTTGTAAATTGATATCATAGAATTAAGACAAAAAATTATATAGACCATGTTCATGCGGGTTAAATTTAGTGGTTTAGAAAAATATGTTAAAAATAAGTGAAATGAGTCAAATAATTCAAGTTCATAGTATAAATCTAGTTCATGGGAGACCAACTCTAGAATTAAATGTTATAAATATTAATTTATAAGTGCAATGATAAAGTAATGTTTTCTCAGTTGTTGGTTGCTTTTTCATTTTGATTTTGAGAAAAATACTAAATATATGATTGCGAATTATATATACTAATCTTTATCATAAGTTTACTTATCATTAATCTCATGTTCGTACATTAGTTTGAAACTGTGGAGGAGCCACCAATGGTAGTCAGCCGCCCCTCAAAATTTTATTATTACTTAGAGTTATAATATTGATATCATCTAATAATATGAAAAAAAATTATAAGTGAAACATATCTCATTTATTATATTATATGATTTATAACAAAGTCTAGTATAAAAAAATTTATAAATGAAAAAACTTTAATTTACAACCAAATTCTATAATTGGTGAAGATAAGACAAAGTTGAATGGTTCAATATGGTTCACTCGGCCCAAGTGATTCATGGTTCACCCGACCCGAATAAGTCATAATTTATGATTCATTATTTAGTATTTAGGGTGTAGATGGTTGATTTATGACAATTTTACAGATTTTCATACATAAAAATTCACACTGGACATACTCATGATTTATAGATCTATGAGACCCCAACTAAGTATAATATATGACTCAAAATAAAATTAGAGATCTGTCTCACACAAGCCGCACTTAAATAATATATATATATATATATAATTCTAAAAGCGCTCATAATTTAACCTAACTCAATTGAATAAATCCCCATACACTAAATGCATAACTAATATTATTTTATTAAAATAATTAATACTACTTATTTAATGAAAATAATTAATACAATCATTTTAAAAATACAAGTGAGTTCATAATGCACTTTGTGCATAAAGAACTATGTGCTTGATTTATACTCATGGATAATTAACTACTTTTTTTTTCTTTAAGAAAGTAAAGTTTTCTATGAAGCGGAAATAAAGTTATAATTAACAACTTTTTGATTGTACGATTTATCTTTAAATAATTTCTCCTTTTGCTTTATAAAAGCTTATACTGAAATTATTGCAATGTTAATGTACCAACTACACGCACGAGAAATATTTTGTTACAATGTCGGACGAAAATTATTGGAGTTGGTATGCTGTGAAACTTATTCACAGTAAAATTATTTTTTTATAAGCATACTTTTTAGTAATATAAGTCACACCCTTCAGTTATCACTACGATACTCTTTGCTATAATATAGGTCACACCCTTCACTTTTATTAGTAATACTTTTTATATAAAAAAAAATCACACCCTTTATAATAAAAAAAATCACACTCTTTTAGTAATATAAGTCACACTCTTAACTAATTTCACCGTTAAACTTATTCACCCTATACTTTTTGGCAAATTATAGTTGCACCATCAATTTAAACCATTTCTCAAACTCTTATTCCCTAAATTAAAGTTGATAAACAAATTTAATGTGAGATATCTTATCAGTTGTGTAGACGAGATACCATACGGAGGCAATGCCTTCAATTAAGGGCAAAAGGTGAATTTCAAGTCCTCCAAGCATGTCATTCCAAAGGCAACACATTGATCCTCTTCTTTGATCAAGTCGTACCACAGGCCAAAACGACCTATAAAAAAACCTTAGACTTAGAGAAAAATATACTATAAAAATACAAATTGAAATCTATTAAGTTTAATGTACAAAGTGAATATTAAGAAAATTGAGTGAAAAATACTAAAAACATTAGGATCATAATGTACACGGCCAACGTACATTACCCAATATTTTGGCCTGCTTGTTTTATGGCTTATAAAATCGTGCACGACCCACGTACAGGACCCAATATGCACAATGCACTCGGACCACCACGAATATAAGCTCCATTTTAATAACATCATAATTACAATTATCACAAAACCACCTAATAAAAAATTGACAAAAACTTGTATGAAATGAAGTACGAATTAATACAAATCAACACCCTTTTTTTCCTAAAATATTAAAACGTCATTGTTTAATATATATTTTGTTTAATAACAGTAAAATCGTATCAAGCAAATGTATCTCATAAAAATATTTATTAGAAAACCACCTGTAAAAATATTTGCAACAGAGATACTCACGAAGAGTCGTAAGTCACGCAACGAGGAAATGTACATCATCTCACTTTTCCAGGAGAGAGATGGAGTGACTACTCAAACACGCCTTTTATATTCTCCTTTTTTTTGCAGCAACCTTTTATATTCTCCTCTTTCCCCTGTTTTTGGGCATAATTTATTCTCTTCTTCTCAACTATATTTTCCTTCAAGTCTTTGAATATGCCATTGATTGTTCAAGGACTAACCTTAAGACCAAAATCAAAGGAAAAGATGAATGACCGTACAAGGAAGCAGGAATTTGAAGCTCAAGGATTAATTAACTCTGTTTTCTCTTGGTCCACTGCTGATGTAGTCAACAAAGATCTTTACAAGAATAAGGTAGTGTATATGTCAGCTTTCCTGTAATTTTACTCCATTTTTGCACATCAGATGAGATGATACTTTAACTGATTAATTGTTCAGGTTAATCAAATTCCAGACACTTTCTCAAGTGTGCACCATTACATGAACTCATATACCACCCCACTCATTGAAGAAACACACGCCGACATTCTCTCAAATATCTGGAACTCACGATCTGCACCATTCCTTCAAATCTCCAAATGCACCACCGATTTTACGAATCCTAACAATTTAACATACTTCTTAAGGGTACACAATCGTCAGAGTACTTGTTTCGAGTATAAACCTCTGGTTATGGATTTAATTGCACTAACAAATGAGAGACCTAAGCGTGTCAATCTCAATAAAAGATCATATACTCTTGCCTTAGTTCTACGTGTATTTGAAGACTCCACTAAGCTGCGAATTCTATCTTCTGCACCTGTGCCCTTTAGACTTTATAGCAAGGCCAACACATTTATTGCTGTTTATGTTACGAATTTGACGACCAACATGCGGATTTGGAAAGCATTGCATTTGGGTACACAAGGAAACACCAAATTGATTGACTATCTGCTTAATGTCGATCCATCTGTAAGATTTTGATACGGATTTTATTGATTTCCATTAAATTGATTGAATGTGGAAGTCCTAATGGATATGGATGGTCTTTTCTTATGTTTTTATAGGTGGCAGAAGATTGTGGTCTCTGTTCCAAGAAAACAGAGAGCCTAACTCTGTCAAAATCAAGGGAACTTATTGCTTCATTGGGGCATGATGATTCTCAAAAAGATGCTATTTTGAATTGTGTGGCGTTAACAGAATGTGATCATGGAAATAGTGTGAAGCTGATATGGGGCCCTCCCGGGACTGGAAAGACGAAAACAATCGCGTCTTTACTTTTATGCCTTTTGGAATTGAAGCGCAGGACGTTGATTTGTGCTCCGACGAATGTTGCTGTTGTAGGAGTCGCGAAACGCTTAATGGGTTGTTTACGTGGCAAACTGAAGCACGAGACGTATGGATTAGGGGATATAGTTTTGTTTGGAAACGCAGAGAGAATGAAGATTGATGAGCATGAAGATCTTTCTGATGTGTTTCATGATTATCGAAATTTTGAACTGCGTTTTTGTTCTGGGTGGACTAGTATTCGAGATGAGATGATCAGCTTCCTTAGAGATCCTGAGGGCCACTATAAACGTTACTCGGAAGGGCAGAAAGAGAAATTAGACGAGGGAAAAAATGCCAAACAAAGATCAATCAAGAAGAAAAATACAAAGGATAAGGTGTCATTTCCGGAAAGACCCAAATCCAAGGGCTCCGATGAAAACGAGCAATTGGATGGGACCTGCAACGACGACATTACCTGGACATTCGAGGAATTCTATGCAAAAAAATTATGTGCTATCGGAACGAAAATAAGCCGCTGCATTAAAGGGTTGTACACTCATTTGCCTACTTCATTGCTTCCTTTGGCTGTTGTAAGGAAAATGAGTAGAGCTCTTGATACGCTCCAAATGTTAGAAACTTTCCTTCATAATGCTTTGATTGGAAATAGTGGAAACCTGAGGACTTGTAAGATGTTCAGATCAAAGCGCCTTGATTTAGCGAAAATTCTAAATGAAATCAAAGTCCCGAAAAAATTTCAAGGCAGTTGTCTGAAGAAAGCATGTTTAATTTTCTGCACAGTTTCAAGCTCAGCAAAATTGCACACTAAGGGAATGGCACCATTCAAATTGGTTATAATTGATGAAGCTGCACAGGTTAAAGAATGTGAATCCTCGATCCCGTTGCAGCTTCCTGGGGTCCACCATGCTGTACTTGTTGGCGACGAGAGGCAACTCCCTGCAATGGTCATCAGCAAGGTTCAATATCATTGTTTATATCTTAGAAGTTTTGATTTATGTATTAATGCTTTGACTAGTACTTTGGTATTAATTAACAGATATGTGATGAGGCTGGTTTCGGAAGGAGTTTATTCGAGAGGCTTGTGATGTTAGGACACGGGAAGCACCTCCTCAATATTCAGTACAGAATGCATCCATCCATAAGTTTGTTCCCAAATAAGGAGTTTTATGGAAATCAAATTATAGATGGTCGAAATGTGAGAGAGAGAAGTTATGAGAAACGTTTTCTCAAGGAAAAAATGTTGGGTTCGTATTCTTTCATAAATATAACCAATGGGGAAGAGGAGTTTGACGACAGGTATAGTCGGAAAAACATGGTGGAAGCCTCTGTGATTTCTGAGATAGTGTCTAAACTCTACAAAGGTACTAATACTTTTGCATTATGAGTTCATATGTTTCTTGAAAAGTCATTGTCTTTTTTTCTTCTGGTAGAATCTGTTAACTTTAAGGAAAAGGTTCGTATTGGTTGCATATCACCATACAAAGCACAAGTTTCTGCAATTGAGAAAGTACTTGGAAAGACTTATAGCTTCGATGCAAAAGACAAATTCTCAGTAAATGTGCGCTCCGTTGATGGTTTTCAAGGTGGTGAAGAAGATATAATAATCATCTCTACGGTCAGGTGCAATCGGAATGGCTCAATTGGTTTTCTCGACAATCTTCAAAGGGCTAATGTAGCTTTGACTCGAGCAAGGTACTGTTTGTGGATATTAGGCAATGGCGAAACCTTGTTGAAAAGCGGCTCTGTTTGGCACAAGTTAGTGATGGATGCCAAAAACCGAGGCTGCTCGTACAACGTTTACAAAGGGAAGAGGAAGTTAGTTGAGGTTGGCGACGAGCTTGTTACCCGCCTAGCATCAATCAGTTTGAGGAATTAGCCGAATATATATTTTGTTGTTAAAATAGTTCTATTTTGTAGTTATTCAAACGTTTTATGCCCTCTCAAAGTATGGTGCAAGTATTATACAATAAAAACTTCTTACAGATATATCGTCGGGACCGAGAAAATATACTACTATAGAGAGGTTATTCTTAAATAGAGTTTTATATAGAAAAATGATTTTTTTTTAATAATACATTTAATATAATACATACTATACTATATGTATGTAAATTTATTAACAGATTCATATATCTAATTAATACAAATTTGACTAAAATAAATACATACACTTTCAAAGTATACAAAATATATGTATCAACTAATATGCATGTATATAGGAACTAAACAATAGTTATTGCTCACATGTGTATAAATGTTTGTTCAATTTTGAAGGATGTAATCATTTTGGCTTCAACAAAAAGGTGTCTATGTGGACGAGTTATTATGTACACACAAGTTGAAGGATGTAGTGACAAGTCTTAAAATTAAAATGTCATCACAATTAACCATAGATAAATATTTTAGGTCATCTTAATTGTAATGACCAGGCATGGATCTAGAATTTAACGATGAGGTGGGCTGAATTTTTTTTATGTTTCATCACATTAAAATTTTATATTTATATTTTTTTAATATATTAATTTAACTGGTGTCATATGAGACTTCAAAACATAAAACTCATCAATTATTAAGTCTGAATTTATCTATACTTTTAACAAAATATATTCCAAAAGATTGGTGTTCATTTATAAAACATGTTGCTTTTCTATTAATAAATAATATTTAGTTAAAACAAAATTATATACAACTTATACTCAGTATTTTTTTAATCATTTCAAAAAATGTTTATCAATTTAAAAAATATCTCATTTAACTCATTTTAGTACATATAATTTCTCTTTTTCTAATATTAAAGTGGCCAAAAGTTTATCATTATTATAATATATAACAAACAAAAATAAATTATTAATACATATTATTCAAAAGAAAGAACAAAAATTGAGAGAACGATGTAGATATTTAATATTGAACAAGTTAAATAAATAAAAATACGAAATGAAAAAAATATAGAACCATATTAAGATGATTAAACTCTAAATGTTTGGGCGTGAGAGCCTCAAAAAAATATATCCAAAATTTCAATAAAATATTTTTTTTTTGTGTTTCAATACTTTAATTAAATTATAATAAGAAAAAGGAAAAAGAAGAGAGACGAATAGACCAAGAAAAGAAATTTATATCAAGTTGTATCTTAATTTAATAACTGAATAGAGAGTGTGGGGATGATCTTTAATTTTAAATTGGGATTTGTAAATTAAATATAAAATAAAAAATAATATTGAACTGTGCTTAAATACGTATATTGAATTTTATTCATATAATATATACAAATATATAACAGGTTAGTGGGGGCTTGCACTGGGCTGGAGCCCTGTGCAGCCCCCTCTATGATCCGTCCCTGGTAATGACATATAAATTTTTATATATAATATAATTTATTCTTATATGGAGACATAAATCCTTAAGACGGGACTGAAAAAAAATATGTCTTATTACAATGTGGAGTTTATTCCTAAATATAACTGGTCCCGAGTTGAGACTGTGATTTTTTATTACTATAGAGAATTTATTCCTATAGAGTATTCTGGGTTTCTATTGTATTCGGCATGCATTTTGTACTAATGAACTGTATAACGTTTTGCTCACTATGTTGCAACCATTTTGTATATGTGTTCCTTGCTGACAAGAAAAACATTTACGGGACCGTACGTGGATCCGGACAAGTTACATAAACCTTTGTGATTTTTTCTCACTTACATTATCCAGTGTATCCAGTTTATATGCATGTATATCAGTTACTCGGACAGTCAGAGCACCATGCATATAAGCTCCCATTTTACGATATCGTAATTACAATTAATACCTTTTAAATGTATTGAATTTATAGAAAATCTGTTCCATTACCCAAATTTAAAACATTTTTCTTGATAACAATGCAATAAAAACATCACATCTGTTTTCCAAGAGCCGTAGACTTTTCACCTTCTCCTTCAGAGAGAGTGTGTGCAGAGCATATCTGCTGATGAAGTGACAATTCAGACACGCTATTTATAGTTTGTTATTCAATCTTCCCCTCTTTCAAATAATTTTGATATATGTGTTACTCAAGCAAACAGAGTTTTGAAGGTTAATTTGAATGTGACGTTGTTTGTGACTCAGAGAGATGCAGAGGTCTAGAATGGAGAAGAAGAAGAAGAAACAAGAAGATGATCAGACTCCAAAGTTGACTGATTCTGTTTTCTCCTAGTCCATACCTAATGTAATCAACAAAGATCTTTACAAGAATAAGGTATGATATTGATAATAATTATAATATTAATCCCAACTTCTTAACATTACCAAACTAAATTTAGCTCTGGGGAAATATATATATATATATACTTGAGAGAATTCCGTCTCATCTAAAAGCTCGAGTTTGTAGAGAGGGTCGGGAATAATTTATTTACTTAATTTCTCTCAACACTCCCCCTCACTCGTGGGCCGAATCATTGCCTCTGCTCTCTGGAGAGGAGGCCCAACAGAGTGGACAATTTAAATGGGTGGAGTGCTTCCACGGGAATCGAACCCACAACCTGAGCTCTAATATCATGAGAGAATTCCGTTTCATCTAAAAGCTCAAGCTTGTAAAGAGGGTCGGGAATAATCTATTTACTTAATTTCCCTTAACAATACTCCATATAATTATATGCTTGATTGTTCAGGTTAATGGAATTCCAGATACTTTCTCAAGCGTAAACCATTACTTAAACTCATTCACCACCCACCTTATTGAAGAAACGCATGCTGATGTGCTCTCCAATTTCATGAACATACGCTCTGCACCATATTGTGAAATCTTCAGGGCAAAGGAAACGAAATCTTTTAAGCCTCCTAAAAACTTAACGTATGTTTTGACAATGAAACGATGTGCTAAGAGATCAGGAAATTATACACCTGTGCCTATTGATTTGATTGCACTAACGGATGTGAGGCCAAAGTGTGTAGATGATCTGACTACTCCTAAATGAACATGCATCATTGCCTTGGTTCAACCTTCCACTTATTCCTATTCAAATATAGTGATTCTATCTTCGGAACCTATACTCTTTACGAAGGGCTGCATGCGGAACACACTCTTTGCTGTGCATCTCACAAATTTGACGACGAATATACGGATATGGAAGGCGTTGAATCCAGGAAAAGAAGCAAATACGAGAATGATTAACTCTGTTCTTAGTGTTAATCCATCTGTAAGGTTTTTTTTTTTATTTAGTTTTATAAATGAAATGTGAAATTCCTATTACATAATCTTTTTGTATGTCTTGCAGATGGGAGAGAGTTGTAGTCTATGTTCCAAGAAAAGTGAGAGCATTAATCTGAAAAAGTCGAGGGAAATTATAGGGTCACTTGGGCATGATGATTCTCAAAAGAATGCTGTTTTGAATTGCATTGCTTTAACAGAATGTAATCATCGAAATGGTGTGAAGCTGATATGGGGGCCTCCTGGAACTGGAAAAACGAAAACAATTGCTTCGTTACTTTTATGTCTTTTGAAAATGAAGTGCAGGACACTGATTTGTGCTCCAACAAATGTTGCTGTTTTGGGGGTTGCGAAACGCTTAATGGTTTGTTTACGTGGCGAACTAGAGCACGGGACATATGGATTGGGTGATATAGTTTTGTTTGGAAATGGAAAGAGAATGAAGATTGATGATCATGAAGATCTTTCTGATGTGTTTCTTGATCAACGAGCTATTGAACTTCGTTTTTGTTATGGATGGAATGGCATTCGAGATGAGATGATCAGCTTCCTTAGAGATCCTGAGGGACATTATCAACGTTACTTGGAACAGCACAAAGAAGAAGAGGAAATTGTTGAGAATAAAAATGTTGAAGGAAGATTACGAAAAGACTTGTGGAAGAAGTCAATCATTCAAGATATAAAGGAAAACAAGAAGAAAAATGTGGCATTTCCAGGAAGAGGCAAATCCAAGCGTGATGTGGATGAGGGCTCCGATGGAACCTGCAAAGATGAGACTCTGTTGACGTTTGAGGAATTTTATGCAAAGAAATTCGCCTTTATCAAAAAGAAACTAAGCCGTTGCATAAAAGGGTTGTACACACATTTGCCTACTTCAATGCTTCCTTTGGCAGTGGTAAAGAAGATGAGTAGCACTCTTGACATGCTCCAAATGCTAGAAAGTTTCCTTGTGATTGGAAATGAAAACAAAGGAAGTGGAAATCCAGGAATTAGTTTAAGCATGATCAGATTACAATGCCTTGATTTACTCAAAGTTCTTCATCATACTTTTAGGCTCCCAAAGTTTGACAACACCAGAAACATTTATCTGAAAAAAGCATGCTTAATTTTTTGCACAGTTTCAAGCTCAGCAAAATTGGGTTCCAAGAAAATGACACCGTTTGAATTGGTCATAATTGATGAAGCTGCAGAGGTCAAAGAATGTGAATCTTCAATTCCGTTGCAGCTTCCTGGGGTTCGCCATGCTGTACTTGTTGGTGACGAGAAACAACTCCCTGCGATGGTCAATAGCAAGGTTCAATATCAACCTTGAATAATTAATTGTTTATATATGACAATTATATTGTTAATTAATGCTTACATTGGTGTTAACAGATATGTGATGAAGCTGGTTTTGGAAGGAGTTTGTTCGATAGACTTGTAAAGTTAGGACACGGGAAGCAGCTCCTCAATATTCAGTACAGAATGCATCCATCCATAAGCTTGTTCCCAAATAATGAGTTCTACGGAAACCAAATTATGGATGGCCGGAATGTGAGGGAAACAAGTTATGAGAGACGCTTCCTCAAGGACAAAATGTTCGGTTCCTATTCTTTCATAAATATAACCAACGGGAGAGAGGCGTTTGATGATTGGCATAGTCGGAAAAATGTGGTGGAAGCCTTGGTGATTGCTGAGATAGTGTCCAAACTCTACAAAGGTACTAATACTTTTACATTATAAGTTCATATACTAAACATTATAAGTTCACATGTTTCTTGAAAATTAAGCCTTAAATGTATGAATATCATTGTATTTTGTTTGGTAGAATCTGTTAACTGGAAGGAAAAGGTTCGGATTGGTTGCGTATCACCATACAAAGCTCAAGTTTCTGCAATTGAGAAAGTACTCGGAAAGACTTATAGCTCCGATGCAAAAGACAAATTCTCAGTAAATGTACGTTCCGTTGATGGTTTTCAAGGTGGTGAAGAAGATATAATAATCATCTCAACGGTTAGATGCAACGGGAATGGCTCAATTGGTTTTCTCGACAATCTTCAAAGGGCTAATGTGGCATTGACTCGAGCAAGGTACTGTTTATGGATATTAGGCAACGAAGAAACGTTATCAAATAGCGGCTCTGTTTGGCAAAGATTAGTAACGGATGCCAAAAATTGAGGCTGCTTTTTCAATGCTTGCAAAGATGATAACAAGTTAGTTGAGGTTGGCGACGAGCTTGCTACCCGCTTAGCATCAATCAGTTTGAGGAATTAGCCTTCATCAGTACTCATAAGTCATAACACGGTATGCTGAATATATTTTGTGGTGTTAAAATAGTTCTATTTTGTACATATTGAAATGACTTATGCCTTCTGGTAGTATGATGTAAGTATTATATTTGGCAAGCATTTTGTACTAATGAACTGTATAACAGTTTGCTGGTGTAACCATTCTGCATATATGTTTCTTGCTGACAACAAAAAATCCAACATTTATCTCATTATTCAACTTTACTGAAAACTTAACCTTTTAAATCTGATAAAAAGGTCTATGTCCAAAATTCATTTTGCTAACAAAATGAATAGAAGAAACCATCAACAAAAGAGTGATCTGTAAGATACAAAACCAGCATAGAAGTATAATCACAGTACAAAACTCAGGTATAACTTTGGACTACTAATCATTCCGACTTCTCAGAACTTATCTTTGAACACTTGGAAATGCCCGTCTTACCAAACGAGCCCTCCCAATCCTGTCCGTTAAACTGCCTGACCTCAACGTGCTTCAATGTCCCAGAGTCCACACATCTATACGTAACCGCAATGCCATCTGGATTCGACCTTGGAATGTAAAACGAAGTTATTCCACAAACTTTGCAGAATATGTGCTTTGCTGTATGCGTTCCAAACGTGTACGTTGTTAGGAACTGTTTGGAATCCTCATTAAGTTCAAACTTCCCGGACGGGACAATGAAGTGAGTGTTCCCTCTCATGGAGCAGTCTGTGCAGTCGCATTGCCAAGCCACGACGCTAGCTGGAGCTCCTACTTTCCATCTTACTCTTTTGCAATGACATCCACCATTGTGGACAATCATCTCACGCTCCATTTTATATATATCCTTGAAAAAGAATTGTCATTAAGTATACAAATATTGGTGTGTTTCAACAAATACATGTGGGAATAAAGCATTATGATAGGCAAAAGGAAAAATAACCACAAACTACAACTCTACAAGCTACAATCTTTAGGCAACATATAATTCATCAAGAAAAGATTGGCCTATTAAGTAGGATTTTGACTAATGACCAAACTTCAAATCTAGACATATACTAAAACAAGATAAACTCGATATTACCAAGGAAATTGTAGTATCCTAATAGCTAGAGTTCTTACATCATATTTTGATATCAATAATGCTTACAAGTCATAGACTCATAGTCAGGCCCCCTTTTGAGATTAAAATTTTATTTATTATATATATAGAAATTCTTTTATTTACACTTTAAATTCGTAGAATTTTGTTATTTCACCCCACTATAAAATTGTTTCCCTTAATTAAAAAAAAACTCTTCCCCTTGTGACGAAATCTGGATTTTGTTATTTCAATCCCACTATAAAATTTAGTGTCCCTTAATGAAAAAAAATTCTCCCCCTTGTGACGAAATCTTGAATCAATTCCATGCACATAGTCAAGAACACACCAATTTCTAGTCTTAGCTACTGAAAATTGAGATTCTTCCAATTGTGTGCATCAAATCATACTAATCCACATAATTAAATAAGTTAAAACACACAATATTGCTTGCAATCACAGATCTGCATATACTTTTTTGCCAAAAGGAAAAGGACAAGAAATTTTTCATTAACGCCATTCAAGACATCTTTCATTTCCATTAATTTTAACAAATTACATCCATTGATTGCAGTTCATCACCCACTTACTCTTGCACTTATCATTCATAAGTAATAAATCCCCTGCATCTACAAAATAAATTAGGAAAGGGGGGAAGAAAAGATCAACCACCCAATTAAGGATGAGTAAAGGGCAAAGAAGGGTACGAAACATTGAATTCTATATGAATTTGAGTCAAAAATAATTCTAGAATTAGCTGTTCGAGTAGAAACATCATTCAGAAATTAATTGTGGGAGTAAATAAGGACATAAAAGCTTCGTAAATGAACGGAAAATATCCAGCTGTAAGAAAGATGGATTGAAAATTTAGAATAGATACCTTGTACCGAAGCAATTTGAATCTGAGAGTGAAAACGGTTCTAGAATGGTCCGAATTACTTTGGGGTGGTCACGCCTTTAATGAACTAATTTATGGAATGTTGTCAAGTGGAATATATACTTCTTCGTATTTTTTAAAAGAAAAATGGGGACCCCCGATGTAATTTTAATTTTTTTTATTATCAGAGCGCATTGGGATTTTAAAATTTAGTTGGTATTCATGTTTAAAAAATATGTAGGTTTCTCTTTTTAAAATTAATTTTTTATTGTGTGTGTGTTTTTCTTTTTTAAGTGTACAAAATTTTAATTATACGGAGAATGGAGGATCTATTTTCATCTAACTTATGACATCAATCTCAGACTCCTTCCTAAATTTAACATTTAAAAGTAGGGAATTTTTTTTAGATCTTCCTTTTCCAAAACAAAATAATTATTTAGATTTATGTAATCTCATGAATTATGTTATACGGAATGATTTTAATTATGTCTTTGGATAACAACTTTAGTCTAACATAAATTTAATGGGTGTTTTTAAAAAAAAAAATTATCATTTTGATGAAGTGATTAAAATTACTGATTATAAAAAAATTAATTAATAGTAGAATTTGATGATATTTGCAAAAATGCTCATAAGCTATCAAAAGCATCCCCACTTTCAACTTTTAATTTATAACTTTTGAAAAATAAAATATCATAAATTATTTATACACATAATTTTAAGTGACTATAATCACTTATAATTTCTTGTAACACCCCTTAAGTCTGAACCGAATTAAGCAGTCAAAAGGCTTGATTCATTGCCAAAATGGTCAAACGGTTTAATCATTTAATTTTTTTTTTAAAAAAAAAGCATTTTTGCTAACTTAGTTAATTAGTTTAATACTCCATCCGTTCTATTTTAGATTGTTCATTTTTCTTATGACTCGTATTTTAGCGAACGAGTTGTTTATTAGTATATGAAATGATAAAATAACTTTTAAGCATCTATAGAGATAGATAAGAGATGTGACTATCATAAACCACCTTAAGAAAAAAATATCATTTTAAATATTAACAAATAACTCATTTGCTATAATACGAGACATAAAGTGGATGGACAGGAAGGGGGAGTAATACATATTGTTGACTATTATATAAAATTTTCCGTGTCATGATTAATTCGTTCGATTTGAAAGGATAATTAGCTAATTTAATTATCATTGACTTATTATAAAACGAAGAGACACTCTTGCATGAGATTGTCTCACAATAAGACGGGATATGAATTGAGTATTGACACTTTAACACTTTGAGATAGGTGGATGTGAATTGTGTTAAATTGTATCTTATTTCATGCATGAGACCGTCTCATATAATTTTTTTGTCTAAAATGAATAGTAGAACTGGTCCTATACTTCCCCCATCCAAATAATAATTTACAACAATAATATATTAAATTATTAATAATAACTCCATTATTTTAGTTGGTTGGATAATTTGATTTTCCACACTTCAATAATAAGTAATATGTAATATACAGTTAAATATGAATAACTCAAGTAGTTATAGCTCCATTACCTAAGATTCGGAGGTCTTGAGTTCAAGAAACAGAGGTCCCCCTGTTGTTGTGGTTACGGTTTCGATTGCAGTTCCAAGTGGTCCACTTTTTGTGGTAGTTACAGTTTTGATCTATAGGGAAATTATTATAATACTATTATAATTGATTACCTTTAAAAAGAATCTACAATATAAATACAGTTAACGTGAAGGACATAAAAGGAAGACTTTGGAGCTGGGCAGACACAAGAAGACCTTGGAGACACAAGATATCCTATATAGATTGGAGTAGTAAGCCTAGAGCAATCCTTAATTAAATTTGTAATTAACTAGAGTGCTCCCTTTACTGAATTTGATGTGGACGTCACCTTTGAAGGCGATTTTGGCCTTCTCATTGTAAAAATTAGGTAATTCTCATGCCCATTTTTCAATACAATCTTTGCCGATAAAAAAAAATATAAATACAGTTAAGAAAAAGAGTGGGTCTCATATTCATCAAATGCACTGTATACTCCATAGTGTAATTTTTTAATTATACAATTTGCTTCAGTAAAACGTGCAACATTTGTTCGTAAAATAAGATATATTTTAATTTAAACAAATTATATATTTTAAAGCAACAAAATATAGTATATAAAATACAAAATGTCTAGTGTACAATCTTGTTTGACCAAATACAACCTAAATTAAGTCATAGCTCCAGCTATTAGATACTAGAATTATGAGAGCTGAAACCGCGTGTTTCCCCTTCCTCTTTCAAACATTTAAATGCACACCCACTCTTCACTCATCACCACTCCTCACTAGATCTCTCAAAATGCATTCCTCCAACTCCAATTCTCTCCATTTTCTTCTTTTGACGCTACTTTTCCTGAATTATTTCCACTCCACACTCCCAAAGAAAACACTCTCCCTCTCTTTCCCTCTAACCTCCAAAATCCACCACCCCGGTGATCACCTCCTCGAAAACAAAACCGCCGCCTCATTGCCGCCCTTCATCTACAACTCCAAATCACCCTTCAAGTATTCAATGGCCCTGATCGTTTCCCTCCCCATAGGGACCCCACCGCAGGCCCAGCAACTTGTCATAGACACCGGAAGCCAGCTGTCCTGGATTCAATGCCACCGCAAATCCCCTCCGACCACCTCCTTCAACCCCTCTCGCTCCTCCTCCTTCTCTCTCCTCCCCTGCACCCACCCCATCTGCAAGCCCCGTATTCCCGACTTTACCCTCCCCACCACCTGCGACAACAACCGCCTATGCCACTACTCCTACTTCTACGCCGACGGCACCCTCGCCGAGGGCAATCTCGTCAGAGAGAGATTCACTTTCCCCGCTTCCCGATCTACCCCTCCCCTAACCCTCGGCTGCGCAGTGGTGTCCAGCGAGGCCCAGGGCATTTTGGGAATGAACCTCGGACGGTTATCCTTCGTCTCCCAGGCTAAAGTACCGCGTTTTTCCTACTGCGTCCCTTCTTCTGTCATGACCCAAACGCGTGATAATAATAATTATAATAAGATTAATCCCACGGGAACTTTTTATTTAGGCCGAAATCCCCATTCTGCCCTTTTCCAATACATCGACCTCCTCAGTTTCCCCCAAAGTCAAAATAAACCCAATTTTGACCCCTTAGCCTACACCGTGGGATTAACCGCGGTCAAAATTGGCGGGAGAAAATTAAACATCCCCGTGGCGGCGTTCCGGCCGGACGCCGGCGGGTCCGGGCAGACGATGATCGATTCCGGCACTCAGTATACTTTTCTGGTGGAGGCGGCGTACGATAAGGTGAGGGAGGAGGTGGTGAGGCGAGTGGGAGCGAAGTTGAAGAGGGATTACACGTACGGCGGCGCGTTGGACATGTGCTTTGACGGAAATGCCCTTGAGATCGCGAGGTTGATTGGCGATATGGCGTTTGAGTTTGACAAGGGCGTGGAGATAACGGTCAACAAAGAGAGGATTCTGGATGAGGTTGGTGGCGGTGTTCATTGTGTAGCGATTGGGCGATCTGAATCGCTTGGTATTGCGAGTAATATTCTTGGGAATTATTATCAGCAAAATCATTGGGTGGAATTTGATTTGGTTAATCGACGAGTTGGATTTGGAGTAGCGGATTGTACCAAGTCTCTATAAGTTATCATCCTAGTCTTCTTTGTAAAATATACTCCTACTTTTGTATTAGTAGTAGTTTATTAGGTCTAGGTATCTATAATTGGTTTATTATAAATTAAATTTATACTATGAATTTTGGAAAATTCTCCGGTGCACCACATGCATCAATTTAATTTTAGGAGTTCTTTTTCTAAATTTTTTCAGTTTTAATTTTTTTTTAACTTTAATTTTAATTTTAGGTTTTTTTTTGACCCGGACCCAAACCCAAAATTTTTAAGTAGTTCATAAGGTTTCATAAATTAAGAAGTGATTCATATATATGATTTAAGGTTCATTGTTTAGGGGTTAGAGTTTAGAGTGCATAATTTATCCAAATTAAAATTAAGTTCAATTGCACCAATTGCACATGAGAGTAACTCATGATCTTTTATTCAACTTATACAAAGTGCGACAAAATCAAGTGCTCAGCCTTACCCTCTAATTCTTATAAAAATAACTTCTAGTTTTGATTAATCAAGACTTGCTTAGATTTGTTCTGAATCACTTGTTTCCCAATATAACAAGAATTCAACCACCCAAATCTAATTATTGGGTGTCTATTAATCGATCAAATGAATATGGGGTGTTTTATAAGTGATTATAATCATCTAAAATTGTATGCATAAATAATTTGAAATGTTTTATTTCTCTTTTATTAGATTAAATAAGCTCTCAAAAGTTATAAGCTAAAAATTGGTTTGGGGTGCATTTGGTAATTTATTAGTATTTTTTATGTATTATTAATTTTTTTTTGCAAACACTATCGATTTTTTTTACACACTATTAGTTTTTACTATTAATCAATTTTTTCATAATTATTAATTTTAATGACTTTTACAAATGCCCCCTATATATTGGTTGGTTAGAAGAGTCCCCAGTCCTCACTGTCAATGAAGTTATAACGTCATTGCAAATCTATACATATCTAATAACAAAATGTTGGGCCAAAATATTATTATAATTTTCTAATAAAATTTTAAACGTCTTAATAAATTTGAATTAGATCAAATGGTATAACAGTATTTTTTATCTTCTTTATATGTAAGAGGTACAAGGTTCAATTCCTCATATCTACCACACATATATACTAATTATTTTTTGAATATTTTCTAAATTATTAATATTATTTTTAAAATTTTTGAACTAGATCTATTTATAAATATATAATAACAAAATATTATATCAAAAAAAAAAAAAAAATCAACAAAAAAATTATTTCAAATTGATCATAAAATTTTAAAAGTGGTACATTAATAATTAATAATATAAAATATTATATTTTGTAGTTGATATGGATTTTTTTTAAAAAAAAAACCGATTACTTCTTCCATCTTTTTTAGATTGCTCACTTGATTTTGACAGGGTTTTAATGAGGAAATTCTTTATTAATATTTGAAGGTAATAAAATAGATTTTTGATAAGGGTATTTTGTCAATTTTAGTAAATAAAATAAAAATATAAGTTACTTTTGTATGTAATTATTAGTGACATGTTGCATAATTTAGTGATATTTGTAAGGGGTAGTATGAACTGTATAGTTACTTTATTGCGATATTGAGTATGTAATAAAAGATAGACTTTTTTGATATTGAGCAATCTAAAAAAGATGAGGAATATTATATATGTAAAAATACTTATTTGTATAATAATATTACGTGATATTGGATTTAAATTGATTAGTCCAATTACCATAAGTTAATTGCATGAACTATTGATATTAGACTTAAATTGTTAGTTGAATAATTTTTTATTAAATTATTAGTTGACGTTATTAGTTGAATTGTAAAATGATACTAGGTTGGTTGTGATAAAACTCGATTTGTTTACTTATTTGTATGATTTTTTTACAAGAGATATAATATTTAAATTGATTAGTCCAATTATGGACGGATCCAAAAAACTTTCATGTCGGGGGCACAAAAATAAATAATATAAAGTATATTTTGATGTGAACCCAGGTTCACGTGAATTCTATTTTTTTTAGTGTCACGATTATGCATACACACTATCACTATCTTAAAAATATTTGATTTTTTAAATAGTGATAGTGCATATACATAATAGATCTACAAGTTTTTTTAGATGAAATATTTTCATGATTAACTAATTATAACATTGATAAAAAAGTCATTTAAGTCATTATATACATATAATATAAGTATTACTCCTAATAATTATAATATATATATATAACATATACTTAGAAAAAAAAAACTATGGGGGCACGTGATCCTAATATAGGACATGTAGATCCATCATTGAGTTCAATTACTATGAATTAATTGCATGTGCAGTTGACATTAGACCTTGAATTGTAAAACGATACTGGGTTGGTTGTGATGAAGCTTGGTACTCACATTTTTAAAAGAAAATATTAATCGAGACTAACTTAGGACAAAGAGTGTTGATTTCTAGAATGACATTGACTTCATCAGATAATAGACTCTCTTTAACATCTTAGAAAGATAATTTTGACTAATGATATCTTATGGTGTAACCATTATTTAGAATTATAGACAATTATTAAAAACCTTGGACTTTTTTAATGAGGTGTTGGGGAATTAATTGTCCGGATATATTCGGGTTGAATATTTAAATACAAATTTAATTCTAACAATTATTACTAGCATGAATTAATCCTATATTAATTCAAATAATAATTCAACAATCAATCATGCATACAAATAGTTCACGTAAATTCTACGCATGCGGAATTACTACGGGTTTACGTAAACTAACTTCTCTGAGTGACAACCGTTGAGAAGATGGATCCCGTTCACACGAACACACCAAAAGTTCTTCTCAAGTACTTCCTTGTCCTTGTTCAACAATCCGGTGGAAGGAACTCGCGAACAATTTAACAAAAGGAAAAATAAAAATTATGTTGCACCACCTTTGTGGATTTTCTAATTTTTCCAACACATGAAATTGCATTTGGAAATGAAACATTCATCCCCTATTTATAGAGGAGGTGTTGGTCGAATTTTTCACTAGGAATAAGATGGGAAAATCTTTTTCTTGATCTTCAAGAAATCTTGAATATATCCAATATATTATTTTCTCCATATTTAAAATATTCCACAAAAATCCCAACTCCTTTTGTTATGGCATTTTTCGAAAAAAATAAGGAGTAGGAATCCAAGATTTGGATCTTCTTGAATTTATGAGATATTCTTGTATTCCAATAATACATATCTTCCATAATGTCTTTTCAAGAAAATCAAGAAAATCTTTCATTTCCTTATTTAATCAAAATTTTCGAAAATTTCAAGATAAATAACCATTTGGGAGATTTCTTGAATTTAATGAGATAATCTTGTATTCCAAGAATACTTATCCTCATTCCATAACAAAATTCAAAGAAAATCTTTCTCCCTCTTTTATTTATTATTTTTGAAATATTAGGAAAATTAGGCAACAATAATTTATTTTATTTTAAACATCTTTTTCAGTTATTGGACATTATCTTTGGGCTACTTGAGAGGCCTTTAGGAGAATTAAGATTGGATCTTCTAATAGACTTTGAATATCTAATATTGAGCCACAATATTATTCAAGCCCATAAATATTAATAAATCATACTACATAATTAATATTGCACTATCCATCTTAACTCATATTACTGTTAATATGGCTCCCGGTTATTATTTCCCGTGTTTAAGATTATCTAGCCCATTAATTAATTCAAGCCACTGAAATAGCTTTCCATTAATTAATATATTTTGTCCTTGGTCAAGGAACGGTTCAACATTATTATCCATACCGGAAATAAATTCCACTTGCAAGATTTAGTATGATAAATCTTATGAACCTCCCAAGGGGGCAAATCAAACGAGCGTACTCGCACACAATTCTTCGTATTAAATCTTAGCAATCGCATGTGACCAGTAATATTGCCCAAGATATAAAGTATTGAATCTCATTGATTTTCTACCCGTCATAAGTCAAAGCAATAATTACTAACCACACGATTAAGAAATAACGAACCACTGAGGTTTAATTCTTCCTGGTTCAGTGCTGAAGAATTTATTCTCCTGTAGGTCATGTTCAATGCATCAGTCATGCACTAGTGTAATCTCTTGGTCAAGACAAGCCAATATGAGTCTTACACTTCAACCTTTCACGATGGATTGTTCATTTCCATCTAGGTTGTGAACCGCGCACTTTTAGTTACAAGAGACTGTTAATTTAATCTTCTGTGATCTGTTATCACTAAATTAACTACAATGTAACACCTACAGTTTATTGAACAATTATGCAATAAATATATGTAACATTCAATGATATTTAAAGCATCAGTGATAAATAATTTATTTCAGTAAATAAGACAGAAAATTCAGTTTGGCTATACAAAGTAAAAGCATACTTTCCAGTATAACCCCAACAGGAGGTCAATTTCAATCATGGTTACTTATATGTTATCATGTTCAGAGTAACTAAAGGTGACAATTTGAAAATTTTGACATGCAATGGGAATTGGGAAGACGATAATATGTGAAAATCAAAGTTATTTAAAAGGAAATAATTCAGAATTGTAAGAAAAAAAATACATTTAAAATTGAATTATTTAACAATGTAAAATTTTTAAGCACTTGAAGCGCCACCCTTTTCCCATGCCTCATTGCAAAAGCAAAATATGTTCATAAATCATGCGTTGCATCGAAATGAAATATATATATATATATATATATTTAAAAAAATGAAAAAAAATGATTCTTATTATTATTATAAGTAAAATATTTTTTTATAATTTATTTAACACAAAAATGAATACATTTCATATCATGTTCATTTTATACTCACAAATCGTGCAACGCACGGGTGATATACTAGTTAAAATAAAAAAAAAGGTTTGTTTATGGAGTATACTCATGTAACGATGGTTTTATTTGACTAATAATTGAGTGTGTAAAAATAATTTTCAATTATGAATTTTATTTAGAGTGACACTTATGTATATCAATTGCACACAATGTAATTGATGCAATTGAATTCAATTTCAATTGGATAAACCATCTACACCCTAAAAACTAAATAATAAACTCTAATGGGGTGTTTGGCACAACTTATAAGCTCTTTAAAACAGCTTATAAGTTGTTTAGGAGCTTATAAGTTCATTAATTTTGTTTGGTAAAATAAGATGTCTAACATCTTATAAGATCTAAAAATAAACTCTTTAGAGCTTATAAGCTCCAAAAAAATAAGTTAGAATATCTCAACTTATTTTACAAAAATTAAAAAAGCTCTATCATATCTCAACCCATCCCAGCCCAAACTTGGTCTGAATTCAATCCAACCCAGCCCGTTTTTTTTTTTCGCAAAAAAAAAAATATTAAAAAAAAGTTATTTTCTGAAAAAAAAAATATTCTGGGAAAATACATTAATTTTCGAAAAATAAAAATTACTTTCTGGAATAAAAAAAAATTCTGGGAAAAATATTTATTTTCGAAAAAAAAATATTTTCAAATCTTTTTTCTGAAAAAAATTATTTCCTGGATTTTTTTTCAATATTTTCGATTTTTTTTCTCTAAAAATTATTTATTTTCGAAAAAAATATTATTAAGAAAATCGATTTTTTTTTTTTGGAAAAATATATTTATTTTGGAAAAAAAATATTATTAAAAAAATTGAAAAATTTATATTAATTTTTAAATTAAAAAATTGTTTTTTAAAAAATACTATTAAAGAACTTATAAGTTTTATTAGTCAAACACTTTAACAACTTATAAGCTACTTAAAAATTAAATCTTATAAGCTCTCAAAACAACTTATAAGATGTTTAAAATAAACTTAATCAAAAGGACCCTAAATCATGACCTATTCCGACTGGGTAAACTATGAATCACTCAGGTCGGGCCGGGTTGGGGTCTGGCCAAAAAAAATTTTAAAAAAAAGAAATTGAATTGAATTAAAATTAAATTAAATTGCACTTAATTAAAACTGGTGCAAAATGGTGCAATGGAGAATTTGTTCTTTATTTAATAACTTTGATATATGTGAAGAGATATTTTTAGATCATTCAATTATAATAATTAATTCTCACCAACAAAATTAAATCCTAGCCAGTGGTGGGCTCTACAAAAACTGGAGGTTGCTTGCAAACTGGAAGACAAACTTTATTCGTACTCTTTAAATAAATCAACTTTTATATCCCACTTTTTGATTCACATGTACTGAGGTAAATTTTTTGATTTAGTTAAATCTCTATCATCGGATTGATTTTGCCACGTGGTTTAAGTTCATAATTTGAATGGTGCTAAAACTTAGTTAAAGCTTTGCTATATTACCCTCCAACTCAGCCGTGCATATATAATTAAGATAAGTGTATGATGTCATCTAACATATATATATACATATATATATATGTACGGATTTGATTATACCCGCATGCGGTGGGGATAAACTTATATGTTCATAGCTTATGTGGCGCACATATATGCAAGATTCCACCATCATTTAATTAGTTTTTTTAATTAATTAAATCTTCTCATTAATTATATAAACCTAAACCCTAATGCCTAAACTATGAACCCTAAATCATGAATCATTCGGGTCGGGTGAACCATGAACCACTCGAGTCGGTTCGGGTTCGGGTCGGGTCCGGGTCGAGTGATTTTTTTAAATATAATTAATGAAATTAATTATATAAACATAAACCCTAAACTATGAACCATAAACCATGAACCATTCAGGCTAGGTGAACCATAAACCACTCAGACCCGGTTCGGATTTGGGTCGGGTTGAGTCCGGGATGGGTAAAATAAATTTAATATAATTAATGAAATTGGATAAAATATGAAATATATATAAATGAGAAGATTGAATTAATTATAGAAATTAATTAAATAATGGTAAGGACCTTGCATATGTATGCCACATGGCGATGGATATAAGTTTATAAGTAAATAATTCGGGCAAGATATGATCAAAAAATCGTATATATGTATACTATCATTGTAAAAAGTAATTTAATCATCTAAGGGTCACATAGAACAACAAAATAAAAAATAAAAAAAAAAAAAAAAAGCAAAAGCATGCATGGGATAAAACATTTAATGGGAAATCCATACATAATTTGGATCAACTCCTATTATTTGATAAAAAAGAACTAACTTTCTCTCACTAAAAAACTCTCACAGCTTCACTTTTAAAAGTGGTACATTAATAATTAATAATATAAAATGTTATATTTTGGAGTTGATTTGGATTTTTTTTTTTTGAAAAACGGATTACTTTTTCCATCTTTTTTAGATTGCTCACTTGATTTTGACAGGGTTTTAATGAGGAAATTCTTTATTAATATTTGAAGGTAATAAAATAGATTTTTGATAAGGGTATTTTGTAAATTTTAGTAAATAAGATAAAAATATAAGTTACTTTTGTATGTAATTATTAGTGACATGTTGCATAATTTAGTGATATTTGTAAGGGGTAGTATGAACTGTATAGTTACTTTATTGCGATATTGAGTATGTAATAAAAGATAGACTTTTTGGATATTGAGCAATCTAAAAAAGATGAGGAGTATTATATATATAAAAATACTTATTTGTATAATAATATTACGTGATATTGGATTTAAATTGATTAGTCCAATTACCATAAGTTAATTGCATGAGCTATTGATATTAGACTTAAATTGTTAGTTGAATAATTTTTAATTAAATTATTAGTTGACGTTACTAGTTGAATTGTAAAATGATACTAGGTTGGTTGTGATAAAACTCGATTTGTTTACTTATTTGTATGATTTTTTTACAAGAGATATAATATTTAAATTGATTAGTCCAATTATGGACGGATCCAGAAAACTTTCATGTCGGGGGCACAAAAATAAATAATATAAAGAGTATATTTTGCTGTGAACCCAGGTTCACGTGAATTCTATTTTTTTTAGTGTCACGATTATGCATACACATTATCACTATCTTAAAAATATTTGATTTTTTAATAGTGATAGTGCATATACATAATAGATCTACAAGTTTTTTTAGATGAAATATTTTCATGATTAACTAATTATAACATTGATAAAAAAGTCATTTAAGTCATTATATACAGATAATATAAGTATTACTCCTAATAATTATAATATATATATATATATAACATATGCTTAAAAAAAAAAACTATGGGGGCACGTGATCCTAATATAGGACAAGATCCATCATTGAGTTCAATTACTATGAATTAATTGCATGTGCAGTTGACATTAGACCTTGAATTGTAAAACGATGCTGAGTTGGTTGTGATGAAGCTTGGTACTCACATTTTTAAAAGAAAATATTAATCGAGACTAACTTAGGACAAAGAGTGTTGATTTCTAGAATGACACTGACTTCATCAGATAATAGACTCTCTTTAACATCTTAAAAGATATTTTTGACTAATGATATCTTATGGTGTAACCATTATTTAGAATTATAGACAATTATTAAAAACCTTGGACTTTCTTAAGGAGGTGTTGGTGAATTAATTGCCCGGATCTATTCAGGTTGAATATTTAAATACAAATTTAATTCTAACAATTATTACTAGCATGAATTAATCCTATATTAATTCAAATAATAATTCAACAACCAATCATGCATACAAATAGTTCACGTAAATCATACGCATGCGGAATTACTACGGGTTTACGTAAACTAACCTCTCGGAGTGACAACTGTTGAGAAGATGGATCCCGTTCACACGAACACACCAAAAGGTCTTCTCAAGTACTTCCTTGTCCTTGTTCAACAATCCGGTGGAAGGAACTCGCGAACAATTTAACAAAAGGAAAAATAAAAATTATGTTGCACCACCTTTGTGGATTTTCTAATTTTTCCAACACATGAAATTGCATTTGGGAATGAAACATTCATCCCCTATTTATAGAGGAGGTGTTGGTCGAATTTTTCACTAGGAATAAGATGGGAAAATCTTTTTCTTGATCTTCAAGAAATCTTGAATATATCCAATATATTATTTTCTCCATATTTAAAATATTCCACAAAAATCCCAACTCCTCTTGTTATGGCATTTTTCGAAAAAAATAAGGAGTAGGAATCCAAGATTTGGATCTTCTTGAATTTATGAGATATTCTTGTATTCCAATAATACATATCTTCCATAATGTCTTTTCAAGAAAATCTTTCCTTCCCTTATTTAATCAAAATTTTCGAAAATTTCAAGATAAATAACCAAGTGGGAGATTTCTTGAATTTAATGAGATAATTTTGTATTCCAAGAATACTTATCCTCATTCCATAACAAAATTCAAAGAAAATATTTCTCCCTCTTTTATTTATTATTTTCGAAATATTAGGAAAATTAGGCAACAATAATTTATTTTATTTTAAACACATTTTTCAGTTATTGGACATTATCTTTGGGCTACTTGATGGGCCTTTAGGAGAATTAAGATTGGACCTTCTAATGGACTTTGAATATCTAATATTGAGCTACAATATTATTCAAGCCCATAAATATTAATTAATCCCACTACATAATTAATATTGCACTATCCATCTTAACTCATATTCTTTATTAATATGGCTCCGGTTATTATTTCCCGTGTTTAAGATTATCTAGCCCATTAATTAATTCAAGCCACTGAAATAGCTTTCCATTAATTAATATCATTTGTCCTTGGTCAAGGAACGGTTCAACATTATTATCCATACCGGAAACAAATTTCACTTGCAAGATTTAGTATGATAAATCTTATGAACCTCCCAAGGGCAAATCAAACGAGCGTACTTTCTACACACGATTCTTAAGTATTAAATCTTAGCAATCGATGTGACCAATAATATTGCCCAAGATATAAAGTATTGAATCTCATTGATTCTCTATCCGTCATAAGTCAAAGCAATAATTACTAACCACACACGATCCTATTTAAGGGACGAAGATTAAGAAATAACGAACCACTGAGGTCTAATTCTTCCTGGTTCAGTGCTGAAGAATTTATCCTCCTGTAGGTCATGTTCAGTGCATCAGTCATGCACTAGTGTAATCTCTTGGTCAAGACAAGCCAATCTGAGCCTTACACTTCAACCTTTCACGATGGATTGTACATTTCCATCTAGGTTGTGAACCGCGTACTTTTAGTTTACTAGGGACTGTTAATTTAATCTTCTGTGATCTGGTATCACTAAATTAACTACAATGTAACACGTACTATTTATTGAACAGTTATGCAGTAAATATATGTAACATTCGATGATATTTAGAGCATCAGTGATAAACAATTTATTTCAGTAAATAAGTTCAAAATTCAGTTTTGATTATACAAAGTAAAAACATACTTTCCAGTATAATCCCAACAATCTCCCACTTATACTCAAAGTCCGCTTTTAAGTATACTACAACATGTCTCGTGTAGTTCTGTCACGTGACATCTAATGTCACCTACACGTAACCTAATAATTTCTCCCACTTATATTCAAAGCAGTTGACAACGGTCTTGACACCCATTCCTTCCACATGTCTCTCGAATGTATTCGGGAGGCGCAGACCCTTTGTGAATGGATCTCGCTAGGTTGTCTTCGCACGCTATCTTTGCCACCTCTATATCTCCTCTCTTAACGATATCTCGTATAAGATGGTATTTTTTCAATGTGTTTTTTGGCCTTGTGGGCTCTTGGTTCCCTTGAATTTGCAAATCGCTTCCGACATTGTCACAATAAACGGTGATTCGCTAGGCAAATTCGAACTACATTCAAGTCCACTAGGAAGTTCTTGAGCCAAACCGCTTTTCTTTTCATTTGCCTCAAGCAGACTACATATTCGGCTTCCATGGTAGAATCTGCGACGATTTCGACGCTTCTCCATGTCATGGCTCCTCCCCATGCAAAACACACCTTCTGGGAGGTAGATTTTTCGGAATCTAAGTTTGATTGGAAACCGAGTCCGGTGTGGCCGATGGGGATTAGACTATCGACCGATAAAATAACATTCGATCCCGAGTTCTTTTCAGATACTTCAGAATGTTTTTAACTGTCGTCCAATGTTCTTTCCCCAGGTTACTTTGATATCTTGTCACCATGCCAACGGCAAAGCAGATATCCGATCTCGTACAAAGCATTGCATACATAAGGCTTCCGACAGCCGAAGTATATGGAATGTCTTTCATGTCATCTATCTCATTTTGTGTCTTAGGGCACATTTTCTTGGATAGATGGATTCCATGTCTGAAAGGTACGAAGCCTTTCTTGGAATCCTGCAAGCTGAATCGTTTCAAGACAGTGTCTATGTATGAAGCTTGCGATAAGCCTATCATCCTTTTCTTGCGATCTCGAGTGATCTTGATCCCAAGGATGTGTGCGGCTTCCCCTAAGTCCTTCATATCAAACTGTTTTTTGAAAGCCATGCCCTTACGTCTAATAACACCTTTACATCATTCCCGATGATCGAATGTCATCTACGTATAGTACTAAGAATACCAATGCGATTCGACACGCGCTTTTTGTACACACAACTTTCGAACTCGTTTTGATCAAACCCATAAGACTTTATAACATGATCAAAACATTGGTTCCAATCTCTGGATGCCTGTTTGAGTCCGTAAATGGACCTCATGAGCTTACAAACTAGGTGTTCTTGGCCTTTTTCAATGAAGCCTTGGGGTTGTTGCATATAGATCTCTTCATCAAGACTTAGTTAAGGAAAGTCGTCTTGACATCCATTTACCGATTTCAAAGTCGAGATGCTTCAAAGAATCGATAAGAGAATTCGGATGGACTTGAGCATGGCTACGGGCGAAAAAGTTTTCTCATAATCAATCCCTTCTTTCTGTGTATAACCTTTCGCCACAAGTCTTGCCTTGAAGGTTTCCACCTTCCCATCCGGTCCTCTTTTCCTCTTGTACACCCACTTGCAACCAATGGGTTTAACCCCATTAAGTGGTTCGACTAGCTCCCACACTCTGTTATGATCCATAGAACTCATTTCAGCTTTCATTGTTATTTGCCAAGAAACTGCATCCTTGTCTTGGATTGCCTCGTCATATGTCCATGGGTCTGATTCGTCTTGATCGGGGATCAAGTCCGAGGACTCTCCTATCCCCATGAATCTCTCGGGCTGTTTCACAACCCTCCCACTATGACAAGGTTCCGGTTCTGTAAGTGTGTCGTTTGGTATGTCATCTTTTACAGTTGGCAACGAGGTTAGCCCCCTTAGCTCATTTAAGGTAATCTCACTTCTGGGTCTTCTTTCGTTCATATAGTCTTCTTCCAAAAATCTAAAATGGGTGCTTATTACCACCTTTTGATCTTCGGGACCATAGAACATACAACCTTTTGTTCCCTTGGGGTATCCCACAAACAACCTTAATTACGATCGATGATCCAATTTACGGCTTCCTTGTCCAACACGAGGCGGACACCCCAAATCTTCATGTGTCTCAAACCGGGGCTTGCGCCTGGGTCCACAATTCTTTGGGAGTTTTGGGAACCGATTTGGATGGCACCAAGTTCGAGAATGTAGGTTGTTGTTTCCAAGGCATGACCCTTTAACGACTTGGGAAGATCCGCGATAACTCATCATAGATCTAACCATTTCCAAAAGAGTTCATTTTTTCGCTCTGCAACCCCGTTTTGTTGAGGGGTAAAGATGTGCGATTAGTGGGATGCAATCTCTTTATCAGACAAGTAGTTCAAAAACTCATCGCTGAGGTATTCGCCTCCACGATCGGATCATAGAGACTTGATGCGTTTTTCCCTATGATTCTCTGCTTGAGCCTTAAATTCTTTGAATTTCTCAAAGGTCTCAGATTTATGCTTCATAAGGAAAAAATATAACCGCATTACCTTGAGTAGTCATCAATAAAAGTGATTTAAATACTCATAACCTCCTATTGCTTTGGTTGACATTGGACCACATACATCTGTGTGAACGATTTCTAACACTTCTTTGGCTCTATTCCCCTTGGCTCCGAATACCCTCTTGGACATTTTACCCTCCAAACATGATTCGCAGGTTGGAATTGGTTCGACTTGGAGAAACTCCAGTGAACCGTCTTTCACCAACCTTTGGATCCTCTTTGGATTAATATGTCCCAATCTTAGATGCCATAGAAGTGTCTCGTTCACATCTGATGAACGTTTTTTTTCTAAAAAGCAGTTGATGTGTTATAGGATGCATTTCGTGAGTGGTGTGCACAGTTAATTGTATAGAGATTATTCGACAACGTTCCATGATAGATAAATTTATCAAAAAGAGAAATGGTAACAACTTTATTAAAAGTAACCGAATATCCATCAAGAAAAAGTTTAGAAACTGAAATTAAATTTTTCTAAAATTCGAACGTAAAGAACATCTCTTAAAATTAAAACTCTGTCTTCAAAAGACAGGTGCACTTCTCCCATCGCTTCACCTACCACTCAGAAGCATTGCCCGGTGTGATGAGGATCTCACTCTCACTAAGTTTGCGGTCCGCTTGAACCCCTCAAAAAGTGAAACAAACATGATCGGTGGATCCAAAAGATCCACTACCCATAAATGGGGGAGGCATCGCCGCTAAGCAAGTTTCAACAACTAGTGCGTGAGAATTACCTTTCTTTCCATTCCTTTTGGGTTTGGAACAGTGACCTCCAATGTCCTTTTTTCACCGCAGTTGAAGCACTTCCTCTTAGCTGGCTTGCTCACTCCTCTACCACCCTTCGCCTTTTCTTTGCCATTGGAAACACTTGAGTTCACTTGCTTGTGGCTTTTGTCCTTTTTCTTTTTCTTACCACCCCTGGCCTAGAAAGGAGAGGGTCCATTTCGCCACCAAGGCTTGACTCTTTTTTCCCCAATATCGCCTCTGCCGAGACTAAAGCTTGCAATAGATCAGGCATCGAGAACTTCTGATTATTCATCTGGTAGTTCAGCCTGAACTATTCAAACCTTTTCGGCAGAGAGTGGAGCACGAAATCGATTTGGGTCTCGGCGTCGATTCGGCCGCCAAGTACCTCAAGTTTGTTAAGGTGAGCCATCATCCGGAGAACGTGTTCCCTTACGGGCGTTCCTCCACCATTTTCATAGAGAGCAAGTCCTCATGGTGATCCGGACGAGCCACTGCGGTTCGATGTTGAAACATCGCTTTTAAGACTAGTCATGATGTCCGAAATGGTTTCAACGTTCGGGTGTTGGTGTTGCAACACATCCGACATAGAACCCAAGATGATACACTTTACCATTTCGTTGAACGCTCCCACAAAGATACTCTTTCTTAACCGTTTTTAGTTGACTCATCTTTTGGCTTTTCCGGTTTAGGTGTAGTGAGAACCCGGTTATGGCTTTGTGTGCGGTGAGGACAATAGTAAGTTTCTGATTCCAATCAACGAAGTTTTTCACCAAGAAGCAAATTGTCTTTAAGTATATTGAGCAAGTGGATTAAAAGGTTGCGACATGATGAACTGAAATAAACAATAATATGCATAAGCACAAATATATCACAAAATTCGATCACATGTTTCATATTAAAATCTCAAAAAATATGAACATCATCACGTAACATCATAAAAAAGCAGTTTAAATAAGCCGCGTGGGGTGGGCCATTATTTAAACACATTTAAGAAAGTTATAAACAAGAACGATTATAAACCTTTAATATCCAGATTAATAGTTGGCTCTGACTTGACCAATATAAAATTGGACGGGGACTTGGGGAAGTATATGCATATCAATTTTATCGTAAGTAATAACCATGATTAAATCTGTAATTATTATTTTGCTTTGAACGAGCCTCGTGGGAAGGATCATCGCCGCCACTAGTAATAATCCACAATCATCCATTTGGAATTTATTCATGTGAAAGCTATCTTTTGGCCCGTCCATGGGGAATTTCTCCAAAAGAATTCACAAATAAATAAATCATGGAGGTCAAAATTAATTCAATTTTATTGTAGGAATAAAATTATCAATTAATTATTTAAACATACTTAGTAATTTTTTTTGAAGGTGAGATTTTTCATTGGGCAATTCTCATGCAAACACATTTAAACAAATTAAATAAGGCACAAGATATCACAACAATAAATCAAGCAAAGCGGAAAAATAAACATATTGGGCACAAATTATCCAATTGTCACGGTTTGATTTTTCTTGGCTTGATCTTGAAGAAATGTCGTCTTGAATTTTCCCACTCGATCGTCTCGAAAAATAACTCCGTCTCAAAACGCCACGCTTAAGTAGCTCGCAATGGGATGCATGATGGATGCATGCCACTTGCCGAAGCCATAATGGCGGTCATTTCTCAGACGACCTCGCACCGCCTCGTGACACCGACCGCACCGCTTTATGGCGCCTTAGCGGCGGACGCTACAAGACGTTGCCACAAGACGCGCGCCACCTCCCCCGCCTCCTTCAAGTTCGCCTCGGCGCCAAGAGATGGTCCGTAGCGTGCGTGAGCGTAACTTTGTCTTGGCAGAGTCGTGTCCTTCAAGACGCACAAGACGTCGGTCGATCCCGCCCGACGCCTAGCGTCGTGCCCATCCGCATGGCGATGTCCACATCGTGTGTGTGCCTCCCTTAGCACGTTTCGCGCGATGCACGTCGTCCGCGTATGGTTCTGGATCTATCCTTTAATTCTTCGTCTCCGCCTCCGTTTCCGATCCGGTTAAAATTTATTTACAAAAAATAAATAAACCTAGATCTAGACTAGTCTATTACATTGATCAAATCAAACAAATCCTAATCTACTCGTGGATTTTCTCACGAGGCAAAACGAATTCGAACGAATCGAATTAAAAACCACAATTTATATGCATGCATAAATAAACACATTAAATTCCATGACAATTGGATACCTGCAAAACAGATCTAGCGATTCTACTATCCAATTTCGAATTTAATGAGAACAAATTAAATTACAATTTAAAATTCAGAGCCCAAAACCGAGGCTCTGATACTAATTGTTGGGGAATATGTTGCACAGATCTATTCGGGATAAATATTTAAATACAAATTTAATTCTGATAATTATTACTAGCATGAATTAATCCTATATTAATTCAAATAATAATTTAACAACAAATCATGCATATAAACAGTTCACGTAAATCCTATGCATGCGGAATTACTACGAGTTAACGTGAACGTACCTCTTGGAATGGCAATGGCCTCGTTGATTAGACACACCAAAGAAACCTTCCCAAGTATTCCCTTAATCCTTGCTCGACAATTCGGTGGTAGGATGCTCGCGAACAATTAACAAAAGGAAAATAAACTTTGTTGCACCACCTTTGTGGATTTACTAATTTTTCCAGCACATGGAATTGTTCTTGGGAATGAAAGAATCATCCCCTATTTATAGATGGGGTGGTGGTCGATTTTTAGGGGAAAAACCAATGTGGGAAAATCTTTTCTTGATATCCAAGAAATCTTGAATATATCTCCTATATTCTTTTTCCCATAATTAAAATATTCCACAAAAATCCCACCTAATCATGTTATGGAAATTTCGAAATTTTAAGGATCAAGAATCCAAGATTTGGATCTTCTTGAATTTATGAGATATACTTGTATTCCAAGAAATACATATCTTCCTTAATATCTTTTCAAGAAAATCAAGAAAATCTTTTTTGCCCTTTATATTTCAAAATTTTCGAAACTTACTATATGGATAACCAAGTGTGAGATTTCTTGAATTTAATGAGATAATCTTGTATTCCAAGAATACATATCTTCATTCCATAACAAAATTCAAAGAAAATCTTTCTCCCCTTTTAATCCATAATTTTCGAAAAATAGAGAGGAAAAATAAGGCAACAATATTTATTTTATTTTAAACACCTTTTTCAGTTATTGGACTTTATGTTGGGCTACTTAGGTGGCCTTTAGGAGAATTAAGATTGGACCTTCCAATGGATCTTGAATTATCAATATTGAGCCACAATATTATTCAAGCCCATAAATATTAATTAATCCAACTACATAATTAATATTGCACTATCCATCTTAACTCATATTACAGTCAATATGGCTCCCGGTTATTATTTCCCGTGTTTAAGATTATCTAGCCCACTAATTAATTCAAGCCACTGAAATAGTTTTCCATTAATTAATATCTTTTGTCCTTGGTTAAGGAACGGTTCAACATTATTATCCATACCGGAAACTAGTTCCACTTGCAAGATTTGGTATAATAAAGCTTATGAACCTCCCAAGGGGGGCAAATCGAACAAAGCAGTATTTTGCACACGATTCTCCGATTAAATCTTAGCAATCACATGTGACCAATAATATTGCCCAAGATAAAAAGTATTGAATCTCGTTGATTCTCTACCCATGATAAGTCAAAGCAATAGTTACCAACCACACGTGATCCTATTTAAGGGATTTAAGATTAAGAAATAACGAACCACCGAGGTCTAATTCTTCCTTGTTGATTACTCAAGAATTTGTCCTCCCCAGAGGTCCTATCGATTAGCATCATCATGCACTAGTGTAATCTCTTGGTCAAGTCAACTCGAGCCTTACACTTCAACCTTTCACGATGGATTGTTCATTTCCATCTAGGTCGTGAATGGTGTCTTTTTTTTTGGTTACAAAGGATATTAATTTAATCTTTACGTGATCCGGTATCACTAAATTAACTACAATGTAACACGTCTTATTTATTGAACGTTATACAAGAAATATATGTAACATTCGATGATATTTAGAGCATCAGTGATAAACAATTTATTTCAGTAAATAAGTTCGAAATTCAGTTTTGATTATACAAAGTAAAAGCATACTTTCCAGTATAATCCCAACAGTCTTGACATCCATTTGCCAGATTTCAAAGTCGAGATGCGCAGCAATCGATAAGAGAATTCGGACGAACTTGAGCATTGCTACAGGTGAAAAAGGTTTCCTCATAGTCGATCCCTTCTTTCTGAGTATAACCTTTCGCCACAAGCATTGCTTTGAAGGTTTCCACCTTCCTGTCCGGTCCTCTTTTCCTCTTGTATACCCACTTGCAGCCAATGGGTTTGACCCCATTGAGTGGTTCGACTAGCTCCCACACTCTGTTATGATCCATAGAACCCATTTGGCTTCCATTGTTGTTTGCCAAGAAACTGCATCTTTGTCTTGGATTGCCTCGTCGTAAGTCCATGGGTCTGATTCATCTTGACCGGGGACTAAGTCCGAGGACTCTCCTATCCCCATGAATCTCTCGGGTTGTCTCACAACCCTCCCACTACGACGAGGTTCCAGTTGTGTAAGTGTGTCGTTTGGTATGTCATCTTGTACAGTTGGCACTGAGGTTAGCCCTCTAAGCTCATTTAAGGTAATCTCACTTCTGGGCTTTCTTTCGTTCATATAGTCTTCTTCCAAAAATCTAAAGTGGGTGCTTATTACCACCTTTTGATCTTCGGGACCATAGAACATACACCTTTTTGTTCCCTCGGGGTACCCCATAAACATCCTTAATTCTGATCGAGGATCCAATTTTCCGGCTTCCTTGTCCAACATGTAGGCCGGACACCCCCAAATTCTCATGTGTCTCAAACTGGGCTTGCGCCCGGTCCACAATTCTTTGGGAGTTTTGGGAACCGACTTGGATGGCACCAAGTTCAGAATACCTAGAATGACTTGGGTAGATCCGCATAACTCATCATTGATCTAACCATTTCTAAAAGAGTTCTTTTTCTTCGCTCTGCAACCCCGTTTTGTTGAGGGGTTCCGGGTGCAGTTAGCTGGGATACAATCCCTTCATCTGACAAGTAGTTCAAAAACTCATCGCTGAGGTACTCGCCTCCACGATCAGATTGTAGAGACTTGATACGTTTTTCCCTATGATTCTCTGCTTGAGCCTTAAATTCTTTGAATTTGTCAAAGGTCTCAGATTTATGCTTCATAAGGAAAATGTAGCCGTACCTTGAGTAATCATCAATAAAGATGCCATAGAAATGTCTCGTTCACGTCTGATGAACGTTCTCTTTTATCCGAAACAGTCGATGTGTTATAGGATGCATTTCGTGAGTGGTGTGCACAGTTAATTGTATAGAGATTGTCCATCAATGTCCCAGTTAATAGTATACACTCATTATTTCAAGAAATGATGTCATTCTTATTAGAAAAAACTAAGTATCCATTAACAGAATTTTAGAAATTGAAAGTGAATTCTTTCTAAAACTGGGAACATAAAGAACGTCTCTTAAAATTAAAACTCAGTCTTCAAAAGGACAGGTGCACTTCTCCCACTGCTTCAGCTGCCACTCTCGTAGCATCGCCCAGTGTGATGAGGATCTCACTCCCACTAAGTTGTCGGGTCAGCTGGGACCCCGTAACGTGAAACATACATGGTCAGCAGATCCCGTATCAACTACCCACGAATGAGAAGTATACGCCGCTAAACAAGTTTCAACAACTAGTGCGTGAGAATTACCTTTCTTTCCGGCCCTTTTGGGGTTGGAACAGACAAACCTCCATTGTTCTCTTTCACCGTAGTTTAAGCACTTCCTCTTTGGATTTTCCTTGACACCACCGACATTCCTCATATTACCATTGCCCATGGCAACAGTTGAGTTTGATTGCTAATGACTTTTGGTCCTCTTCTTTTTCTTGCCTTCCCTTGGCCTAGAAGATGAAGACGGACCACTTGCCGCCAAAGCTTGAGTTTGGTGCCCCATCAGCGTCTCTGCCGTGACCAAAGCTTGCAACAAGTCAGCTAGCGAGGCCAAAATGCTCAAAACTTTTGGGCAGAGAGTGGAGTACCAAATCGATATGGGTCTTCAGATCATAATCTGCACCCAAAACCTCAAGTTTGTTCAGATGGGCCATCTATTTTGAGGACGTAATCCCTTACGGGGTTGCCCTCCACCATTTTCAGCCACAATATCTCTCGCAAGGTGATCTGACGAGTCCCGCATTTTTGACTCGTCAGTTGGCTCATCTGATTTTTGGTGTGTCAAGAATCCATTTGTGCTTTTGTGCAGTTAGGACAATCATAACTTTACGTTTCCAATCAACATAGTTTCCTAAACAACTCTATTCACTTTAAGTATATTAACAGTGGATTAAAAGGTTACGACATACTGAACTGAAATAAATAACAATTTGTATAAGCACAAATATATCACAAGATTCTATCACATGTTTCATATTAAAATCTCAAAAAAAATATGAACATGCATCAGCCAACATCTCAAAACAGTTTAAATAAGCCACGTGGGGTGGGTCATTATTTAAACACATTCAAGCAGGTTACAAACAAGAAACTGTTATAAACCTTTAATAACCAGATTAATAGTTGGCTCACACTTGACCAATATAAAATTGACAGGGACTTCGGGGAAGTATATGCATATCAATTTTATACCTAAGTAATAACCATGATTAAATACAGAATTATTACTTCGCTTTGAACGAGCCTCGTGGGGAGGGTCATCGTCACCACTAATAATAATCCACAATCATCCATTCGGAATTTATTCATGTGAAATCTATCTTTTAGCCGTCCAGTGAGAGGAATTTCTCCAAAAGAATCCACAAATAAATAAATCATGGAGGTCAAAATTAATTCAATTTTATTATCAGAAATAAAATTGTAAATTAATTGTTTAAACATACTTAGTAATTTTTCGAAGATGAGATTTTTCGTTGGGCAATTCTCATGCAAACACATTTAAACAAATTAAATAAAGCACAAGAAAACACAACAATAAATCAAGCAAAGCAGAAAAATAAACATATTGGGCACAAATTATCCAATTGTTATGGTTTGATTTTACTTGGCTTGATTTTTGAAGAAACGACGTCTTGAATTTCTCCCACTCGATCGTCTCGAAAAGAACTCTGTCTCGAAAAGCCACGCCAAGTAGCTTTCCGCGGGATGACGCGTCCGATCCGGCCGCCCTCGCCGAGCGATCAAGACGGCCTTGGCGACCTGGCAACATCGCCCATTGCCTACGACGCGCCTCGCGGCATCCACGGGTAAGAACCCAGCGCGCCCAAGATTTACGCCTCGCCGCGCCTCAAGATCGCCGCACCAAGGTGCACGCAGCGCATAATGCTATCGACATTTTCTTTGGGCTACTTGAGGGTCTTTAGGAGAATTAAGATTGAACCTTCTAATGGACTTTGAATATCTAATATTGAGTCACAATATTATTCAAGCCCATAAATATTAATTAATCACACTACATAATTAATATTGCACTATCCATCTTAACTCATATTATTAATATGACTCCATTAATTAATTTTAAGATTATCTAGCCCATTAAAATCAAATCAAATAGCTTTCCATTAATTAATATTTTTGTTCTTGGTCAAGGAACGGTTCAACATTATTATCCATAAGGAAACAAATTCCACTTGCAAGATTTAGTATGATAAATCTTATGAACCTCCCAAGGGGGCAAATCAAACGAAAGCGATTTCGCATTACACGATTCTTCAGTATTAAATCTTAGTAAATCGACGTGACGATAATATTGCCCAAGATATAAAGTATTGAATCTCATTGATTCTCTACCCGTCATAAGTCAAAACAATAATTACTAACCACACACGATCCTATTTAAGGGACGAAGATTAAGAAATAACGAACCACTGAGGTCTAATTCTTCCTCGTTCAGTGCTGAAGAATTTATCCTCATGTAGGACCTGTTCAGTGCATCAGTCATGCACTGGTGTAATCTCTTAGTCAAGAGAAGTCAATCTGAGCCTTACACTTCAACCTTTCACGATGGATTGTTCATTTCCATCTAGGTTGTGAACCGCACACTTTTAGTTACAAGGGACTATTAATTTAATCTTCTGTGATCTGTATCACTAAATTAACTACAATGTAACACGTACAATTTATTGAACAATTATGCAATAAATATATGTAACATTCAATGATATTTAAAGCATCAGTGATAAATAATTTATTTCACTAAATAAGACAGAAAATTCAATTTGGTTATACAAAGTAAAAGCATACTTTCCATTATAACCCCAACAGGAGGTCAATTTCAATCATGGGTACTTATATGTTATCATGTTCAGAGTAACTAAAGGTGACAATTTGAAAATTTTGACATGCAATGGGAATTGGGAAGACGATAATATGTGAAAATCAAAGTTATTTAAAAGGAAATAATTCAAAATTGTAAGAAAAAAATACCTTTAAAATTGAATTATTTAACAATGTAAATTTTTTAAGCACTTGAAGCGCCACCCATTTCCCATGCCTCATTGCAAAAGCAAAATATGTTCATAAATCATGCGTTGCATCGAAATGAAATATATATATATATATATATATATATATATATATTTAAAAAAATGAAAAAATGGATTCTTATTATTATTATAAGTAAAATATTTTTTTATAATTTATTTAACACAAAAATGAATACATTTCATATCATGTTCATTTTATACTCACAAATCGTGCAACGCACGGGTGATATACTAGTTAAAATAAAAAAAAAGGTTTGTTTATGGAGTATACTCATGTAACGATGGTTTTATTTGACTAATAATTGAGTGTGTAAAAATAATTTTCAATTATGAATTTTATTTAGAGTGACACTTATGTATATCTATGGCACAAAATGTAATTGATGCAATTGAATTCAATTTCAATTGGATAAACCATCCACACCCTAAACACTAAATACTGAACTCTAAGGGGGTGTTTGGCACAACTTATAAGCTCTTTAAAACAGCTTATAAGTTGTTTAGGAGCTTATAAGTTCATTAACTTTGTTTGGTAAAATAAGATGTCTAACATCTTATAAGATCTAAAAATAAACTCTTTAGAGCTTATAAGCTCCAAAAAAATAAGTTGGAATATCCCAACTTATTTTACAAAAATTAAATAAGCTCTATCATATTTCAACCCATCTCAGCCCAAACTTGGTCCGAATTCAATCCAACCCAGCCCGTTTTTTGTTTTCGCAAAAAAAAAATTAAATAAATTAAAAAATTATTTTCTGAAAAAAAAATATATTCTGGGAAAATACATTAATTTTTGAAAAATAAAAATTACTTTCTGGAATAAAAAAAAATTCTGGGAAAAATATTTATTTTCGAAAAAAAAAATTTCAAATCTTTTTTCTGAAAAATATTATTTTCTGGATTTTTTTTCAATATTTTCGATTTTTTTCTCTAAAAATTATTTATTTTCGAAAAAATTATTTTCTGAAAAAAAAATATTATTAAAAAAATCGAAATATTTTTTTTTTGGAAAAATATATTTATTTTGGAAAAAAATATTATTAAAAAAATCGAAAAATTTATATTAATTTTTAAATTAAAAAATAGTTTTTTAAAAAATACTATTAAAGAACTTATAAGTTTTATTAGCCAAACACTTTAACAACTTATAAGCTACTTAAAAATTACATCTTATAAGCTCTCAAAACAACTTATAAGATGTTACAGCTTATAAGATGTTTAAAATCAACTTAGTCAAACGAACCCTAAATCATGACCTATTCCGAATTTAATTTAAATTATGAATCAGCTCGGCCGGGCGGGCGGTTGGTCCGCCAAAAAAAATTTTAAAAAAAAGAAATTGAATTGAATTAAAATTAAATTGCACTTAATTAAAACTGGTGCAAAATGGTGCAATGGAGAATTTGTTCTTTATTTAATAACTTTGATATATGTGAAGAGATATTTTTAGATCATTCAATTATAATAATTAATTCTCACCAACAAAATTAAATCCTAGCCAGTGGTGGGCTCTACAAAAACTGGAGGTTGCTTGCAAACTGGAAGACAAACTTTATTCGTACTCTTTAAATAAATCAACTTTTATATCCCACGTTTTGATTCACATGTACCGAGGTAAAAAAAATTTATTTAGTTAAATCTCTATCATCGGATTGATTTTGCCACGTGGTTTAAGTTCATAATTTGAATGGTGCTAAAAGCCTAAAACTTAGTTAAAGCTTTGCTATATTACCCTCCAACTCAGCCGTGCATATATAATTAAGATAAGTGTATGATGTCATCTAACATATATATATGTACGGATTTGATCATACGTCCGCAGGTGGAAACAAACTTATATGTTCATAGTTTATGTGGCGCGCTATATATGCAAGGTCCCACCATTATTTAATTAGTTTCTTTAATTAATTAAATATTCTCATTAATTATATAAACCTAAACCCTAATGCCTAAACTATGAACCTAAATTATGAACCATTCGGGTCGGGTGAACCATGAACCACTCGAGTCGGTTCGGGTTCGAGTCGGGTTGGGTCCGGGTCGAGTAATTTTTTTAACTATAATTAATAAAATTAATTATATAAACATAAACCCTAAACCATGAACCATTCGGGCTGGGTGAACCATGAACCACTCAGACCCGGTTCGGATTTGGGTCGGGTTGAGTCCGGGACGGGTAAAATAAATTTAATATAATTAATGAAATTTGATAAAATATGAAATATATATAAATGAGAAGATTGAATTAATTATAGAAATTAATTAAATAATGGTAAGGACGTTGCATATGTGGCACGCCACATAAACGATGAATATATAAGTTTGTGTCCACCTACGGACATATGATCAAAATCGTATATATGTATACAATCATTGTAAAAAGTAATTTAATCATCTAAGGGTCACATAGAACAACAAAATAAAAAAAAGCAAAAGCATGCATGGGATAAAACATTTAATGGGAAATCCATACATAATTTGGATCAACTCCTATTATTTGATAAAAAAGAACTAACTTTCTCTCACTAAAAAACTCTCACAGCTTCACTTTTACGCAACCTCCCCACCGTCACCGCCCGCCTTTCACCGCCATCTTCCTCGTGCTGCGGCAGTGACCGCAACCACCCCCATCTTTTCCTCTCGCCTCTGAAGCTCTTTTAGGCAGGTTCTTCGTTGATGTTTCTCGGACCGACGGGTTGCTCTCTCCCACCGGAGCCACGGTGACCGGTCGGTGGATCAACCTGTTAGGATCCTTTTCTTTATGTTTAAATATTCTTAATTTTTGTAGTGTTTCTTTCTTCGTCTAAGTTTCTAGACGCGTTGTTAGTGCTTTTTGCCTGTATCTCCCCTTATGTGGGTTTTTTTTCCTTTGTGGGTTTTATTTCAGTTGTTTTCTTTCTTTGTTATGTTGGTTGGTGCGTCCTTGGTACATCTTAGAGGAACTGGATTTTATCTTAGCGTGGGGCTTTTCTTTGTTCCATGTGCTTACACCTTGGTTGTGCACTTGTTTGATTCTACCCTCCTCGGTTTCCTCACGATTGGTTCGAGACAGACTTTAATTCAGACTTTCAGTTGTCTGTAGGATCGGGCTTGTATTGTGTCCCGTTTCTTAATGAATGAAAGCCTTAAAAAAAAAACATTTAATGGAGGATGTAATAATATCTAAAACAAAACAGTCTGCCTTTTTTTAATTAAGGAGTCAGGTCTGTAGTGAGTACAGGCAGTTTAATTAGATGTATTGGTAAATTCTATAAATCAATTCCAGATTTTTTCTCAAAAATAGCGAGGAATTTTTTTTTTTTTTTTTTTTTTTTTTTTTTGACGAAAGTGAGGAATTCTTTTGAAAAAAAAAACGTCAACTTTATGGAATGTGCTTACATGCCACAGCTTTAACTAAATGCCCTACAGCTTTAACTAAAGTAGTCATGCCTATCAATAAATTATTTATTTAATTCTCACTCGTGGGCCAAAATTGTCTCGCTTTCTGAGAGGATGCCCAACAGAGTGGACAATTTAAATGGGTGGAGTGCTTCCACGGGAATCGAACCCAATTCGAAATTTTCTCATCTAAAAGCTCGAGCTTTTAGATGAGACGGAATTCTCTCATAAACACACACAATGGAAAATAATCATATATTTCCCACGACGGTTTTCATTCATGCATGATCATGATGCACATCAAATCCGATAGTTTTGAAGGTTTTGTAATAATTTTTTTAAAACAATCACAAAATTTTGAAAAAAAAATATCATGTCTCATGCATTACTCAAATTCATGCAATACTCTTTCAATTTCAAAGTAATCGTGTTCACATCATCATAATATAATTTGATCAACTGGATTGCTGCGGTTTTTAATTAAAAATATCTTGCTTCATATGAAATTATTTAAAGCACACGTGACAATAATTCAATTATAAGAATAAACAATGTAATATAATATTAAAATAAAGGATCTCATTTATATAAGAAAATTACTCTGGCAAAATCACATGGTTGGGGGTAAGAGGGTAATGAGAATCATTTCAATTAATATTGTATGATAGTTTTGATAAAATCGTAATGAGAATAGAAGCAAGTAATTGATTACTCCCCTATAATCACTTACTCAACACTCCTCAAATGATAGAGTTGGTCCTCCCAATGAACAAATTTCAAAGTATGAAATTGGATTATTTGACTCATTTCACTCATTTCAATATATTTTTCTAATCTACTAAATTTGACCCGTATCATACACTGGATAGGTTCATGTGATGATCAAATTCAAAGTGTTGAACAAGTGTGATGGTCAAACTAAGTCAAGTGTAGTGTGTAGTATTCAGAATCGGGTTCGGCTCATTCAGAACCGGGTTATTCCGCCCGAACCGACCTCAACTCAGAAGCTGCAGTAGAAGCAGGTCCAAGGCGGTTATAATAGTTTCCCTTGCGCAGCACAACAATTTCAGAGCTGGAATCTCGTGCTTTGCACGCGGTTTTTACCATAATTAGTTTGGGGTTTCACTTGTCATCATTAGGAGGGTTGATTGCAGTTGTTATCACATGAGACTCAATACGAACGAATATTTCTATTATGAAAACTCATCTCTCTCCGCCAAATTAAAATTAAAATTCAATTTCGACATTCAAAAAACTGTTAGTTGTAGACTCAATGTCGCCTAGGCCTACTCCCCTTTTCTTCCTACTCCTAATTACTGCACAACTTTTCCTACACAAATGCAACACCCAAAAAGTACCAAAAACAGAATTCCCAGCAATCCTCGTACTGGGCGATTCAACGGTCGATACGGGCAATTAATCAACTGGCATCCATCATATACATGGCAATTAAATTTGTATGTATTGTTTTCTTTCTTCTTGTAGATAAACAACCTAATTATTAATAACTTTGAAAAGTATAACAGGCTTGGTTGCTCAAAAATATGAAAGAAATTTAGTAAAATAGTGTTTTGGAAGTTGAAAATGAAACAGCTGGCTGGCAGTGCGTTGTAAAGCAAAAAGTAGTAGGCAGGAAACCAACAACAAAACAAAAACATAAAACATAAGGAAGAAAGTGAAACGTGTTGTAGGCTAATGCTATATATATGTGTGCAGTGTGCAGTGTGCAGTGTGCGCGCGCCCGATCTTTCATATTCAAAATCTATGTATTCACTACAATATATATATATTTAGACCTTTTCTACAATATATATATAAACTGTAGTGTTGGGATATTTTAGTTTTGATGAATTATGCCAAAACATTATCAACTTGTGTTGTTGAAGCTGATTTGCAGATAACAAGTTGAGGGGGAACGAGAGAACAAATTGAGGGGGAACTCACTTAAATCGACGTAGATGATCGAGATCGACGAGGTCATAGCATTTAAACCCGATCGAGATCGATGAGTAAGATGAGTTCGAGTTAACCGATGAGCCGAGCAAAATCGGAAGAGAAGAAAAGTTAAGCCACCGATCGTAAGATCGATGACTAGATGACCGATCGGAAGAATGACGAAGCCGATCCGGTGATCGGCGCGCATGTTGATCGAAAAGAAACCGACCGTAAGATCGAAGAGAAGGTTGCGATCGTAAGAGGAGCAGATGAGATCGACGAGATCGACGCGGATCGAGATCGACATGAAGATGAGCAGATGATCAAGATCGACGTGATTGAGATCGATGTTCTAAACCGATATGCTAACCTAATATGCTAAACCGACGCATTAATCGACGCAGTATAAACCGATATGCCGACTGATGCTTATAATCGACCGATCATGTGAGCCGATCGATCAGCGAAGAGAAATCGACATCGTAAAAACCGTAAATCAAGATATCAAATCAGAAAGAAGTCATCAAGAGAAGTCATCTCAAGTCATATTCACCGAGAATCGTAACGCGCCGGCGATGATCGGGCTAGCTCGAAAAGTAGTGACCGAGGGTCGATGTCTGAATTCAGAAGAGCCGAACTCAAGAAGCCTCGAGTGTCAAGATGCCCGATCGCATAAGGTCCGCCAAGAGAAGTCCGCCAATCAAGAATCCCGAGTCCAAGGAAGTCCGAGTTTGAAGAAGCCGAGGATCGCATAACTCGAGAATATAGCCCGTTAGATTCAAATTGACGTGGACCAATGAGAGGAAGACAACCACCGGAAAAACAAAAAAAGCTTAAAATAGTATGGATTTGAATGTGACTCCTTCCAACGGTAACATTCAAATCCACACTATAAATACAAGTTCTTCCTTCATTATCAGGTGTGGAAAAATGCGTGAAACATCCATCAAGCCAAATCATCTAGCATTCCCACCATAGAAGACAGAGAAAGAAATACACGCATATATTCAAAGAGTGTTCTACCCTAGATCTAAGCACAAATGTAATATCCTAAGCTTAGAGAGATTTTCCCATCCTTAGCATTGAGGCTAAACAAATAAAAGGGAAAATCTCAACCTAGTTGGAAACCAAACAAACCTTACCCAAATCAGTCGGTTAAGTTTGTAGGTGAGTGTGAACTCGGTAAACATCTAGCAATCCCGAAAGGGAGGGTAGGCAATCCCGAGTGAGGGTGATAAGTCCCGTTTGAGTGTGAACTCGGTAAACATCTGTTGGGTATTGGACTAACACGTTAAACTAAGTCCAGTTGGTTAAGTTGGTGCCCCATGAAGGGAAGAGTGGATGTAGGACGAGTTGTCCGAACCACTATAAAATTGTTGTGTTGTTTACTGCTTTATGTTCTTATATTGTCATATGCATTCGATTATAAGCAAAACAACACACATGAGCTTAAAACGCAAAAATTGTAATCACTCTGCCCTCACCCCTGTTTTATATGCACTGAACTGAAATGTTTGCTTCCACACGTGCAAAATGGGTTTCTAAAATCGGGACCATCAACTGTAGTTTCCTCTTTTTTATGTACAATAAGTTAATAATGTTGTGATTACCATGTACATACATTTTTATGCACACTAAGTTAATTCTTTGTTTTGACAACGTCAGTCAACGTTAGATCTTAATCTTGTCCTCTGAGATATAAATCTAAACTGTTCTTAACAAAACTAGAGCACGTTTAATAAAAATATATGACAAGGAAAATACTACTAATTATAATAATTCAACGAAACAAAAACTTGGCTGCACTTCATCATGATGACAAGTTTATCACCAAAATTCTTATTGGTATTGAGTTGGATTTTATGTCTATCTCATACATTAATTTCAGTATTTTGTGGTTGAAATAAATCAAGTCATAAATGAGCTTCCCAATTATTTTGGGTGCCTATTTTGACTAAATATGTCCAATCATATATACCACGTTTTTCGATAAAAAAAAAAAAAAAAGTTAAGCCTTGTATGCATAATGCATTCATGTGCACTAAAAAATACAACTTATTTTTTAAACAATGACAATACTAAAAAATGAGTGAGGAGAGCGAGTGGAGTGTTGTGAGTCGGTGTAGAAGGGTAGATCGCCGTAAACCTTTTTCCGAGAGATCTCCGGTGAGGCAGTTCAAATTTCCCAACCATAGGATCAACCTTAACCCTAGGAATACCCATAGGATAACTGGTGATGAGGCTTTTAGATGGAGTACCAATCCCAAATGAACTGATACGAAGACCAGAAGGCAGGGTGGCAGATATCGAGTAGAGGTGAAGGAGGACTCTCAGTCTTTCCTATTCAGGAATTTCCCCGAAGATTGTGGCATGGAGATACTCAAGCAAAAGTTCAACTCGATTGGGGAGGTAGTTGATGTCTTTTGTCCTAGAAAGAGAGATAAGGAAGGAAAGTACTTTGGCTTTGTCAGATTCCCCTAGAAGATTCGAGACATAATGGGTGTTGGAACAACTCAACAACATATGGATCGACTCCTACAAAATCCGAGCTTACATACCCAGATTCCAGCGGGAACCCTTACCGATCAAAAATACGCCTTCATATTCATTGAGGGCAGATGTCTTTCCACCATTATCTGGCCATCGTAAGGAAAATGTGTCTTTCGTCGAAGCACTGCATGGGCGGAACAATGTGAGGGGATCTGATGATACGCCGAAAGTAGATCTTGAATTCCAAACTTTGGATTCAAATAGAGAATGGTTGAAAGAGTGCTACACGGGGTCAATGAAAAGGGAGTTTTCGTGGTCTGAACATGGTGAAGAGATGGCTAACGAGTGTGGAAACAAACTAAAACTTAGGTCGCTGGGAGGGAACCTAATACTCATCCAGAATATGATAGATGCGTCAATCAAGGAGGCGATCGAGGGATTTAATGAATGGCCAATTTTTTGGTTCGATTGGTTGCGCCCTTGGAGAAATATAGATGTGAACCAATACCAAATGATCTGGACGAAATGGACGGGTATCCCGGTCCATGCTTGGTCAGTGAAATTCTTCGCCTTGGCAAGCTCTAAAGTTGGGTTGTTCAATAAGTTGGATGAGGATTCGTTGAAAAAGGAGAATCTCAATGCTGCGAGGGTACTAATATCCACGTCTTTTAATAGCCATATTGATCGGGTATTATCCATGCGTATTGACGGTAGCATCTTTTCCATCAGAATTGTGGAGGAATCTCTATGTTCATGTGAGCATAGTATGAAAAGGGGGGAGATGTCCAATGCAGAGACCGATGAATCATGGCCGGAGGAAAATTCTAAATCCGATGGTCCGGTGGAGGCCTGGAATGGAGATGACGGTGACTGTTTGGATTTCTCGGATGGGTACCACATAGGAATACCAATCGACACGGAGCATGGAAAGAGTAACCGACAAACAATAAATGTGGGAGACAACAATCATGGATCTAACGGCAACACCGATAACCTCGATATGTTGGGCATGCAAATATTGAAGAAGGCGGCGCATGGGAAATCGCTGATAGCGTGCGATTTAGTAGGCACGAGTACCAGTCCCAAGCAAATTAATGAGATGGTTGGGGCGCAGATGAATTCTGAAAGTAGTCGAGCCTGAGAACATCTTCATTTGGGCCATGCCCAAGATAAGATCCAGGAGAAGAATTGTTTAGTAACTGGAGATGAGGACCCAACAAACCCAATCCCCTACACAACCAAAAATAACCAGGCCCACCAAACCCCTATCAACAACCAGACTATCCGATTAAGCCCAGTAGCACGCATAGAAGGCCAAACCCTCAACCTGGAACCAAACCTTGCGGCCCAAACACTAGCAAATACAAAAGGCCACACCCCCAACATAAAACCAAACCCAGAAGCCCAAATACCCTATACTGAATTGTATACAGCTAACACCGAATCATCTCCAAATCATCTTTCTCTGCAAACCACGAATTGTCAGCCAACTAACCCTTCACCCCTCCTTTTCTCCCACTGACACCAAACCCGCAAACCCTGAACTTAGACCACCCAAATCCCCACTGAAAACAAAGTCGAAACCCCTCTACTCCAATTCACCCAAAATCTCAGAGATGGGACAATCTTCAAGAAGCTATCACCTGAATGGAAGTGGTCCGATTGCGGTTGCTAAAGGAATGCGGTGGATGGGGACAAATTCAAACTCAAAATTGCGGTTCAAGGCTAAACCCATCCCCAAGGAGTTAACTAGGAAGGAGGATAAGAAAAAATGTGCCAAACCTCGGAAATTTGCTAACACCAAATCGACCAAGGGCAAAAGCGACCAAATAAGTAAATGTGAGCTAGCCAGAGAGGATCTGATTTCTAAGCAAATCCGAGATGAAGCCATCAAAACATGGAATGTGGGCAAACAAATTGGAATCTCCAGTCAGGGCTCGGACGAGATAACAGTGAACAACCTAATGGAGCTGGAAAACACCGAGCAGTATCAACATATCCAGGTACAGGAGAATATCTCAAATGTTTCTTTATGAAGGTTTTAACTTTCAATATTAGAGGTGTTGGGAGTGATATAAAAAGGAATGAGGTGAAAGATTTGATTAGGTCTCAGAGTATTGATATTTGTTTTTTGCAAGAAACCAAACTAGTGAGTATGACTAATGGAGATGTAAGAGCATTGTGGGGTGCTGGTAACTTTGGGTGGGCTGTTAGAAATTCATCTAGTAGGTCGGGAGGCATTATTACAATCTGGAATTCGGAAAAATTCTCTTGCTCAAGTTCATGGGAAATGGAGGAGGCAGTAATTATCAAGGGGTTATGGGGAGTGGATAGATTGAGATGTTGTTTCATTAACGTGTATGGCCCTAGCCCCATCGCTGAGAAGAGTGAACTGTGGGACAGAATTAACAACGTGATACAGCAAAATGGGGATTATTGCATCTGCGTCACAGGGGATTTCAATGCAATCAGATAGGAAAATGAGAGGTGCGGGAGAGCTGAAAACCCAAGTAGAAGGGAAATGGATTAGTTCGATGAGTTTATAAGGGAGGCAAACCTTACTGACTTACCACTTGCGGGTAGAAAATATACATGCTACAGGCCAGACGGAAGCTGCAAGAGCCGATTAGACCGATTCCTGGTGAACAACGCATGGATAAATCAATGGCCATCATCATCTCAAAAGGGTCTGCAAAGAACAGTCTCTGACCACTGTCCTCTAGTTCTTACATCCATTTCAACCGACTGGGGCCCAAAGTCGTTTCGAGTCATCGACGCATGGTTCTCCCACCCTGGATTCAAGACCTTTGTGGAGAATTCTTGGAATAACTACCAGATTACCGGATGGGGAGGCTTCATACTTAAGGAAAAACTAAAACTCCTTAAGAACGATCTCAAGCAATGGAATCAAGAGGTGTTTGGTGACATAGAGAACAAAGTGGGGACGTTAAAGAATAAAATATAGGAATTGGATGTTTTGGATGAAATGATTGGCTTGGAAGAAGAGGAGGTGATTGAGAGAAATGTGGTAACAACAGATTTATTCAGAGAGAAACCGGCTTCTCTCACAGAAAGCAAGAATCAAATGGCTCAATGAAGGGGATATCAACTCCAGTTTCTTTCATAGAGCGATCAACTTCCGACACAAGAAGAATGAGATTATTGGGATGAATTTGAATGGAAGATGAATTGATGAGGTGAATGTTGTTAAATGAGGAGTCCACGACTATTTCAAAAACCATTTCAGTAGCTCTCGGCTCGCTAGGCCGAAGCTGATCTCAGGGGGGACAAAGCTATCACCGAAGATGAGAACGCAATGCTCACGGAGAAGTTCACAAAAATAGAGGCCCTTAAAGCAATCAAAGACTGCGATAGTTCCAAGAATCCCGGACCAGACGGCTATAACTTCAGATTTATCAAAGAATTCTGGCATATCATCTAATCAGACTTCATGAAAATGCTCGAAGACTTTCATCGGAACGGGAAACTAGTTCAGGGCTCTAATCCATCTTTCATTGTCTTGATCCTGAAAAAGAAGGACGCAACCTCCCTAAACGAGTTCAGACCGATCTCTCTAATTGGATGCATCTACAAAGTCTTATCCAAGATCCTCGCAACGAGGTTAAAACAAGTTATGGACAACATCATCTCCCCAAAGTAAAGCGCATTCATCGGAGATAGGTACATTTTGGATGGTGTGGTGATTCTGAACGAATCCATCTCGGAAGCAAATAAAAGGAAGATAGAGAGGGTTTTCTTTAAAATTGATTTTGAGAAGGCGTACGACTCGGTGGACTGGGGTTATCTTGATTCAATGCTGGAATTCTTTCATTTCAGTACAAAATTGAGACGATGGATAAAAGAATGTGTATCATCGGCACATGCATCAGTCCTAATTAATGGAAGCCCCTCCAGGCAATTCAAACTTGAACGCGGGTTGAGACAGGGGGATCCTCTCTCCCCATTTTTCTTTTTACTCGCTGCCGAGGGGCTAAGTGTGTTGGTTAACAAAGCAACAGAACGGGAGATATTTGAAGCAGTCGAGCTCGGGAGAGACAAGATAAAGATCTCACACCTCCAATACGCAGATGATATGATTTTCATGGGGAAAGCAAATCAACAAAATGTCGTGGGGATGAAACAGATTTTGAAGAACTTCCAATTGATATTCGGGTTGAAAGTGAACTTCAACAAAAGTTGCTTAATGGGTCTCAACATCAGCAATAGTCGAGTGGAGGAAATGGCGAATACACTTGGGTGTACAGTGGGATCCTTCCCTTCTCATATCTCGGAGTTAAAGTCGGGGGAAGTCATAAGAGGACGGCAGAATGAAGTAGTCTGATCCTAAAAATGAAGAAGAAACTCAAGTCGTGGGAAGATATGAAGATTTCTTTTGGGGGTTGTATCACCCTTTTAAAAGCAGTGCTCTCATCAATGCCGATTTACTAGTTATCCTTTTATAAGATTCCAAAAAAAATCATGTGCGCTCTTATTTCGTTACAACGTAATTTTTTGTGGAGGGGTTGTGAGAATAGAAATAGGATTGCTTGGTTGAAATGGGAAAGTGTGTGTTTGTTAAAATCCAAGGGGGGTCTTGGGGTTAGGGATTTGGGGTTGTTCAATAGGGCACTATTAGGGAAGTGGATGTGGAGGCGTTTGATACAACCAGAGAGCTTGTGGGCAAAGGTGGTAAAATCTACGAGCGGGGGAGTGAGCGTGGAGTCGTTGAGAGGGTGGGAGGAAGGGAGTGAGAGTAGAGGGTCTAGTTGGTGGAGGGATGCCATAGGAAATGTGAGGGGGGAGGGGGAAAGTGGTTCTGGGAGGATGTCGAGAAAAAAAATCGGAGATAGGGGTTTGACTGAGTTTTGGACTGACGTGTGGGCTGACCAAACAGCCATAAAAAACAGATTCCCAAGGCTCTTTCATTTGAGTGTGAAGAGGGAGGGCAGTGTGAGGGAGATGGGAGAATGAGAGGGGGGAATTGGGTGTGGAATATTGAGTGGAGGAGAGACTTATTCGAGAGGGAAACTGGGATCATTACTGACTTTTTTTATGTAATCAACAGGATCTCATTGACTCAAGAAACGAAATATACATGGCGATGGAAAGCTACGAAGGGCGAGACATACATAACGAAGGCGGCGTACTCTAAATTGGCGAATGAGGCTGTAAATCCGGCAATGATATTGGAGGACCCAGCATTCAAGTGGGTATGGATGAAGGCGACTCCATTTAAAGTGGCTGCAACGGCGTGGAGGATCATGTGGAACAAGCTACCAACGAAAGAAAACCTCCAAAAAAGTTTAGCCTCCCGCTTTGGTCTAAAATGCCCACCACATATTATATATTACCTCCGTTTCAAATCAGTTTTTACAATTGACTTTTACACGCATTTTTGCGAGCGAATTTTGTATTAGTAATTGAAATGATAAAGTGACTTTTAAGGAGGGTTATGATAGATGAGGGGTTTATCTATCATACTCATCATGAAAATAACCTACATATATACATTTTTTTTTAAATGCAATCAATTACAATAGTTCCCAAAGATAATCAATTACAATAATTCCTTCTACAATCGAGCATATGGCAACAACATTTCATCTTCGCTGTAGACCGGAACTGCAATCACCACAAGAGGGAGACCACCCGAAACTGCAACTCGGAACCGCAACCGGAACCCAACAACAGGGGGACCACCACCCCACAAAAGGAGGACCACCACATGAGGGAATAAATATTCCCTCTCCGTGTCTCGAATCCGGGACCTCAAAGTCTTAAATGGTGGACCTCTAACCACTTGAGTTATCCACACTTGACAACCTACATATATACATGATTGTGTACGTGTGTGTTAATTTTTTCAAAATTATTTACACTTATTTCACATGAATTTAAAAAAAAAACTTTTGATTTAGTGTGAGATGATTTGCGCATTGATCAGGAGCTGCAGGTAGTAGGCATCAGCTGCATCATGTTTTTGTCCGGCTTCTTAATTAGGTGTTATTACAACCAAGGAAGTGATGTGCATAAACAAACTAGCAATAAGACAATTTTTCGTTTTGTCAATTTGCGTTTGGTCCTAAATTAATGCACAATTTCTCCACTATAATCATAAACGAGAAAAGGAAACTAACATTTTAGCACACTAGTCATACAATGTAATTAATTCAATTTTGAAAATGATCGATCCATAAGTTTCAACTAGGTATTATTTTATTTTTCGCAAAAGCAGTTCTTATACCGAGAAATATTGGTACCATAGCATACGAATTAATATTTTTATTTGATTCCCTTTTTTTCATGACTTATGTGAATTGAAAAAATGATCAAAATTGCACTAGGCTGTAACCAGTGCCTTTTATAAAAGTCTCCATTTAGAGCTCCATTTTTTTTTCTCAATTTAATTAATATTTTGATTTAAATTTTTTGTCTTAATTCATGTCCCAAATTAAAAACTTTATTTTTCAATTAATGCCATACAAAATTATTAGAAAAATGGAGATGTATATAATTTCCTCTTTTCCGGGCTTCACAATGCAATAACTGGGCTGGGCTTTGAATCTGTGGGCTGTTCTTTTACAGAAGGGATACTGAGTTGTTGGGCTTGATTAATTAATTTTAGGCTGAAAGCAATTAGGTTCAATTCGGCCCTCACCTTGTACAAAAGGTGATATGGTCCTATGGACGCTAAACCTATTTTGTACACCAAGAAATATGAATAAAATTATTTAACTAATAATTGGGTGCACCATTTGCATGATATTATTAAGTGAATAATTAGTAGTGATCAATTAATATATTTTAATAATTAATTATTATTATTATTATTTTAAAGTGCAATTGAATATCACACGGTATAGAATAAAGTATGGCGAGCCTGGTGTGCTTCACTTTGCAGTATGATGAAATTCGTAAGTTAAGTTGTTATGTACTTTCCAATTCTACAAAACATCCTGGCTGTTGAAAATTAAAAGTATTATTTTTATTTTCTAATTCTGAGTATTTACTTTCCAATGACTGTGGGATAGATTAGTGGTGTCCAACGTGATAAAATATTATGTGTATTATATTTACTGTACATCATAATTTTTATTGTTTGCAAAGATCAACACTTTATAAATAAAGTGATGATCTTTACAAGAAATAGTAACAGTGGTACGATGAATATGGTGCACATAATACCTTATCATCCAATATTTATTGTTTACATCATAACATATGTACTATATATAGATAAAGACAAAAACTAATATGAGATAGTTTCATGTATGAGACGGGTACAACTTAACACAAATCACATTCACCTTTCTTAAAATATTAAAACGTCAATGTTCAATTTATGCCCCGTCTCACCGTGAGACCATCTCATAAAAGTGTGTCTCATAGATAACACAATTTGAGAACGAGTTTTCTATTTTGCTTTTGCGCAATTTTTTATAAAATATCCTTCAGACCCAGTTCGACAGCGCAAGACCGCAAATTTTAAGCTCATTTCTATTATAACTAATATTTGATCGTGAAATATTTATAATGAAAGTCCCCCTTAAAATAATTTTTTTTTTCATAACAATTTATTAAATGACTACAAGCTTTTTGAGAGAAAACAAAAAATAATCAATATATCTCCTAATTTGATAATTAAATACTTTGTTCATGTCCTCAACTAGGCACGGATGCCCTGCCACGGCCGACAACCGACATCCACCACCGCCACACGGCCATTTTCCGGTCGCCGCCGCGTAGAGTACACCACCTCATTTATTAATCCCAACAACGAAAACCCTTTGGACACCTTCTTCTTCTGAGCAGGTTTCCTCTTTACACCCTCCTCCACCACCCTCCGGCTCCGGCCGCCGTGACTAGGCTGCAAGCATAAATCAAGCTGCCTCGAAATCCTCTCAATCTCATATCTATCAAGAAGAGAGTCATCGAACTTGCGACTTGAATTTGAGCTGCTTCTTTTCATGGCTTCCACCTTGTACCTCGATGGTTTAGAGTTGAACTTGCTCCTCGAAACGTCGAATTCCAGCGGCGTAACATCGTCGGAGCCGGTGCCGGAGCGGTGCTCCAGCCATGCCCATGCGGCGGATTTAGCTAATGCTAATTCGTCGGTGATGCTGCAGCTCCCTCTTGCCTTTCTTTTTTCCATTGGGTTATTTGGGTTGAAGATGAGTAATTGGTACATATATTTTTATATAAGTGAGATCGATGTGAAATGTAAGGTGTGGGAGAAACAAGTTCCACGTTGTAGGATAATTACTAATTGGCAGTATGTATTTGTAGCACATAAATTAACACTTGGTGTTTTTTTTTTTTTTTTTTTTTTTTGTTCCTAAAAAATATTTCTGTCGTTTTCTTCTTGATATTCGAAAAATTAACACGTATAGTTCTTTTAATCCCAGAAGCAAATGCCTATCAAAAAACAAATATCCCAGAAGCAAATGGCTTTTTAAATTTTTAATATGAAGAAGAAGCAAATAAATGGCTTTTTCTAGTTGGTTCAGAATTTTAATATGAAGACCGTCTCAAAGAAGCAAATGGCCTTATCTAGTTGGTCCATGTTCAATCAATATTCACCGTAGATATTGGAATAGCTTGAATAAATGTAAAGACCAATTTTCATGAATTAGTCGAATCAAATTAAGCGGACACAAATACTAAAATAAATATAGAAATAGACAATCAACCTTTAAAAAGTATCATAGTTCCAATGCCCCAGAGACTGCAGAATTACTCTTAAAAATGACCAATGCGATGCAATTTATAGTAGACATTCATTTGAAAATTTTCTGAGTACTGAAAGGCCACTAATATTTTGGATTAATGCTTGAGTAGGATTTTTTGGGCAGTATAGCATAAAATAAACCCTCTTAGTACTATTCTAAGGTGACATTTGGGTGGGAAATTGCATGTGCTATGTTCATTGGTTGAAAGTAACGTAACATATGATCTTGTCTGAAAATGATTTCTTGTGATCACATTTAAATCATATGCGCATTTCAAAGGCTATGCAATACCTGTTTCTTTTGGATTTTATCATTTGATGGGGATATTTTTTATGCCATCTATTTTGGTAATTTAACTACAAGATACTCAGGCAATTATATATCCAAGTAGCTATATGAAATGTATACGATATTTTAGACACCCAATTAGTAGCTATACGCGATTCATTAATTGCATGTAATAGTATGAGATCATTTAAAAAATTAACCCTAGTAAATTGCAAAATGGTTGATTTTTATTGGTTGATTGAGATATTTGCAGCATATAAAATGATTTTATTTTTCCTGATAAAAAAAAATTTATTTTTTATTTTTATGGGCTCACACTTATCACAGGAGCAACAACTTTTTTTGGTTCATTTAACAGTCAAATAAATGCGTATTCTTTGCATTTAATTCACACTTAGAGTAACATTCACTAATTCACACTTTGTCTAAGCAGGGAAATATAGCTTTATTGACAAAGCCCCCTTTATTCATTTTCCCAACTTCGTTGGGGGATTTTTAAAAAATATATATATTTGCTCAATGAAACTCGAATGAAAAACTCAACTTTTCGGGTTATTATTATTACCTTATAGTATGTGTCTCAAGTCTCAACTATAGCAAACTTCAAGCATTTCCAGCTTTCGATAGTTCCTCTTCGATTCGCTGAATTTCGACTTTTATTTCTTTTTCTTCGCGTGTTTCACTTGTCAAGCCGTTGCTCATCAAATTGAAAAGGTTCCGTAAACATGACAGATATTCAGCCTTTACTTGGTGAGAATTGGAGATTGCATTTTCTGATCCAAACTGCACAAAAGCAAAAACTGGAGTCATGGTTCAATCCATATATAATAGTAGTGAATCCAAGCAATTAACAACAAATACAGGGAAAATTTAAGGCCTTAAATTTCATGCTTAAAATGTTCCATAAATTATGTTTGGGGTAAAAGAGCTCAAATTTTCAATAAGTAATTAATAAAAAGAGCGGTAGAAAGACTTTGTAATTCAAGTTGAGTGTACCTCCCGGAAAGTGGAAATGCATTGACGAAAAGCAGCCTCAGCTGCAATAAGCTCCTGCTTTGAGAAGTATAAAGGCATTACGTTGAAAGAGTGCGTTTGAATTATTAAAAAGTAAACACAATTACTATTGGAACTAAAATGCAACTTTTATAGTGATATAAAAAAATCTCTAAATAAAAGAATGGACTGTTCATAAATACCAAAGAAATAAAAAATACTGACCCTTGAACCAAGAAATTCCTGTTTCATGATCTCCAGTGATCCCAGAGCATTAAGTGATTGTAGCTACAAGCACATGTTAAAAAAATTAGATTACAATTTCTTGCAAGTTGCACAAGTTAAAGGAGTTAAAATAAATTAGAAGGATAAAAATACCACATCTGACATCAGTTTACTTTAATATATTAACCTCATATAAAATGTTGTATATACAACAAAAAATATGGCAAACTTACTAGAATCACAGCTGCTGACTGAGCATCTTTTCCAGTTTTTCTTGGCACTTTAATAGACTCTTTATTTCCTTTCTGCTTCTGAAATCGATCGAAGAGTTTTCGGGCTACCCTGTAAGATGTCCATTCAAATAGAAAAAGTCACAAATATACAATAGATAGAAGTCTTCATAAGATGGATTAGCTTCACGTTTTTCAAATACAGTATGATCAGACACAAGGCTTGAGTAATTGCCAATTGAAAGGCAAGTGTTGATTTAGAGGGAGTTTTGAACCACATTTCCAATAATGAGAAGTACTTTTTTTTCAAAGTTGGTGTGACCCAACTTTTAAAAAAAAAAGTGCTTCTTGGGTGCTAGATGAGTTCTAAAACACCCCCTTATAATGCTCAAAGTGTTGAATTACTGTTAGATCCCTAGTCAAATGTTTGCCAATACAAGAAATAAAACCCTTCTTTAAATGAAGAGGGAGTTTGCTGTAAACCTTTTAGGCAGAAGGAATGGTTTTGAAAGGAAAATTCATTATCTATTCCAAGATACAACTGAAATGGAAAATGTCGGCTGAGAGTGTATTTCCAATGTTAAGTCTCACCTTTTCTACATATCGAAGAAAATGGAGGAGAAAAAGGAAAGCTGAAGATAAGACATTTTGGATAAGAAAATTTATCCAGAAAGATCAATTGTAATAATTTGGCAACCATAATATTCACTAAGAGGATATGCAATGACAGAATGTGGTAAATAAGGATTTTTAAATCTAACCTTATTGAATCGTGCAAAAGGTTTTTGGCCTTATCTAGTTCAGCAATAGCTCGAGAAATGTCTGTATTCAATTCCTGGTTGGAGATGAGCATTTTTACTCTGGCGATGTAAAGCATGTCGGCTGCACTCTGTAAACAGAAAACTATGACATTTACTATCCTTGAGAACTCAAGGAATCATAAAGGAAGTAGTAATGATGGTGGGGAAAAAAATATTTTGAATTACAACCCGTGCTTATGGAAGTGCACATTTTTTTAAGGCAATAAATATACTGGATTCTAGACAGGTTTTCATAAGGCAACACTAGGAAAATGTCAATGCGCAAATGGATTCATAATTTAGATTATAGACACACGTATGATTTAAATATTTAAACCTGACAATGACATTTAGATAATATTAGGAACCTAAATCAATTAAACCTGAATATGTTCGTGAGGAAGCAAATTTTCCAGAGATTCAAGACATCTGGTAGGGAACAGCACTTGTTATTCTTCAGTAGGAACTATGTAGACTGCTTTCTCAATTAGTGATTAATATTGATATACCTCTCTAGCAGTTTTTCTGCCTCCCTTAATCTCCCTGCTGCTTCAAGAGTTAATGCAAGTCGTTCAGCAACAACAACAGTGTCCAATGATTTCCACCCCTACATCACAAAAAAATTATTGAGCATCTTCTTTCATAAAAATCAATATCCCTACTTTGCAAGCTTCCATGCCTGTTTTATTATATCTATGCAACATCTAAAGGTTGATTGAAATGATATTGTATATTCAGAATAGCTTGTGACAAAAATCAAACTGCCACCAGCCACGATAAATGTACTTCGTGAAATAGATAACAAAGAAAGAATAGAAGATTATAAACCTTTGATGCTTCCACTATATGAAGAGTCTTTCTCAATAAAATCTCAGCTTTGGTAAATTTCTTGGACTTGGAGTACATCTACAATCAACACGAAGAAAATACAAAAAAATTTAGAACATAAGAAAAAATGCACTTTAAGGGTTTCAAGTCCAATCCTGCATAGCCAGAAAACTTAGGAGTACAATGGCTAGAGGGATGATTTTATTCATTAACATAAAGAGTAACTTGGGTAAACAGTTACACCGTCCAACTAGTGCACAACTAATATTGTTCAATGAAAAACTAATATCAACATGCAGTTGAATTGCACGGTGCAACTGGTGTATAGAAGTATTTGCCAAGCATAGTATTTGGTCGAAAAGCCTCTCACTTACAACATGCTCAAATTAGAAACTATACTTAGTTCGCCAATTTACTGGAGTGGCGAGTTCATTAGAGATAGTATGCAGGTAGCACTCGATGAAATATTAAGATAACAAACATAAACATATATTGCAAATTTTATTCCTCATCACTGTTTCTGCTCTTTCTTTTTTATTCTCTCCCTCAGACCATCATATATCTGTATTGGAATTTAATTATCTTGTAAAAGTTAATCCACAAAAATTACTGTACACATATATATCCATGAGTCTTCGTGTGTGAGGTTGTGCTAACAACATACCAATAAAGTATGTGGCTGCCCAAACTGATAAATTTTCAGTTTAACTAAATATTATCTTGTCAGTTTGTTTATATTTCTTTCTACTCAATCTGATCCTCCAGATTTATGTATTGACTAACGATATAAACATGTAAGATGTCTGTGGGGCTTGTATGTGTTCATAGTCATGGATATTTCATGCGTAAACTATGGCAAACTTAATACAGCTGTAAAATATGGAACCAAACCTGAGCCAGATACTGCATTCGTCTGACGCATAGAACATTGTCTCCTTGGCCATCTGCCTACAAGTTTAATGTAGAACAATAAGAGAAATAAAAATATATTTTTGAATATTTCAGAAAACCCATCAGTGTTCATGTTGAAAAAATCTTGACATACCTCCAGTATCTCTATGGATTCGGCAATTAGGTCTTCACCCTCCTTCTCTTTCCCTTCGAGATACAAAACCTGCAAGTTACAATTTTGTTAATATTATGTTACTCAAGGAACACAATTAAAAGTACGAATATTTCCATGGCCCATGAATTAAATCTCATATTTAGTTCTATTTCTATGAATGTCCATATAGTATTTTGAACTTACAGACCCCAGGAAATACATAGTATGAGCATATTCTGTGTGAGCTTCTCCCAATACAAGTTGCTTTATCTAACCAATCAGAAAATGGTAGTACCAGAAATCTGTTTTACAATTCATAACTGGAGAAGATGAAAGTGTGATGTAGAGATTGATGCAAACCTTCAAAGCACGCTGATCAAAAGAGAAAATATAGCTTTGTCAGTATTAGATGAACAAAAGGGGTCATCCCTCATATGATGCATGTATCGTACAAAAGAGTAAACACAGAAGTTTAATTATTATTAGAAGTTATAAAAACTCATGGTTTTTGAGTGACCGTCTCATCTGAACCTAAATAATCCATAGAAGAGAGAATATTTAAAATTGGCTCTATAACACGCCTACTTGAGTGCAGAAAGTTATCTTTGGAGGCAACAGGTGGACTTCCAATTTCATGACTAATTAGAAGAACTTTATTGCCATCGGGCTACATTTTCAAGTTCCCGATTAACTTAGCAAGTGCAATAAATTAATTAGACTTGATTGGAGCAAAAAAAAATTTTAAAGAACTTTAATAAATCCATTAAATGGATAGGATCTGATATATATGCTAAAGCTATAAAGAGTAACACCTTGTGTTTTAAAAAGAAAGTATCTATTCTTGAAAGACTTCCAATTAGATAAAATGGCACATTTGGTCTACTACATATATTAAGAGTGATCTCGTGGTAAAACCCAAACAGCCTGATATTATGGTGGATGTCTAGAAGATAAACAATTCAACCTAGACTGGATAATAAAATCAATTCTGAAATAACTAGATTAAGCCAAGAGTTACAGCAGCAGAAATCTATGTACATTATGTGATTATTTACCTGATAGCAAACACGAGCTTGTTCCAATTTTCGCTGTGCATGGTAGAATTGACCAAGATTATGAAGGGCAGCCCCAACTCTACCACATAAAAGAAATTACACCCTTAAGTCAGAAGCGTGTTCAAGCTTCACAAGAGATGCCAAAAACTATATGAGTTATACAAAAGGAAAATCCAAACAAGACTCTGTATATTACTATTTAGATCCTCACACAAGTCAAATATGTAAAGATAATTAAGAGAGACCCATGTAAACATACAGCCTTTAAAGAAAGTACATAACTTCTGATGTTGACTCAATCCAAAACAACTTTATTCAAGATTAGAAAGGACAACTCAAAGACTTGAAAGAACAATAAACGATTTGTGTGCTACAATAAATTGCAGCTAACATATACTCCCTTAATCCTAATAAATAGTTCCCATGCAATGCAAGACAGCAAGTAGCAAAAGACAAGAGTTGACATATACAGCATATAAACACACACACACATATATATTAGTGTAACTTAACTCTATGCATCAGATTGTGTTGGAGAGTCAGGAATGTCGCATTACTTACCAGATGAGTAAGTTCTTGCTCTCTTACCACACCCTTCCCAAGAAATATATAAAGTGATAAAATTGACATTTTCCAAAATACCAATAATTACCTTATGTCATCTACTCCAAAATATTCCTCTAGTATATTAACAGCCTCCAGGTACTAGGGTTCTGCTTTATCAAAGTCTTTTTGAACTTTATAAAGCTCAGCCTGCAATAGAAATAATAATTTTACCAAATTCTGGGGTACCAAATAGCATCATAAAAGAAGGGGGGTGGGGGTGTACACACACACACACACACATATATATATGTGAGCATATAGTGTTTTAAAGATTAAATTCACTGAGGATATTCATCAAGAATTATGTCTCTCCATGAAATATGCAACAAAAGCCTATCAAACCAGGTTGTTGCATGCAAAAGCCACATGAGCATCCCTTTCCCCAAAACCTTTTTTAGCTTCTTGTAATGCAGACACAAAGAATTTCTCAGCTTGCTCAATTTTCCCCTAGATGTCATAAAGATCATTAAAAGAAAGTTTCAGATATTAGTGTATACAAAATGGACTGTATGTGAATGAATAAGAAACACATGCCTTCATAAAGTAGTCTCTTCCATTGTCGGTAAAAATTCTCCATTTAGATGTATGCTCATTTGATATCATTGATCCATCCTCTATTTTGCTCAAGCCACTAAATTCAGATGTACTTGTTACATTTTTTGAACTTGATTCAGAAACATCTTCTGCCAGAGATGGCGAGGAACATGTCCCCAGAATAATTGCTGCAACAGAAAGCATTAAGCAATACCCCATTAACCTATTTACAAGAATGAGGGTGAAAATATCTAGCCAACCACTCTGAAGATGAGCACGGAAAGAACTTCAAGCACAATTTACATATGCTAATGCAAAAAAGAAAAAAAAAAGATTTCTGAGTTGCTATATATCTATTATTAGATAAAATTAGAGCAACTTCATAAATTAGAAAATCAAAATGCTAGGAGTTTACATGAACTTATAAGCAGTCAAATAATTGGAACAGATCTAAAGTTGTGCTTCGTCATCAGGTTTTTTCTTTTTCCTTTGGCTAAAACTAAGCTATATTAACCAAGGAAGTACATACCAGCTTGTCCAGATAGCAGAGCCCATCGAAATACTTCTAACCGGTGCTTACTCCATGTATGACCTCCAAAATCATTTTCACTGGAAACTATCAGCTTTCCTGGTTGAAGAAGTATAACAGCACATAATTACCAGAAAAAAAAATATAGCAACGTTTCGATTATAGGAAGTATTCTATGGAAAAATTATCCAATCGAAGTCTGGAAGTGATTGAAAAAAGTACGATTGGGTCGTTATTAACATAAAAATGATCCAATCCATGTCTGGAAGTGATTAAAAACGTATATCCGCAAAGAAGTATCCTCACCCCCAATCCACAAATCAAGTCATACAATTAGAAAAATGGGTAGTGATTATCTTAATTCATCGACTTAAATTTGAAGAGTGTAGCTGTTTCAAGTTTGAGAATACTATTTGAGATCAGAAGGTACCTGCATTAGGCAGAGAATTGCAGGTTCTGAACCGCAATGGTGCAGAATTGCCAAGTCCCCTGCACAATTTACATATCGCTTGACGAAAATACATTTCTTTAGCAGATTATTATTCAGTGTGAAATCGGGAACTTGTATGTGTCTAATAAGAACTCCAGTGAATTGTCGAAACCCAAAACCCAAAGTATTTTGAATTTTTACATCTCATTCTCCATTCAAAAATATATTTATTTCTATTATACATTTACACCTATATTTTTATATAACACAATATCAATCATATCAAACTCTATATTTTTATATTAAATATATATTGTATTTACATTCTCTCTTTTATTTTATAATACACCATCAAATTAGTATAATATATTTATTTTAAATACATAAAAATTATTCAAAATTAATATAAAATTATTTTAAATAAATGCACATTACATGTGCACAATCACCACTAATATCATTAAATCAATATGCATGGATATAAATTCACCGTTTTGTAAATTAATAAAATACACTAAAAATAGATTAAATCAATAATAATTGACATTTTTCTTGTAAGAAATTTTAGTCACGTTAGCTTAATTTTTTCGAAACACTTTTTTTATAACTTAATTTTAGCCACGTTAGCCAAGATTAAATCAATAATAACTTATTTTTTTTATTTTATCAAAACACTATTGAGTCTCAAATCAAACAATATTCATTATCAAATTAAACAATATCCTACAATTAAATAATTAAATAATTTATCATATAATTATATTTAATAATATTAATCTTTATATATTACCATCAATGCAATCATTCAATCATTACTCATCTTAATATACAATAATAAAATAATATATTATCATCATTAAAAATATTGATTTGATATAAAGCTTCATTCATCCATACTATATTCAATCCAAAACAAAAAAGGAATTACTATCCACAGGATTTCCCCCATCCAGATTTGTCACATCCACTTCAACTTCAAAACAAACATACCCTGAAGGACAATATAAACAGCGTCGTTGCAATTAGAGTCCATTTTCTGAATTTTGGGGTTTCAGATTTTATAAGTTGGCTTATTTTTTTTTAATTTGAGAACATATGTTTTGATATTTTTTTAAAGAATAATTAACTTTCACGGGGTTTTTCCAAACCAATTCTGGTACTTAGTTGGGATTTTATACGGTCAGGAACGGTTTCGCTCATTCATAACGTCAGAAAATCATTTGATTATCGTTGGATCGTTGATCAAACGTATAATTTTAATTTTAAATAATTACACTTTGCACTAGTGCGTTTGCGATGTGCATACTGCAATCGCACTGCATCACCCTACTAATAAATTAAATAAATATTTATAAAATGACGAAATTATCCTAGACTCAGACCTCGATTGATCCGGGACCCAAGCCCGGGAACCAAATCCCGGACCCAACCGAACCAAATCGACGGATCTCAAGACTCTAAAACGGACCGTGACCTAGACCTAGATCGGACCCGGACCCAGACCGGACAGGACCCTAACCCGAACCCTGACCTGGACCCAGACATGGACGGACCCTAACCCGAACCGACTCGACGGACCCTAACGACCTTGACCGGACCCGACACGACCTGGGATCCGGGACCGAACCCAACCTAGAACCATATTTGAACCACGACCCCCGGGACAGGACCTAGATAATCGACCCGGAACCCAGGCGGGCCGCCCAGACCGGACCTTGGCTCTCATCCAGATCCGACCTGGACCCAAACCCTGACTAGGACTCGGACCAAAACTAGGACACGGGTCCTACTCGGACCCAGATCCGAACCCGACCTAGGTCGCGCATGGGCCGAATTCGGGATCGTGGATTAAATTTTTTAAATTTATGAACATTATATTTTTTATTTAAAAAATGTTATAAAGATATATCAGTAATTTTATTATTTTTATTAAAAAATTGATTATTTTAATCTTATGGCGAAACAGTATCGCACATGGCGAAGTTAAATGATGTGATAACATTTTATTGGACGTCTAACGTCAGGAATGACTCGCCCTTCCTAGCCGTAAAAAAACCATACTTGGTTTTTGCTACTCCATTCAACACTATCTTGTTTCATAACAAAAGGCAATTTCTCTCAAATTCATTACTTATTCAATCTATTTCTTAATAAAAAAAAAATTATTTATCAATTAACATAATCAGTTTAAGAAAGAATCGTGTACTGTATCTCATATCTTTAATCCAACAATATGAGCACGTGCATCTACTAAATTATTTTAATTTGGGAGAGTCAACATCTATAATAATAACTATCTAATAACAAAAATTTATACCATTTTTAGAAACTTTTGTTATCCCTCAAAATCTCATTACTAAATTTGTCAATACATTTGTTTAATCAAATCGTACATTAAATAAAAGAAATTGTAAATTTAATGAATTATTAACTATGTTCATTTAAATTTTCGATGGATCACTTTCTCTCAACATATAAAAATAACATTAAATAAAAATTGTAAAGTTATTGAATTTTGTAAACCACCTATTCACTTTCCCCAACTATCCAAACTTGATATAATTATATTTTTAAAAAATACTATTTTCCTATATACACATAAATAAATTAATTACACTTTCATTAAAATATCCACCTCCCACTACCCAAAAAAAATATTACGCCTAATTACAATTACCCCCTAAATAAATAGATACACCCACTAACTTTCACACAAGAGGGATACTTATATAAGACGGTCTCACGATGAGACGGGATATAAGTTGGGTATAGTCGCTTTAATATTTTAGAAGAGGTGGGTGTGTTTTGTGCTATAAATTGTATCTCGTCTAATGCATGAGACCGTCTCATATAAGTTTTTGTCTTCACACAATAGCCCAATAACTGAGTATAATTTAATTGGTGAAGACTCAATTGAGGAAGCAATACCTACAACAGGTGATATTCACAATCAAAACATAAACTATCAAAATTCTTATAAAATCATAAATTTCATATATTCTTCGTACTCAAGTTCCAAAATTAAGAAGACAATTTATGTTGATGGTCTCTTATGCTATGACCATTAACAAGAGTTAGAGACAATCACAAAAAAACGTCAAACTTCTCTTGAGAAGGCCAATTCTTAGGCATGTACAATTGTATGTTGTCGTTTTTAAAATAACCAATCAAGAAGGTTCGAGTATATTGATTGACGACAAGGACGGAAAAACCACAAAAATAACAAATAATATATTTTACAAAGAAGTATTTCAAAACATGTAAACAAAGACATTATCTTTCAATCAATCTTGAATTATTTGACAGTAAATATTTTCTGTTTTGTAACCACAAAACATTTCACATACCTAAACACAAAAACAAAAAATTTAAACAAATCATGTATTCTATATAAAAAAAAGTAAAAAAAAAAAAGTACATTCACGCCCCTTAAAATTAAAATCAATTTAAAATCACAAATCGTGCAACGCACGGGTGATATACTAGTTCAACTAATACAAAAATTGTAAGTATATTAAAATATCCTTTTCCTAGAGAAAAAAGCCAAAAGTTATTGAAGCGTGAAAAAAAAAAAAAATCTAATATTCTAAAAATATGGCTAATTATTACTTCGATTTCACAATTAAATGCAAAACCGAAACATTTTTAACCTAACGTGGAAGACACCATTGTGTAAGAAAAACAAAAAGGATAAAAAAGTAATTTAGAACACCCTCTTTCTAAAAGAAAAGGATCCCACTGAAAAGCAAAACTAAACATAAGCCTAAAAAAAGTCATAAGCCTAGAGTATTAACTATTAACCACCACTACCCAAAATCCCAACATTATTAGTAAACCAAAAGGTTGTATCTGCATATGCAAGCTTATTTTCCCATGATGGTAGTTTCTGCGATCATCGAGGTGACTATGTAAGGATCCATGTTGGAAGCCGGCCTCCTGTCCTCAAAGTAGCCTTTCCCATCTCTCTCTGTGTCCCGTCCAACACGAACAGACGCTCCACGGTTCGCCACCCCCTGATCCAAGAAAAATTAATTAAGCAACGGATGCACAACTAATACTGTACTATGAGATAACTAATACTCTTCAGTGAAAACTGCTAATACTGACCGCCTAATACCTTTTAGTAAAAAAACTAATACTTTTTAAAATGCACTTTTGTTGAAGGGGCAACTAGTGCATAGAAGTATTTGCCAAAACTATTTGGCTATGGATAGTCGACAAAAGGCATGGTGTAGTTCATTAAGTGTAGCATGAATAGATCTAGAGACGAATCAAAAACACCAACTACATATAGGAGAAAAGAAGAAACAAAACAGTCCTTGAAAAGGTGAAGAGGGTGGATGCATTACCCATTTGAAGCAATGTATGCTAGCAGTTTCATGTTTCCCAGTGAGTCTGCGCTCATTGCCCACCCCGTAGCAAGCGATATGCTCCTTGTGTTTTACTTCAAGCTTTCCAATAGCCTTCTTTATAACTTCATAGCCTCCATCAGCCCTCATAGATTTTGTGCTAAAAGAGTATTCATCGAGATAAATCATTTAGAGTCTTGATCTAAAAAAGCAAAAATTTTGTCATTGTAAAGGAACTAAAACTCTTTACCTATAGTTGGTGTGAGCACCAGCGCCGTTCCAATCACCCTGATGGCAGAGATAGCAAAGAATTACAACTAAGTTCACAACCAAGTTTGATGAACCAAAGTTATTTGAAAGGGTATTATCGTCATCCATATTCATGCAAAGAATTTACAGAATCCAAGCATACAGCAGATGAAAATCCACTTCCATTTGTAATCAATGGATAGTTATCAGGACCACACTTAAGAAGTAATAATAAAACAAGCCTTAGAAGTGTTCACCTCAATTGGCTTGGGATCTAAGGATAGCACAACGCCAGCCATTTCGGTAATCCTCTGCCAAAATTAAGTAAATGTTTCATCAGCACAACCAATAAAATCACATTTACACTTGCAGTGATCTCGATAATTATTATAGTAGTACCTCCAATATGAAACGAGCTATCCACACCTCATCCCCTGCTGAGATGCCAATAGCAGGTCCAACTTGAAATTCCCACTGCGAATATTCAATACAGCACATTATTTCACAGAGAAACAAATATATCTGACCTAGATGATATTTTCAAGTAGCAAATTCTACCTGGCCAGGCATCACTTCTGCATTGATACCGCTGATGTTGATTCCAGCATAAAGGCATGCCTTGTAATGTGCGTCAACAATCTCACGTCCAAAAGCTTTGTCTGCTCCAGCTCCACAATAGTACGGGCCCTATATGCAACCAAGACTCAAATGTAAGTGATCTAAAATTATACTGGCCCTACACTTAACAAATAAAATTTCGTGATAACCTGAGGACCGGGAAAACCCCCAACGGGCCATCCAAGTGGCCACTTTACATCCTTTTGCAATAAAGTGTACTCTTGCTCAATACCATACCTATAACATACAAGATTTGGATCATACGAGCAAAAATGAATGGATACACTATGCCCCCAAATATATAGTCTAATATATTACCATGGTTCTTCAGCAGCAACATCAGGATGGCTGAAAATCTTGGCCGCATTGTGTCTGTTGTTCCCGGGAATAGGCACACCAGATGGAGTGTATGCATCACACATGACCTAATAGGACACGAGAAAAAAAGAAAAGAAAACTAAAACAAATTTAACAAGGAAATACAGAAGGTTTCAGAACAGTATATGATAGATAATAGCTCACCAAAATGTTGTTTCCCCTCCTGAATGGATCTTTGAAAATTGCTTGAGGGCTGTTTTGGACATCATAATGCATTAGTAATGTTTAATGCTTTCGTCTATGAAACCTTTCTAATGAAGAGGGAGTTACTTATTTAACTTACTAAATGATTACTTCACTGTCTTCTCCAGTAGCTTGGCCAGTGCTTGATCCATCGTAGTTCCACTTAGGAAGCTTTGAAGGGTCCGTTACCGGGCCAGATAGAGTCTGAAAACGGCACACAGTTTATCTCAGCAATTTATTCAATCAAGTGACAGCATTAAACTGTAAAAAGGTAAATTTCAGTAAAGAAAGTATGATTGTAATTACCCTTGCTTTGCTTCTGAGGTCCATACCAGAGCCCCCAATCCTGCCGATCATGTTACACTAAACTTATTAATCATCCTTATTAATCTCATAAAATTTCCAGATGAAGAAAAGAAAACAAATTAAAAACATAAAGATCCTTCCAAGAACAGAGAATCATGTACTGAATAATATGGATACACATAAAAGCATTACATGCTTATATGTATATAGCCCAAAAGAAATTGAAATTAAATACTCCAAATCTAACCCTACATACATATTAAAGATATACAAAACTTTACACAACATCAATCCACTCTTAAGACTATACAAAACAACAATCTTACTGACATAAGGAAAAAGGAGGTAATGCATGCATCATCATCCCAATTTAATAAAAGGAAACAACGACATTTAGATTGGAATTCAATCAAACAGTTTATCGACGAGGAAACACGAAGAATCTCTTGAAAGAGATTATCAAATTGATTCATCAACCAGAAAAAAAAATCAATATCCGAACACAAAAAGGGCTACAATCATCAAAACAGGGCATCGTCAAACACACAGAGAACCGGAGAAACTAACCAAACCGTTAAAAATAAAGATCAAAATCGACAACAGGGGATCAAACGAGAAATAGAGCATGCAAAAAACGTAAACCACCGCATTAACGCGGATGGAAAAGTACTAACCAAACATATTCCGCGATGATTTTCTCAGTGGTGGCTGAGAGATCGAGATTGATGAGATCTGAAAGCAGCGACATTTTTCAACCGAATTTCTCCTCTCTTCTCTTCTTGAAAGTATGAATGTTAGTAGTGAATGAAATACAAGGGCCAGGAGTTATATTTTATAAGGGGCGAGTTTTTTGGGTGAAATTGATGACACAAATTTTGTTGAGAAATTTGGGGTGATGCTAATATTAGATTTTCTACTTTAGTAGAAAATATCACATAATCTTTTCCTTGTGTAAAAAAAATAAAGAAGCCTTTTATAGATCAAGTAATTAAGGATGCAATTGTCCTGGTAAAAAAAAAAAAATTAAGGATGCAATTGTATGCTGACTCCTCTAATATAAAAAAAATAAAAAACTCACATGAGAAGGTTTTATGTACGAGACGGTACAACTTAACACAAATCAATATCAATTTCTATCAAATTGTTACAGCGTTAATGATCAAATTATGTTCCGTTTCACCGTGATACCGTCTAACGCAAGTGTGCATCTAATATAAATTACTTTCTGCTACGTAACATTTACCCTGATTCTGAAGTGTACGTATAGTTACACGTCAAACCACCAAAATATTTCGTTGGAATTTCATAAACGGCACTGCACCTCATTTCTTCATGTTGGTAATTTTGTCATTTGGTTTCTACTCGAGAAAAGTATATCCACATCTTTCAAGTATTACTCATTTACTCTAGATCTAAGTAAGTCTTTAATATATATTTTAATGCAATATTAACTTATTGTCTATTCAAAAATTTAAAAATTTAAAAATACTAATAATTTGCAAATATAATATTTTTATCTTTTTTTTTTTTTTTTTTTGAAAGCCAATGTTTTTATCTTTTAAAATAAAACAAAATGCACCTTTTATTTGCCCAAAACAAATATAAATGTTGTTTTAGGATCACACATCACAGTCCAAGGACGAATTGATGATTTATTGTGGATTGGGCCTTATTTGCAGTCCAAGACATAACCTGAACGCCCAATGGGCCTTACGTCACATGATCATAAGCGAACGAGGACTTCTTTCACCCACATTAAAAAGAAAAGAAAAGAAAAGAAAGAAACAGCTACATAATAATTTATGATTTTATAAAAACTGTCTAATATAATTAAAAAAAATATATTAAAATTTTGCAACATTATACACCATTAATTTTATTTTTGCTATTTGTTATAATGAGCTATTTTTTTATTATTTAATATGTGGCCATCATAACTACTCTTTTCCACATCATTATTATTAAAAGACCATCAAAAGGAGGTTGCGAAATTAAATTAAATTATTGATCAATCTACTACTACTAAATAATTATTTGGCAAAATGTATCTTTAGGTCCCTAAATTATTATTTTTTGTTTTGAAAGGTCCCTAAACTATTTTTTTATTTTAAGAAGCCACTGAACTATCCCTCTATATATTAATAGAGAGTTTTTTTTGATGATGTGTCATCTTGTTGTTAATTTGGATGATGTGTCATCTTGAGGTTAATTTGAATGAGAGGTTATATTTTATTGTGTTGATGTGTTATTTTTTTATTGGTTTGTAGCAATATGTGGCATCCATGTAGCATTTTAATATGTAGTTTAATAAAAAAATAAATTGCAATTACTAAAGTTTGAACCATGCACATCTTAAATTATATCTATGTTGCTTAGAAACTAAGTTAATCTATAAAATTTTAAATATCTTGAATATTTATTTTATTGAGCATTAACTTTTTTGTATTAACCTTTATTTTATATCTAATATATTATCATACATCGATTTTGAAAACATCACTCAACAAACTAATATGAAATTTAAACTTCATATGTGTCGCATTATTGTGAATTTCGATGATGTGTCACCTAATTAAGAAATGAGAATTATGTAAAAAGAAAATAATGAATTTGATATATAGATAATGATGACATGTCACAATATAATTATTTTCTAATTATTTAAATAATTAAAGTATGTATGAATGTTATAAAATATATAATTAATATTTATTATTTTATATTTTATTTATTTAACTTTATTATATGCTTCATTTATTTTTGTTTAGTTAATTTTTATTTTGACTTAATTTAATATAAGTAAAATATTCAATCTAAATGTATTTTATGTTAATGTGAATTATATTTAATTATTAATTCTTTAATTATTAATTTTATTTTATTATTGTTCTTATGTATATCTTAATTTTATATTATAATTTATTCACTTTTATTTATTTATTAATACATATTAATTAATATATTAATATTTTTTTAAGTTGTTTAATTTTTTTAAAAAAAAATCTTAATCGATTTATTTTGTTTTAATTTTCAGGTTTCAACTTCATATTAAAAATAATGATTAATATTTGACATAATAATTTTATTCCAAGATTTAAGCAAAGTTGTTAATATACCCTTTAAACAATTATTAATTCATGTTTCATGTATATATGTATATATTTATATTTTTAATTATTAAATATATTATTTAATGAGAATGTTGTGTTTTTTAATTGAAGACCGCGTAAAACGCGGGCATTAAACTAGTTAACTTTTATTTCCAAAGTTTTTTAAACTATTTTTTTATTTAATGAAGTTTATTTTTGTTTCACACAGTCCTTCTTGACTATTTTTTTTAATTATCTAACAAAACCGTTAAGTAAATATGCACGTCATCATTTTCAAAATTGTCAATATTGACCATTGTTTTACTTAATGGTTCCGTTAGATAAGTTTAAAAATTGAATCAATTACCCTCAGCTCCAAAAATGCCTTTAACCTCACTCATAGTCGTAGATGCACAATACTTTTTAAATTGCTATTAGATCCAAACTATCAATCAAAAAACCTAAAATACACTCCTCTCATTAAATTCATTCCACACATTTATTCAACCCCATAAATTCAAAAACCCTACCTAATCTCATTAAGTGCTTGTTTGCAAACATTAGTTCTATTAAAAAAGTGCTATTAAGTAATTTTTGTAGCAAAATTAAAAATGAGAAGTGTTTTGAAATAAAGGAATTTCAAGAAGTAATTAAAAAAGAATGTGTTTGCAAAAGAATCACTTAATTTACAAAAGTAGTCTTTGGAAAGAAATGTGTTTGTCTAGGAATGTGTGAGAAGTGCTTAAGGAGAAGCTAGAAGTAGAAAATTATTGTTTGACCAAATTAGATTTTAAGTACTTAAATAAGTTGTTGCAAACATGTTTTAAGTGATTTTTTTTTTTAAAAAAAATGTTTTTGCTTTTACTATAGTGCTTGCAAACAGACACTAAATTTCTCGGTTCTCCCTCTTCCTCAATCGACGCCACCGCGACAACACTCTCTCCACGCCGTCGCGGCCACCCACCTCCATAAACCACCGCCGCGACCACCTCCACCTCCCCCGTTCGACGAAAGCTGTGAAACGCAACACCCCATATTTTTCTGCAATTTTTTTAAAGCCCCTGTTTCACCGGGAGGAGAAGAAAGCCACGGAGGCGGAAAAGGCTCCAGCGGAGAAGAAGCCCAAGCCCGGGAATCGAAAGAGCCCATGGCTTGTCTTTTAATCTCCATAGCTGATTTTGAAACAGGAGTTTTCAATTTAATGGTGACGCTTAGCTTTCTTTAGCACTAGTTTTTTATTTTTGCGTTGGTTGATGATTCTAATTCAGCTATAGATACGCCAATGGAGCACCAATTTTAATTGCATGAATGCAGAGATAAGATCTAAAGATTAGAGGCTCTGCATTTTTTTTGAGGTACCTTTTTTTCCATCATTCTATGAATTTTCTCTTAGGGTTTCACGAAATCCTTTTTGTTTTCAACTTATTCGCGATTAATTTTGTTTTTTGTTTCTTGAGTTGATCGGTTTCTATTAGTTAAGTTGTTTTGTTTAATTTGAATAATTCAGGATCTGTTTGAATCTCGATTTGGATCTCAATTGATTGAGAATCGAATATTGCAACTGTTGGTTGTTGCTGTTTTTGTGTTTTATTTCTGGATTTGAATTTGGAGATGGATGGAGATGGTGGCAATTTGAATTTTCTTGGTTTTTTTGGAGATGGACGATGGTGGTGGCAATCTGAATCTGAGATTTTTGGATTTTTTTTTAGATTTTGATGAACATGTTTATGTTTTTTATGAACATGTGCATATCAATTTCTATATTTAAATATTTTTTATGAACATGTTCGTGTTAAATGATGATGAAAAATATGTAATTTTGAGATTTTCAGAAGTTTTATGTAAAATTTTACTGTAATTTCTGTAAATTTTTTAGTTTACTGTAATTTCAATTTCTGTATTTAATATGAATTTTATGTTCTTCACAGTTCACACCACCAATTTTACGGTTATGAAAATAATAGGGGGAAAAATGAAGAAAGAAGACGTGAGTTAGAAGAGTGAGTAAGGGGAGAAAAGGACGGCAGATCTCCTATATTCTTTGTTCAGAAAAACAAGGGTAGATTTGTCTTTTAAATGCCTTTTTTGTTCATAGTAATAATTTTTTAAAAAGGTTGGACCTATGAGTTATTGGGTCTTGAGTTTTGGAGTGGAAAGTAAGTCACTCTTAAAAATTCCGTAAAGAATGACTGCTTGAAATAAAAGTTTATAGTTTAGGAATTTCATTAAACAAAAAAATAGTTTAGGAACCTTTCGAAATAAAATTTAATAATTTAAGGGATTTGTTAAAACAAAAAAATAATTTAAGGATCTTTCGAAATGAAAAATAATAGTTTAGGAACTTGAAGATGCATTTTGTCTAATTATTTTCTACTACAGTTATTATTAACCTTGATGGATTATTTTAATTATGAATTATCGATTTATGCACGCAATACATGCGATAATAGTCCAAAGAGTTGACCTTTAGAGAAAGTCGGGAGTGAGAGAGAGAGGGATTTCTGGAAGAGACGCCATATTATAGTATGTGGTTTCATACCATTTTGGACCATTTCAAATTAATTTTTAAAACTGAAATAAATCATTCTATGTATTTTTTTTTATTACTTGTGGGCTTGACAATTCTTATATGAAAATTGCTAACTCAATTTTCAACATAAGTTTCTTGATTTTGTCTGTGATGAATTCTTGTGACGAGGTCAACGTATACGTGGTCCAATCAAGAATCTTTGAGTTACTAAATTTTGATTTAGTAGGACATATAGGTCGACGCTTACATACATTTATTTTTTATTTTTTTTTCCTACAAAGTTGATGTGCAGATTTCTTGACTATACAATATTTTATTGTAGATAAAAGTAGATATGTTTCAATACCTGCTTTTTTTTTTTTTTTTTTTGAATTTTTATTGTCTTTTAAATAAAGATAATAACTGTGTGAACTTTTAGAAATATGAAATTCGTATGAGACGGTTTCACAGTGAGACGGAACATAATTTGGGTATTAGCATTTTAACATGACTTTGGGAGGAATGAGTGTTGATTTGTGTTAAATTATACTCCGTCTCATGTATAAGACCGCCTCATACGAATTTTTGTCTTAATTATAATGATGTCGATCCAAAGTGAGTTGAAATATATTAAAGTACTAGGCCCCGTTTTATACCTTAGACTGTTAATTAAGATGTGAACTCTAACAACATTAAATCCTGATTGGGGAACAATTTTAGCTAGACGTTACCCAGTTAATGGTCTTATAGTTACAATTCAGTTTTGGTATATAATTTTATTTTTATTTTTTGCTTTACTTATTATTTTCTTCATATGCCAATTGCAACCTGTCGACTATAATTGCCATGCAAGTCATAAATTTATCGTCTAGCAGTGGCTGGCAATAATGACATCAGCATATATAGGCAAAGAAACATAAAAATAATTTAATTAACAATCACTCTCAATTTTATTATTATAATTAATGCCTGTTAATTGGATGCCGATTTTGTTATCGTAATATACTATACTCGTGTGATGAACAAGTATTTATTTAAAATAATACATCCTCAATAAACTCTCCGCATGCGTCTTTTGTTAAAAGGAAAAAAAACTTAAATGTTGAGATATAGCAATAGATGGTGTTTTTAAATCTATTGGAAGTTGGAACACTAAAAAGTAAAATCACTTTTCTTTTTAAAAAGCTGGCTTTACCCATTAAAAAAAAGTGATTCTCATTCTTTCAATATGGTTCAAAAACAGACCATTAACATACTTAAAAGAAAAAGAATAATTCTCGTAAATTTATTACACATATATAGATACAACATTCAATATTTCAACTCTTTAATCTAACAAAACCCAAATAATTTTCAACATGCATGTAATACATGAATCAAAGAATAGTTAAAAAACAGAGTTGTATAAAATTTCAAGTAGATGGCATAAATAAAGATCCTAATACCGACCGGTGCCTGATATTTGGACACATTCAGTTTGTTATTAGGTTTCATTCTAGAACTCCATGAGAAAAATGTTTCATTCTAGAACAGGAAACAAATATATTAATTACGGCGTCAATTATCACTGTCATCTTGTTTAATTACGTCAGCATATGAGTCACAAGCAAACTTTAAAATGATTACTATTTAAGGAGTGTTTTGAAACACTTATAACAGTTTTCACAAACACTTATTTTCAAAGCTCCTTCTCATGACTTTTAAAAATAAGTGCTTTTGAAAGTTGTTTTAAGTGTTTTAAAACAAACCCTTAATCTCGCTTTGGTTAACTTGAATATCCTTTGCTAATTTATAGGTAAGTTTGTTTACATATTTATATTTATATATAGTCAATTTGTTGTAGGTAATTTAAATAATGAAAATATTATGATTAGAATTTTTTTAAGAAAATCTACACTATTAGGCATAATATCTTTAACAAAAATTTATATGAGAGTGTCTTATAAAAAATGGTTCACAAACTAATACATATTAATATACACCCCTTTAAAAGTGTTCTTGTATTAGTTTGTGTTCTTGTATTAGTTTGTGTTCTTTGTGGTGTATATAGTAATTTTCTATAAGACACTTCGATAATCCTCCAAGCAGTTTGTATTAGTTTGTGGGTATCCGGTTTTGTATACACCCCTTTAATACACTTCAATAATATACACCCCTTTAAAAAAATTGTTCTTTGTGGGTTTCCGATTTTGAAGAATCGTCCAAGCAGTTGCCGCCAATTTTATAGGTACGCCATTGATCCATATCGAGTTAAGAGCTTTTGAGATCGGAGATACTATGGGATCAGCCGTGCCATTGAAAATTAGAGAGTATGATGTCCTTGTTTTGTAGTTACCATCCTTCTCTACCTCCCACTTCCATCTATCTTTGACCCCTTTTTGCAGCGGATACCCATTGATCAAGTTTGAAAATTTATTAACCCTATCTAACCCCCTTTCTAATAACTCCCTCCTCCACTCCATTCCCACCTCTCACCCACCCAATTTCCCATATCCCTAACACTCCCTTCCCTATTAGTGCAAAGGTTAAAAAGTCTCGGGAACTTGACTTTGAGTGTCTCATTTTCGGCTCAGATTTCCCCCTAAAAAGAAGTTCTTCCCCCTCCCCCCAACTTTTTTTCAATAATTTATACAAATGTCAAAGTTAATTGTAATTTACTCAATCCTTATAATTTGTTTGATAATTTAGACAACTCTGGAAGAAATTAATTACTACTACAATTTATGCAAATAAACAATTCATTTTATGATTTGAAAAAACCCAAAAAATGAATTATAATTTTACGTTATAATCTTACATATCCCAGTCGATCCACAGTTGACGCGGAAGCATACGTAGTCTTATTTTTATTTTGAATTTGAAAATGCATCTCCCTTTCATGACATATCCTACTCTTGAAAATTCAATGATTTGATTTCATATACATAAAAGCCCGAATAAAAAAAGTCAATACAATAATTTCGATAGTTAAAATAAGCTCCGTTATTAAGTAAACACGATAATGTTGAATATACAATTAATCCAATATAATTTTACTTAAGTATCAATTACATGTGATTAATTAATTGAATGCTTGAGCGTATGATTAGCTATCAATTATTTTCTTTTTATAAGAGATTGTCCGACGTTTACATGCAATGCCGAACTTGATACATTTATGACAAAAACTCATATGAGACGGTCTCATGCATGAGACGGAGTACAACTTAACACAAATTACATCCATTCTTTCCAAAGTGTAAAAAAGTCATTGTCCAATTTATGCCCCGTCTCATCATGAAAAGGTCTCATGCAAGTGTGCTTCTACATTTTATACGCAGGTACAAACTTATACATGTATTTATATGAGTATTAGTACATATCCTGTATACTATGCGGGTTGAAATTATTTTTTTATTATAGAATTTTCTCAAATATAAAGAGATAAAAAAAAAGTTAATTTAATTATAAATTAATGCCTAATACCTTTTTACATAAAATATGTAATTTTTAATTATGATAAATAATCGATGTGGGATAAATATAATTTATATGAAGAGAGTAAAAGGGACCATACACGATAATATAAATTCAAATTCTTTAAAGTAGATAATCACTCCTGTGAATCATAAACATGAACCCTATCACTGTTATGTATAAAAATTATCACTATTTAAAAAATATTTTTTATTAATATACTCAATTTTTTTTGTTCAAATTATTAAAAAATTAAAATTCTTTTAATTTTAATTAAGTATCTTAAATATAGGATTTCTTCAATTATAAGGAAGGTTATAAAATAATTGCTATTTTGTTCTACTCAAGATAATTAAATGATCAGATTGAGGTATGAATTATAAGATATGAATTGTTTTATAGTTTATTGCTATTAATTATTTCACTTAAAAATATGAGTTATTTTAAAAAAGAAGATAGCCTGATAAGAAATATTAATTGGTGCATCTACTCCTCTATTAATCTTTATAGAGAGTTGAAAAAAGTTATATTTATTCTTGTCACCTAAAGGAGACAAACTTAATTTCTACTCCATTCGTCCCAGTTATATATGTTTCTTTATCTTTTCATAGAGATTAAGAAATTATATTTAAAAAAAATATATAATTCTATTTAATAAGTGTTATAGCTTTAAATGTAATTAATGCATTGATTATATTAGTAAATGAATTATAAAAAGTTACTCTAAACAAGCTATATAACTGGAACATCCATAAAAAAGAAAGCAAGCATATATATTTGGGACGGAGGAAGTATGATCAATAAAATTGACAAAAATTTATGTGAACTCGGATTCATGGTGAAATCCATTTTTATATTATCACTGTTAAACATAAAAACACAAAAATGTATCACTGTTTACAAAATAAAACATTGTTTAATAGTGATAGTTTTTGTGCATAATCATGATAGTTTTTGTATATAACAGAGATATAATTCACATATAAATTTGGTTCACATGAGTGTTAGTTAATAAAACTTTGTAACACGACATATCAATTTATAGGACTCGTCTGGTTCGCGATATATGCCTGTATAGACGATCTAATCTCAAGTAATTAGTTGTTTGTTGAACTTAGAGTCCAGGACACAGATTTAGCCTAGGTACAAAAGTACATTTTATTACCATATTTTAGGACGGGTGAGACATAATTTGTCATATATGCAATTTTACTATTTTCTTTAAATAGATTTACAAAAATGAATTATGATTATTTTAATTCAATTTAAGAGCATTTATGACATTTGTATATTTATCTCATTTAATCTCTAAATAATAATAATAAAAAAAAAAAACAAACAAACAAATTTTCGGTACAATTCAGTACAACTTAAAATAAATGCAGTATTGCAATTCCAACATACTTAATTCAAATAAGGCTAGGTCTTGTATGCACGCGGGTGCACCGTGCACTCGTGCAACTTCTTATGTTGAAAAGTGTGAGTTGTTTATATAGAAAAGTGCAACTGTTAATATGGGAACATAGTTGCATTCTTTTGTTTGGAATATTTGCTTGTTTTTTGTTATGTATAGTTGCACGCTTTTAAAATGCAATATGAGTGCATATTGCACCCAAGTGCACATGAGAACCATCTTCAAATAATTTAGTCAAACAACTCAATCATATCACAACTAATCATCCAGTCATGCGAAGAAAATGAGCTCATAAAGCTGTTTCCTGTAAACCCTCACGTAAATACTATTCTTTAAATATCAATATTTTAAAAATATTTACTTTTATATAATATTCTACTCAAAATCATTAAACAATAACATTTTTTTTATGATAAACAATATTATTTTGAATAAGAAAGTTAACTAAAATTTGTGACCTTATATTATAATAGTATTAAATGTGATTTATTGATAGTTGCCGAATTAATAAATAAAACATCACATTCAAAACCCAAATGTGAAATCGTTGATGCTAAAGAGTAACAATTAAAACTGCCATTAATACTTCCAATGGTTTCTCATTAGAACACAATAAATGAGGACGGACAGAGTCTTATGCCCTGTTTCTCTATCGAACAAAAAACTCAAAAAAAAAAATGCGGCTTGAATTCTGCAAATCTCTTCATCAATCAACAGTAGTCATCCTCAAAAAGTTTATTATATATACCCTACTTCATATCAGAAGTTATTGCATCTCTCTTTACACAAAATTATTATTATTAACAAACATGGAATTGAAGAACATAACCGCTCTTGTTTCTCGCACTGGAAGGGGTATGCAGCGTTACAATTTTCATGGCCAACGCCAAGTTGTCGGGTTCGCCTCTTTCTCCCTCGATTTTATGGAAATAATATAAACAAATTTATTTCACATCACTCTATAAGTTTAAATTTTTCTATAAATTTAAACTTTTAGGCCGTGACAGTCACATATATATAGAAATTTTTATATTTATACTTTAAATTCATATAATTTAATCATATTTGTCTTTGGCTCGACCAAAACAATTCTACTCATATTAAATTGTGCATTTGATGATAGATTCTTTGAATTGATGATGTATACTAAATGTAAATTGGTTTGTGCAGATGTATTCCGTACAGATTTAGAGTTCCGGTGGGGGCATGTATGGTGGATGAGGAAGATATTGAAGTGCTTGTTATAAGTGCACAGAGAAAAGGAAAAGGAATGTTGTTCCCTAAGGTGTTTGATGATATTCATGTTTAAGTCCTCTGTTATTTTTGGTTCAGAGATTTATATACTAAAGTAAAAGCTAATTATGATTTGATTTGATTATTACGACGCAGGGTGGTTGGGAAAACGATGAATCTATTGAAGATGCGGCGGCGCGTGAGACGGTGGAGGAAGCCGGTGTGGTCGGCGATGTTGAGGTGTTGATTCTTTTTCACAATTATTGCTTCATTTTGGTTGACTATTTCTTTGCTTATACATCATTATCATTTTGTTGGAATCTTGTAGTTGCACATTATGTTTAAATAGCAAGAATAAATAACTTTATTAACTTTTAATATTTTTTTAAATCAATCATAATTTATTTTTTCTTGATTTTAACAATCACATGAATAATTTTCTGTTTTTTCCCCTCAACTTTATCCAATAATTTATTTTTGACATGACATCAATGGCATTAGCAAAAATTTGAAAACATCGTGATTAAAATGAAAAAAATTATTAAAAGATCATGATTTTATTTGTAAAATTTACTTAAATTTAAAAAAAATAATTATAAAAACGTCAAATGCATTTAAATTACAATTAACAATGAGACGGAGATCAAACTGTTTATTGGCAAAATAAGACACGAAGCTCAAACTCAATAGAAAGTAAAATTCAAATGTGCAAATGAATTTTCCATTAGAGTTATTTCTCATATCATGTCATAATTGCAATGCAATTTTCAGCATTCACTGGGGAAATGGAATTTCAAGAGCAAGAGCAGAGAATCCTGCTACGAGGGACACATGTTTCCATTGCTAGTTACAAAGCAACTTGAATCCTGGCCCGAGAAACACATCCGTCAACGAAAATGGGTAATGTCTAAAACACCTATTTTCCCAAATCCCTAAATTAAAGAAATAGAAATAAAAAAATAGGTTAAAATTACAAATAGGTACAGATTTTTTATATAAATTACCAATAGATATAAACGGTAGTCAAAATTGCACGCGAATTGTACCCATGTATATGTAACTATTTTGTATTTATCCTGAAATGTATATATTGGTAAGTCTTCCAAATAAAATAATGCTGATTCAAGTTTGAAAATATTATTTTTGACAGGTAAGTGTAAGAGAAGCTAAGATGGTTTGCCAACAATTGTGGATGAAGGAAGCCTTAGAATTACTAGTTCATCGACTCATTAACTCACAACCTAATGACGCTAAATCACAACTAGTTCACTTAGCCACACCAGCAGGAAATCTAGCTTTAATTGCAAACGCTTGAACGCGACTTTTAACAGCATGTAGTAGCGACTTCTGCTTGGAAAAAACGAGACCAGATTTAGGAACATCGTATTCTAAATCTTATTTCGTTTTCTTTGAAGTTTGCAGGTCTTTTGTACAGCTTAAGCTTATCGAAATCCACCTCTCTCTTCTTTTCCTTTTTCTTTTTTTTTTTTGAAAAATATCTGAAATAGATTATGATGTTATGATTATGGTATCAGATATTTTTCTTTTTTATCTAGAATGGTTGAATAATGTAGTATTCTTCTCTTCGTTTTGTCCCATTAGGTAATTAATTAACGTTATCACTATGCATATTTGGTTATTTGCCTATATTAATATTTCCATGTAAATTACGAAATCGAACGATACTTCGCAATTTATCACGGTTACAATTTAGGGAATGAGATCACCTATTCCATAATTGATGTTCAATTATTAAGTGTGGATAACTCAAGTGGTTAGAGCTCCATCACCTGAAACCTTGAGGTTCCGACTTTGAGACACGGAGAGGGAATATTTTTATTCCTTCTCGTGGTGGTCCCCCTCTTATGGGGTGGTAGTCTCTCTCTTGTGGTGATCGCGGTTCCGATCTACAGCGAGATGAAATGATGTTGTCATCTGCCCAATGGTAGAAGAAATTTTTGTAATTTATTATTTTAGGGAACTATAGTAATTGATTGTCTTTAAAAAAAAAGTTCTATTTTGTATTCTATAATGACACGTGGAATAATAAAAAATATTCAACAGACCACCGTATCCCAAATCCATATGTTAAAAATTCAGAAGGGTGAAACACTAATGAAATACGAAAAATGGAACAGGGGAATCGAACCGCAATTTAGGGGTTAAGTTTTTTTGTAGTTGAGTAACTTTACTTCATTTTGAAATTGGTCCCGATTGTTTTGATTTTTTATTTTGGTCCGGTAAGTTATCAAAAATTTTGAAATTAGTCATTTAACCTGCTGTAGCAGGTCACCAAACAGGTAACCAACATCTATGTAATTATTTTATTTTCCTTTAATTTTAAAATGCTAACTAGATTTTTTTAATCCTACATAATTTTGGGTCGAGATTTTTCTGCGTATTTTTTTAGGGAGGAAGAGTGGTTTTTGCTTATTTTGGTTTATTTTTTATTTTCCAATCAGTTTAGACCCGATAAATCGATCTGATTCGTTTTGTCTTTTAATATACAAATTATTTTCAAACCCGACTCAAAACCTGATCAAAATTATTATGATTAAAAAGTTCAAATGACGATTCAAAATTAAAGGAAAAAAGAAAATAATTACACATGTGACGATTACCTACTTAGTTAAAGGACCAATTTTAAAAATTTTAAAAACTTACAGGACCAAAATCAAAAAGTCAAAATAATCAGGATCAATTTCAAAACGATTCAAAGTTACTAGACTAAAAAAAACTTAATCCCTACAATTTATAAATGCAAATTAAGAGTTTTTATACACCCACCCATTAATTTTGAGATTATTTAATACACATTTTTACTACTCACTTGAAACCCTAATATTTGTCAATCTGAATCCATCCTCCCATTGCAAACACCACGACCGCTGCCTCATCTCTTCCCACGCCCAGTTATTTTTTTTCTCTCGTGATATATTTTTTTAATTTCCTTTTATTTTATTTAATAATTTGTGTAATTGAGTTATACAAGAAATCCAATCAACATTTTAAGTGTTTTTTTCCCGAAATACGTAAGATTTTGACTAATTTATTTTATTTTTTATAACCCGATATCTGACCCGAAGACTGATTAATTTGGGGGATCAGAACCCACCGTCCACTAACGGGGAAGATTTTGACTAATATATTATATATAGATGATGATAATAGGAATGTAGAATTATTCAAATGGGAAGAATTCCATACAAATGTCCAATTTTTTTTAATTGTACGTAAGTCTCAGTATGGGTTACTATTTTACAAATATCTCAATGTAGATTCTTTTAGTTTTCTTTTCTCAATTCAACTCCTGGTTTGTTTTTCTTTTTCTTTTTTTTTTTTTCTCAATTCAACTATTCAAGGCCTGATAATTTCTTTTTCCGATTCAAGTCATATATAACTCACGACTATAAAACAACTGTCCACCTTTTATTTTTATCCTCTGATTTAATTTGGAAAATAGTTTTTCTTTAGATTGATACGAAAAATTAGGGAATAATATTTTTTAGGCTAGTATTGTAGGGTGATTTTAAGAACAATAATATTATAGGCTTGTGAATGTAGTATTTTAAAACTTATTATAGGACAATGAAACACGAATAAGCTTAAATCGGACTTAAATTTTAAGTGAGTTATTGTCTTAAATTTACAGATTTTGAAAACATAGCTTTGTCCGTTCTATAAATATAAGTGACATTTTCAATTCGATTTAATTTGTACTTATTCGATCTCGATTGTCCCACATTTACAAAATTTAAAATATAATGTCTTGCATTCTCAAGTTCACAAAATTATTGTCATTAAAATACAACCCTCTAATTAAGTGACGGGCTTAAAAAAAATCTTGAAATATGAAATCAAGTTTAAAATTGTGGGAAAAAAATTTGAATCCTGAATTGAATCATTTATAAATTATGGACTGTATTGAAACTCAACCTAATGGTCTTAATATTAAGTGTACTTCTTCGACGAAACTTGTTCATAATATAAAAGTTTGTATAATTATATTTATAAATTAATATAAGTGTAACGATAACGAACATTAAGTTTGAACAGATGAGGAGTTTGCACAATATTAAATTAGGTCTAAACTTAAAAAAAAAAAATTATTTTCCCCTAGCCAAACAAACCATTTAATTTATATAAATGGCCACTCGATCCCTCCTCAAATTCCCATCGTAAACATGGAAAAACCTTCAGCTTACAAATTACCTCTCCCACTTATAACAACATTTTGTCTTCAACTCTTATGCTTCACCCCATCAAATTCATCATCACTTGATTCATTCCTCTACGGCGGTTGCTCACAAATCAAATACACCCCAGCCTCCCAATACGAAGCCAACCTCACCTCCCTCGTAAACTCCGCCACCTACTCCGCCTACAACAAGTACAAAATCACCGCACCAACCCCGCAAGACGTTGTCTACGGCCTCTACCAATGCCGGGCCGACCTCTCCATGCCCGACTGCGCCACCTGCGTGCTCCGGATCGTGCGGGGGCGCTGGAGGGCTGCTTTGTCAAATACGACAACGTTTCGTTCGTAGGGGTGGAGGACAAGGCGGTTGTGGCGAAGAAATGTGGGCCGTCGGATGGGGTTAGTGGGGATTTGATGGGCAGGCGCGATGCGATGCTTGCCGGGTTGAATGGGGCGTACCGGGTTGGTGGGTCCCAGGATGTGCAGGGGGTGGCGCAGTGCCTTGGGGACTTGAGTAATGGGCAGTGGCAGGATTGTTTGGCGGAGGCGATACGGCGGTTGAAGGCCGAGTGTGGTGGGGATTTGTTTGGGGATATGTTTTTGGGTAAGTGTTATGCCAGGTCCTCCACCACCGGGCCCCAGGGGTTGCAGTCTTATTCCGGATCCAATCACGGTAAGGAAATTAATTGTATTACTTATTTTCACTAAACATAAGTGGGAGAGTTATTGATATATAGATACATTTCGGATTGCAACTTAGTAATAGATACAAAATTATTGCATATTAGTTGTTTTAATAGTGTGAAACTGATGCAAGTTATCCGGTTCAAGGGAAACAAGTATTATTGTTTAGTGAAAATAGGAGATATATATTGTATACTGAAAATAGCTAATACTATTTAGTAAAACAAGGAATACTGTTTACAATATAGGTTGGTGATTTTCTAGTATTGAGAAAGAAATTAATTAAATGTTAATGTTCTTTTATACAGATTCATCATCACATAGTCATAGCGAGTCGGAGAAGACATTTGCTATAATCCTTGGATTATTGGCTGGGGTTGCATTGCTTATCATCTTTCTCACCTTTGTTAGGAGGTTCTTTGGGACTAATGGTACCATATTTATTACATGTTCATTTATTTTTCTTTCTTATCATGAATTTATTCATATTTCTTCTTGAACTTCATGCATGCACGACAGTATAATACTCCCATTTCTATTTTCTTTAATTAATATAAGATATCCATCATGATTGTAGCAATGTTACCTCATCCGCGAAGTTGAATATCTCTAATGGGTAGAGTACCATTATCTATGTCATGAGATTAGGGATTCAATTCATTATTTAACATTTAAAAAAAAAAAAAAAAAGCAATGTCACCTCATCAAAATAATTATGGTCCAACCATGATTATAGAATCAGTCACAACTGAGTCATCCAACTCCAAGCTTGATGCATCTTAGGGAATATCTGGCATAACACTCAAATTGATTACACTTAATTGGTACACTTTTTCTTTTTGCAAGTAAATAAATTACAAAAAGAAATCAGTGGGAGAATTGAACCTGCAATCAAGATTTACTTTTTGATAGCCTTCTGCCTTTTCATATACTTCATGCATGGTGGACATCAACTTGGCTCTTTATCTCTTGTCTGAAAATACTTTAACTTCTGTCCAAAAGGGAAACTACTCCTACTTGGTTAGAAAAGTTGTATCATCAAACTCCAATACAAACTTAGGAAGGAAGGGAAAGGAGGCAAAGGCAATTAGATTCCATCAACGCTTTTCCACTTGAACAAAAGTCGTGTTATTATTATATCATGTTAAGAAATGACCTATTCTTTTTCATAAAGGTGCTTCTTTTAATGGTAATTATTCCCTAATGCAAAAGTTCATTAATAAAAGACATCATCTTTATGCGGTTTATGCTTTTATTTTTTACTTTTGAATTTTTTTGGACTATATAATTCTTAGCTGTATTATTGTCTCTAATTTTTTAAGTTGTACTGTATATGATCCATGTATTTCCTTCAATTTGATTCTGAATCATATACTATTAAGGGCGTGTTTTGAAACACTTGAAACAACTTTTAAAAACACTTATTTTCAAAGATCTCTCTCACAGCTTTTGAAAATAAATGCTTCTGAATGTTGTTTTAAGTGTTTGAAAACACGCCCTATTTAGCACTTGGCTTTGATTATATGGATCCTGGTGCGATTTGGATTAGAGCACCCTTCTTGAATAACAAAGCATAAATAATTACTGTATACATATGCAAATCCAGTTTTCTTTTAGTATTCAATATTTGCTCAAATTTATATATTGCATGCGTTGTTAATTTTAAGGCCCAAATATCAAACTTGTCATGCATTTAAGCCATTTCTGACAATGGGCCTAGAATTGCTGGGCCTGTTTTCTTAACTTTTTTTCGTCGACAGTGAGCCGATTAGCCAAGATAACAAAAAGGCACAGGTTATTAGCACCCCCATTTTAGGAAATGCACCCCCAGATTAGTTCACCACTGTTGGGATTAATACACCACCCATATTAGTTCATCACTCATTTTTCTTATTCTAAAAAAATCGGTGATAATTTTCGTAATTATACATAAATTTTGACAAAATATTTATGAAGCTTTTTAATATTTTCGAGAAAGTTTACCGATATTTATCTTAAAGTAGGGTCCTGGAAATATTTTGAAAATAATTTTCGAAAAAATATATATATTTCGAAAATATATACCGAAATTTTATAGTATCTTCGAAACTTTAAGCCGAAATTTGATTATAGTAGGTTACTTAAAAAATTCGGTGACAATTTTTGAAATTATACATAAATTTCGACAAAATATTTATGAAACTTTTTAATATTTTCGAAAATGTTTGCTGATATTTCTTTACAGTAGGTTCCTGAAATATTTCGGAAATAATTTTCGAGAATACATATATATTTCGTAAACTTGTTTCGAAATTATGTACTATTTTCGAAACTTTCAGCCGGGTGTATGTGATTAATTGTAAAAGGGGATGCATTTCCTAAGAGGGGGTGCTAATAACCGTGGCCTAACAAAAATCAGTACAATAGTTTTTAGATAATTTAACGCAAGCTGAAATATCAAATTAATGTGTACTAAAAATAACATTGTTGATTTATGGCACGTATTTTTTAAAAATGAAATTCAGGTCAATCATCAAAACAAAATAGGAGATATATACGGATTTTTAGCAGCGAAAATTGGGCAAGTATCCAAATTAAAGTGTATATTAAGTTATTAACATTACAGCTTACTGTATGACACGTTCTAAAAAAATGGAATACGAGATCAAACATAAAATTAAAATGGGAGATATATTTTTACTAGCGAAAATTAGGCAAGTATCCAAAAATTGAACACATAAATCAGGTATGTGTTAGTTCGAAAAAATTTCAAATTTATTTCTTCAAATGCAAAACAATCTGCACAAAATCAGATACTATATACTATTAATATATTATGACCTTTTACCAGTCAAGATTCAATTCCAGTGTATGAAGTTAATACATTTAAAATTTATTAAATATCTCATTAATAGCCCATTAATTCTCAATATACTGCATATCAATTCACTATATAATCTATGATTTTATTTCATGTGACCATAACTAAAACATTATATCCAATTTCCAAATTTCCTTCATACGATCCTTCCACAAAATTCCTCCTTCACTACATATACACATCAAAGTCCCCCGAATCCCAATCCTTCTTAAATATTTTTGAGATTTAATCTCAATAATATTGAGAAACAAAGATAAATAAATATTCAATGTGGAGAAAGATCTTTTCAATCTATTTTATTTTATGCCTTTGTGTATGTAACATCGAGTGTGGTAGTGATTTTGTCAAGACAAAAGATACAAAATTTGTGAAAAATGAGAAACCATTTTACTTGAATGGTTTCAATGCATATTGGCTTATGTACATGGCCTCTGATTCCAAAACAAGAGACAAGGTCACAAATGTCTTTTCCAGAGCTTCCAGAAATGGATTGAACGTCGCAAGGGCATGGGCTTTTAGTGATTCTGGTGACAGACCCCTTCAAATATCTCCCGGAAATTATAACCAGGATGTATTCAAGGTACATTTTTAAATATTTTTGCGTCACATAAATTCTATATATTTATTTATTTATTTATTTATTAAAATGTTTAATTTAATATAGGGATTGGATTTTGTGGTGGCTGAGGCTAAAAGGTTCAGGATTAATCTAATTTTATCGTTGGTGAACAATTGGTCTGATTTTGGAGGGAGAAAGCAGTATGTTGAATGGGCCAATAATGAGGGTCCAAATTTAAATTCAGAGGATGCATTTTATACTGACCCAGTTGTTAAAGGGTTCTACAAGAATCACATTAAGGTAATCATCAATTTCAAAATTCAGTAACAAAAAAGTTTGCTATAATTTCAAGTTAAATTTGTTGATATGTGATTTAATTTTTCAATAAATAGCATCGTAATGCATGCATCTAATTAATTACTTTATACTGAAAATCATGTGACTCAAAATTGATATGATATTTGATAATTGAAGGCGGTTTTGACAAGAGTAAATTCAATAAGTGGAATAGCGTACAAAGATGATCCCACCATACTTGCATGGGAGTTAATTAACGAACCACGTTGCCTATCTGACCCCTCTGGAAAATACATACAGGTGCTCACTCTCGATTATTTTTTTTACGCTTAGGTCTAGTATGCACCGTGCATTTACAGTGTATTTTAAAAATATAGAACTTGTTACACTGAAAAAAGTGGACCTCCTGTGTGAAATAAGTTGCACGTTTCAGTGTAACAAATTCTATATTTATAAAATGCATTATAAAATGCACAGTACACCTGGTATACTGTTATGGGTGATGATCTAAGTTTCATAATTTGATATTTAGGAATGGGTGATAGAAATGGCAGATTATTTGAAATCAGTAGATCAGAATCACCTTCTAGAAATCGGATTGGAGGGATTTTATGGGCCCACAAAGAAACCTGCAAATCCTGGTGGGAACCTGGTTGGAACTGATTTCATTTCCAATAATCGAATTGCTGCTGTGGATTTTGCTACAATTCACATATATCCCGATCAATGGTACATACTTGTAGCTTTCAATTCCTCCTCTTGATTTTGTTAATTTATTTACTCTAAGCAGATGATCAATATTGCTAACTAAATAACGAACTTTACTCTAATATTACATTTTTTTCTCGTGATCATTTATTTTTTATACAAGATAAAATATAATATTGGTCGGACTCAAAATAAAGGATAAAGGAATGGTGTTTCACTTTGTAGACATTATTTAATATCTAACGAACCACTATATTTTGGGTTAAAATAATTTGATATGGTGAAATAGGAATAAGAAAAATGTAATAGGAGAATCAAACCGCAAAATAAGATCAGAATTAGGACATTTTCGTGCAGCAGGTTTTCCGGAAACTAAACATGTGCGGGTTGGAGTTTGTTTAGTTATAGAATCTTATGGGCCTTGACTTGATCTTGCCTTTTATTTTCATGGGCTGTTACCCATTTAATTTTTGGTTTTCATTCGGTGTGGGCCGTTTTTGTTTTTATTTGGGTTTTAACTAGCTCATTTACTGATTTAATTTGGCCCAATTAGTGTAATGGAGTTATGTTGGACAAAAATCAATATGAAATAGTATTACATTTGAGACGGTTTACAAATTAATATTAATCAAAACTAGCCAAAGTATGTTCCGTCATACAGTCTCACGGAAATGTGTTTCTTCTTTCTAGACCACTTTTGTACTTTTGTATTCTTTTTCATTTTTTTCCTTATATGATATTGTCTCATATTAGATACTTGAATGCAGGCTGCCCAACAACCCAAACGACGAAGTTCAATCTCGATTTGCAATCGAATGGATCAACGAACATGTTAAAGACTCGGTATCGATTCTCAAAAAGCCACTTCTTGTGGCTGAGTTTGGAAAATCATCAAAATCAGGGAATTATAATGTCGGAGTTAGGGACACGTATTTTACGAACATATTCGTGAAGTTATATTTGTGTGCAAAAAGAGGAGGGCCTTGTGCAGGTGCATTATTTTGGCAATTGTTTGATGAAGGAATGGAAAATATGGGCGATGGCTATGAAGTTGTGTTGCAGCAAAACCCCTCTACATCTGTTGTTATCCATAGACAATCACGTCGCATTTCTTCACTTAATTCTTAGTTAATCTATTTTTACATTCCATTCTTTATTACAATTTCATTAATTTTTTTTTTTATATATGTATGTACGGGTGAAATAATTTACATAAGCGATGAATCAAAAAAACATCCGACTCGTGTTTTATTTTATATGTATGAGACGGTCTCACACCAAAATTATTTTCTTTCAATATTACATGTGTTGAAATATTTCACTGCAATGAAAACGAAATCAATAAAAATAACCGCAATCCGAGTCAAGGAAAATCATTTTCCCCGCAAGACAAATTACGCCATGGATAGTGCTCACAGGATCATGCGTAAATGCCCCAAAAGGTAAAACGGTTTCACACTTTAATTTTAGTAGCACCACTGAAAAGAAAGCTTCAGCGAACTCAAATGGAGTATGAAAGTAAGCTAACTCTAAAATGTATCTGTAAAAAAACAATTACAGAAATATGATGTGAATTTTTCTGTGTTTGCAAAATAGTGTGTTTTGAAAACACGTGATTTCCTATATATAGAGAAATCTGCACTCTGGAACATGGAAAAGACGTTGAAGGACGCACCAAAAAAGGTGGGGCGGTTTTGACCCTTGGACCGCTTGAAGCCCACGAAACGTCTAGATTCAATGAACCTTGTGGATAAGTCCACATTCAAATCTAGGATAAACATTGACCGGGTTTCATCATTAATTTCTCACTCACCGGAATTCGGTTTTGAGATTTTAAATAAACCACGGTCATCTACTCCGGTTTTGAGATTTCCCAGAAATTAAAGTTTTAGTCCTCCAACATTTTGGTTAAACACGAGTGTTTGAAACACCTCAAAACCAAATTTCCAACAATCCCCCACATGAGTGAAAATTAAACTATAGTGATGCAGACTCATCGTTCAGCTCATTTGAGACTTCGTTGCTTCCGGATAAGTAGTTTGTGGCTTTGAACTTTCCATAGCCCAGCAATGTCGGGTACACGGCGGCTTAGTGGACATGATGCCTTGAACTAATCCACCTTAGTGTATACCTTACAGGCAGTGCAGACACAAGTATGTCTCGACTCCGATTCGTTCTCATGTTTTTGTCCGTTTTGGCCATGGACGCCCTTTTGTGTTTCATAAATGTTTGGTCGAAGCGGCCCTCACTTCTCATTTACATAGGTGATCTCCTTTCGAGTATCCCGTCATACTCAGTCCCTTCTGGACCTTTAGGAATCATTAAAAGTCAAAACTTAACCTTTACCACATCTTACGGGTTCTCAACACTTGACTCAGTACTGTCAGGAATGGTCATGATTTTCAAGTGTTGTACAACTAACATTCACAATTTAGTTTTTCCCTTTTGAACCAAGTTCTTGGGATCTCCAGTCATCATGGTTGGGTTTCCACTGTTTCCGTTTTTTTTATGGATTTCAGACCCATTCCCTCTATCAGCTTTCATTTGATCTCGACATATGCTCTTCGTGAGCGGATCCACTATGTTATCCTTTGACCTTACAAAATCAATAGTTATAACTCCAGTTGAGATCAAATGTCTAACAGAGTTATGTCGACGACATATATGTCTCGACTTTCCATTATACATACTGCTCGAAGCTCTACTTATAACAGCTTGACAGTCACAGTGTACCATTACCGATGGTACTGGTTTGTTCCAACAAGGAATATCTTCCAGAAAATTACGAAGTCATTCTGCTTCTTCACTAGCTTGATCTAAAGTGATGAATTCTGATTCCATTGTGGAACGGGCAATACACGTCTGTTTTGTGGATTTCCACGATACAACTGCTCCTCCAATAGTGAACACATATCCACTAGTGGAAAACGAGTCTTTTGTATCGGATATCCAATTAGCATCACTGTACCCTTCAAGTACAATTGGATGTCTCGTATAATGTAGCCCAAGGTCAATGATATACTTTAAGTACCTTAAGACCCTTTTAAGAGCTTTCCAATGTTCACGACTTGGATTGCTCGTGTATCTACTCAGCTTGTTCACTGAACATGCAAGATCAGGACGTATGCAATTCGTAATATACATCACGCTTCCAATGATCCTTGCACATTCCAACTGAGCTACTGGTTCTCCTCTGTTCTTCTGCAGATGAACATTGAGTTCCAGGGATGTTTTAGCAGGTGGATCATCAAATGCATTGAATTTCTTCAACACTTTTTTCAACGTAATAAGATTGTGTCAAAGATATTCCATTTGATGTTCTCTCAAATTTTGATTCCTAGAATCACATATGCTAATCCCATGTCTTTCATGTCAAAATTCCGATTTAACATGTTTTTCGTATTAACGATGACATTATGATTGTTACTCATGATTAACATGTCATCGACATATAAACAAACGATAACAAATTCATTTGGTGTTTCCTTCACATAAGCACACTTGTCACATTCGTTAATTCGAAACCCATTTGACAACATAATGTTGTCAAACTTCAAGTGCCACTGCTTTGGAGTTTGTTTAAGTCCATACAGTGACCGAACGAGTTTACACACTTTTTTTCATTTTCAGGTGTAATGTAACCCTCAGGTTGATGTATTTCAATCTATCTTACCATTGTGCAAAGTCTTTACATCCATCGATGTATTTCAAGATTGTGAATGGAGAATAATAATACGTAACGAATGGATGTAATCCTTTTAACAAGTGAATAGGTGTCAAAGAAATCATACCCTTCATTTTGGTTAAAACCCTTTGCAACCAAACGGGCCTTATACTTTTCAACTGATCCATCTGCTTTATATTTTCTTTTAAGGATCCACTACATCCTAAGGTCTTGCAACCTTTGGGGAGGTCAACCAACTCCCACGTGTTATTTTGCAGAATTGAATCATACTCACCATTAATAGCTTCCTTCCAGAGCGGTGCATCCAGTCTGGACATAGCCTCTTTGATAGACTTGGGTTCGTCCTCCAAAACATAAATGATGAAGTTTAGACCATATGTCTTATCAACTCTAGCTCATTTACTGCGTCTTGGTTCTTCACTCTCCTGAGTAGAAGGACATGCAATATCATTTGTTGCTTCGTGGGTTCTCTTGTTTGAACTCACATCCACCTTATCCCTACATGGGAAGGTATTTTTAAAGAATATAACATTCCTAGATTCAATTGTAGTACCTTCTGTCATATCGAATATTTCTGATTTGTGAATCAAAAATCGATAAGTACTACTGTTGAAGGCGTATCCTATAAAGATGCAATCGACTGTTTTAGGTTCGATTCTCACTTGTTTAGGAGTTGGCGCTTCAACCTTAGCCAAATACCCCCACACTTTGAGGTATTTGTATGATGGTTTGCGCTTTTTCCACATTTAACATGTGGCAAGCCAACAGAATGGCTTCCCCCACATGTTCAGGCAAACCCGGGCTGATCAACATCACGTTAATCATCTCTTTTAATGTTCGGTTTTATCTCACTGCAACACCATTCGACTGAGGTGAGTAAGGGTTGTCGTTTAATGTATGATGCCCGACTGAGCACATAACTATTCAAACGGAGCCACATACTCTCCACATCCATCACTACGAATTGCTTTAATTCGAGTATTTACTTTGATTCTCTACTTCATTCTTGCAAAGCTTAAAAACTTCTAAAGCTTCATCCTTGCTTCACGGAAGATAAACGTGGCAGAATCTAGTACAGTCATGAATAAAAGTAATAAAATACTTTTTTCAACCTCTAGCTTGTACAAAATTTAAGTCACATACTTCCGTGTGAATTAAATCTAGAGGAGTCGTGTTCGTTTCATTAAAATTCTCAAATATTAATTTTGACACAACCTTGAAACGAATTGGAAAACCAACCGTTTTGAATTTATATTCAAATTCTTTGTTGGACCTTAAAATTTATAATTTTCTTAGTCCCAACAAATCTGAGTTTGAAACTTTGATTTAATAATGGTCAAAATACCAAATTAAATTCAATTTTAAGTGGGCCCGCAATCGCCCCCCTTGACTTTAAAATAATTCTTCACTGAATTATACAAGTCAACAATCATTTTGGATTAAATATAATCCACAATTTGTGCTCTTAAATAATTCTTCACTGAATTATACGAGTCAACAATTCTTTTGGATTAAATATAATCCCCAAATCACTTTCAAGCGCGATTTCAAATGAGGTCTTAAATGCCATCATTTACTCCTGATAATTCCAAAGCGAATTATACGAGTCCATTGAATTAAATTCAATACACAATTTGCACTTTCAAGTGCAAAGTATTTGATCCCAAATCAAATTTAAATTTGATGTCAACAATCAAGGGATTCAAATTATGGAATAAATATGTATAATACCTCAAGTATTAACTAAATTAATCCATACCATTATCATGCCCAAACACATTTGGGTCAGCCATAATTTATTTGGCCCAAATTAAACTACTGAAGTTGACTTGGTTTGCCGGCTTAAGAAACCAACTAAATGGTTAACAAACTACGCCTACCAAATTAGACTTATGCAATTAATTTTGCCCAGCAACCCCAACAAAATCAATTCAATATAATGGCCCAAAACTATTAATTAGGCTCAACAGCCAAATATTAATATGGCCCATTAAATTAGACACCTCTCTAATTAATGGCTCATCATTGATCTTTGACCCAATGTCATACTTTATACAGCATAGAAACATATTTGTTCAAATCTCAATTTCTTGCCTAGAATCAACCGAAGTGATTCTTCATTTGGACCTCTAGAATTAATTAGGCTTTTAGAATTCATTAGCCCAATTAAATAATTAAGCTTAATGATTTAAGCTCAATATTCTAGTTTAACAAGAGCCCAAATTTTAATTTTGGAATTCAAAATAGCTGAGCATCAGCCACGGTCCAATTTATAATAATTAGGCCATGAAAAAGACAAACTAATGGTCCAATATTGATAATGGCGTACAGTCCAAGATCAATCAAAAGGACCTAAAAATTATTAGCATGCAATCCAATTAATTCTTACAAAGAATTGTGTGGCTCAGCCCAAATAATTCAATGCCCATTGAGAACTGGTCAACGTTTCCGTCACCCCTTTTTCTCAATTCCATTTCGGATTATCTCAATCTCAGCCGCTGTGTTCGCTGTTTCGCGACCACCACAGACCGACAACCGCCGGCCTCCATTTGCCACCATCACGAGGCGCGGAAGTACCACCGCCATTTTCTTAGAACCATTGCACGACATCGCAATTTGGCCCTTCGGCGGCGCTATCATTCAGCGAATTCTCAGCCAAGAACTGATGCACCACCGCCTCCGTACGCGTGCGGCCCGAAGCCTTAACGCCGGCACCTCGACAACCGTCGGCCGTCGCTAGTCACTGCGGTTGCACCGCCACACGAGGCGTGGCTGCAACGGGCCCTCCACTGTCCCCTTGCGATTTCTCAGCCGAACCCCGCGTTCGAGCTTCTAAATTCGCCCAAGAAGACAGGCCCAAATCATCTTTTCTCAATAGTCCAAATATATCACTTTGGCCCAATTGATAATGAAAAGGGTTTATCAGAATGGCCGGAAGCGCACTTTCACGCCGATTCAAGCAAATCGATTGATGTGAATAACCGCCTAGCATCACCGCCAGCGGTCACAAATCACAATTCCATGATCTCGCAACGCGACGCATCAAGAATCGCCTGTCACTGCCGTCTCCGGCGATGACCAATCCACCAGGCCATTGCCCAAGTGGTTTCAATTATTTGGCTTCACGCTGCCAAAATATACTCACAAGGCACTTCTTCATCAAGAGTTCGACCTTCAAAATTAGACAACAGCCATTTCAAGGTTAGTCCTCTCATCCCAATAATTGATCAGGATGTTTTTCTTCATTTTCAGAAAACGTATTCCTGAATAACAATTGATGACATTTCATATGCAGTGAATTATAATTTGTCTTGCCATTGTTGAAATATTTCACTCAATGAAAACGAAATCAATAAAAATAAACGCAAAACGAGTCAAGGAAAATCATTTTCTCCCGCAAGACAAATTACACCTTGGATAGTGCTCACAGTAAACGGTTTCACACTTTAATTTCAGTAGCACCGCTGAAAAGAAAACTTCAGCGAACTCAAATGGAGTATGAGCAGAACGAAAACAATTACATAAATATGCTGTGTATTTTTCTGTGTTTGCAAAATAGTGAGTTTTGAAAACGCGTGATTTCCTATATATAGAGAAATCTGCACTTTGGAATGTGGAAAAGATGTTGAGGACACACCAAAAAAGGTGAGGCGGTTTTGATCGCTGGGCCTCGCCAGTTTCATTTAAACGCGTCAGATTGATGAAGCGTGGATGTTTCACATTCAAATCTAGGATAAATATTGATCAAGATCTCATCATTAATTAATTTCTTCTTTCACGTAAATTCGATTTTGAGATTTTAAATAAACCACGGTCATCTACTCCACGAGTAGAACAACATTTAATTTCTCAAAAATTAAAGTTTTAGTCCTCCAACATTTTGGTTAAACACGAGTGTTTGAAACACCTCAAACCAAATTTCCAACAACATGACATGTCTATTATTTTATCTCAGTATTGATTAAGTTCATTTCAAAGTTCTTTTAACTTTGTTACAGGAGTGATTAGCCTTACGCCTTAAAATATACTTATTTGAAATACATTAATCCATATGTACATAATATTCCAAACTTCAACCTAGGAATAAAAGCCCAAGCTAATTCAAGAATTTAGGAAATAATTGCTACATATTAGATGAAGAAATCTGGGATTAATTAGGACTCATCTAAAAATCATGACATAAATTAGGTGCACTTAACTCATAATATGTGTGTAACTTGGAAAGCAAAATCTCAACTAAAGTTTAGTAACTGACAAAGTTGAATCAGCAAGTAAGAAAATCAAATCATAAACCTCTTAAAATACCATTCAGTCCTAAGTCAAGACACTTTTAAACAACCATCAATATAATTCATTAATTCACCTTCCACTATCCACAAGTTGGATGAATCATGAGTGTTTGTGTTACTTTTTTACTTTTCTGCAGTATGAATGAGTAACAAATTTGGTGAAGCCCACTAGTCGAGAAAGGATTTACAATATATTTTGTTTAAAAAAAAAAGAGTTTAATATCAGATTAATAGTTGAGAACACTATTTTAATTTTAGTAACTTCCTAGTGTATGTAATGATGTATGAAAATGTTAATGCATACAATATTATAAATTGTAAGAGTGGGTCTCATGTACATCCAAGTGCACCGCGCACTCATAATACATTTTAGAACCATGCAACTTATTATACTGAAATATGCAATTTGTTTACACTTAACTGTGTAATTATTTTTTTATATTAATAATAGTGGACACGATTCATTATAAACAAGTTGCATCTTTTAGTGTAAACTTCACCCGATTATACATACAAAGTACTAGCGTGTGGAACCAAGATTTTGTTATAAGCGGACTAGATGGAATCATAGTAATTATAGGAACATTCTTTTTCTAAAGAAAATTAAATAAATAGCAGAAATCTTGTTATGATTTGTATAGAAAAATGCGAATTGATTAGTTTACCATATTTGTAAAGCAATTTTATCATTTAAAATAGAAAAACATTTAATTTATTCTAAATTTGCATATTAGAAATCATGGTTGCAAAATGGCAAGCTGATGAGATAACAATGAGAATATTTAATTAAGTTATTAAGATCCCATTTGAGTGGACAGATTTTATAAAGTTATTAAGATTAAAGCCGACAATTTTTTTTTTAGAACCCAGAACAGCTGGAAATGACAATTTTTTTTAAAGAACTCCACACAAATACACAATAATGTCACATAGCAGAGTTAGTCGGTTTCACGTAGACAATAAGTCAATAATTGTCTTGTTTAATATAATAAATCACGCAGGCAATAAATGACTTATTTATATACAATAATTTGAATTCAATTAAAGCAGAGTTGGAACGAATTTGAGTTGGCATATCATGATCAAGAGAGCAACTATCTTTGTTCCAATGGACAAAAAAGAGAAGAAGCACAACACCAGCTCAACAAGAATAACAAATTGATACTTATTTTACATTTCAAATTTCAATCTACCCCATTTGAAACAGCAAAAAAATATTATAGGCAATGCACAAGTTGATCCTCAATCAAACAGTACTTGAAGAATAAACAATCAAATAAACCACAATTTGAACTAAAAAAAAATTCAATAACAGGAATGATTGAATCTTCTTCTACGAATCAACACCTCCCGTTTCCTCCGCCGCCTCAGCCGTCGGATCTTGCGTGCTCGACCGACAAAGCTCCTCGATTTTCATAACCACCTCCACCATTAAAGGCCGCTTGTCCGGATACTGAGCGGTGCAGTCAACAGCAAGCTGCAATAACTGAACCATGTCCTCCTCAACCGTCTGATACCGAAGGAGTTCAAGATCGAAAACCTCAGCCGTCCATTCCTCCCGGACCACGGACTGCACCCACCGCGGCAGATCAACACCCTCCTCATTCGCCAACGTGTGCGTCGGGGCTTTACCGGTTAGCAATTCCAGCAACACTACTCCGAAACTGTAAACATCCGCTTTCTGTGAGACTTTACGGGGGTCTGTGACTTCAGGGGCCCGGTAGCCGGTGATCCTGTTGGGAGTGGCGGACGAACCGGCTATCTGAGCTAGCCCGAAATCGGAGACACGAGCTTCGTATGATTTGGTTAGGAGAATGTTGGATGATTTTATATTGCCGTGGGATATGGAGGAGCCGTGGGAGTGGAGGTACGAAACGCCACGAGCTGCTCCGAGTGCAATGGTGGCCCTCGTCTCCCAGTTTAACGGAGTTCTGCTACCTCCCTTGTTTCCTGCAATCAATCGATTGTGTAAATAATTGCATTGCTAAGACATTGTCAAATATTGATCCAAGTTAAACTAGCTATTGATAACAGATAACACAATTGAATTTTATGAAGATAATTCAATTATAACAGAACAGATCAAGAAAATTATGCACCGTGTAACAGGGCAGAGAGGCTGCCCATAGGCAAGTAATCATAAACCAGCAATTTCTCATCGCCATTATAGTAATAAGCTCTTAAAGGGACCAAACTCTCGTGATCCATATTCCCAATTTCCTCCATTTTTTTCCTGAACTCTTTCTCTGCTAAAGTTACATCCCTCAGCCTTTTCACGGCTACCGCCAGGCCGGATTCCAGCACCGCCTTGTACGCCGTCCCCAGAGTTCCTTTCCCCAAAACCTCGGCCGATGCCTTCAACAGATCTTCCAATTCAATATTCCAACCCATCTTTCCAAAAAACACTAACCCCTTTTTCCCATTATTGACTGAATCTCCTTCTGCCTTCCCTTTCGCCGCCTTCGCCCCAATGGCGGCGGCGAAGGGGTTGCTGCTCGTGCCGTTGTTTCCTCCGCCGCTCTCAGCCGCCGCCGCTGCCTCCATTTTCTCCGCCGGGATCTCAACTTCTTTCACATTGGCCACACTCTCGCCCTTTGATTTCTTCCTAGCCAACACTCTACACAAACAGAATGTTAGCAATAAGATGAGGAGAAACCCTAGCACAGAGCCGATTATGATTCCGGCAATGGCCACGCCAGAGAGTTTCTTTTTTGGTTTCACATTACCGCAGGATTTTAGGGGATCCCCACAGAGCGAGTTCCCAATGAACGCGCTCTTGGGTTTTCCGGCAATCCCTTTCGGGATTTCGCCTGTCAGATTGTTGCCCGATACGTCGAATTGAACCAAACTGGGCAGATTCAGGTCAGGGATTCGGCCCGAGAAATGATTGCTCTGCAGATAGAGCGTACCCAAACGGGTCAAATTATTGAAGGAAGTGGAAATCGGGCCGGAGAAATTGTTTTCCCCTAAATTCACTCGCACAAGGGTCGTTAGCGAAAATAACGAATCGGGGATTTGGCCGTCGAAGAAATTGTGCTGCAAGTAGAGATTCCGTAGCGAAGTGAGTGAAGAGAACATGTCGGCAGGAAGCGGGCCGGAAAGCGCGTTGTAACGGAGACTCAACGTCTGTAGATTTGTCATATTGGAGAAGGATTTCGCCGGAAGTTGGCCGGAGAGTCCCATTCCGGGGAGATGGAGCTCCACGACGGAGGAATTTTCCGGTGAACAGATTAATCCGGGCCAAGCGCATGGAGTGGGGCTGGAGAGGTTCCAGAGGAGGACGCGGCCGCCGACGGCGGAGCGGAGGGCGAGGAGGGCCACGCGATCGGAGGCAATGTCCGGCGTGGCGGAGGGGAGGAGGAGAAGGGCGGCCGTCAAAAGTAGGAGCAGGGACTGGATGGTAAATTGCGTCATGTTTCAGAAAGTGGCACAAATTCCAAAACTGTAAATCAAAATGTCAAATTGATTTCTTTGTGTATGTCATTGTTGATGTTTCATTGTTGTGAGAGAGATTAATGGAGAGTGAAGAAAGTGTGAAGTGAGAGAAAGGGAGTTTGAAGTAATGGGGGTGGGCGTCGCAGCCCCATGTTGGCCCCGTACTTTTCTTAATTTTCTGTTTTCATTTCATTTGGAGTATCTCGTCATTTGCCTCTTATTTCTAAATTTTACTAGAATTATTCTATAATCACCACTAGAATTTACAAGGAATAGGAAGAAGACTGCAAGTGTGTAAATATCGAGAATTATAGAATTAGGAATGCAATTGACCAATTATTTCTTTTCTACCTACAACTACGGTGTTAATTAAAATACCATATCGACTCGATTTCATTTCTATTTAGGCAAAATAGATCATAAATACTACTACATGCTGAATCTGCAAATTGACTAGTAATGTGCAAATTTGATTGTGAATGAGCAATAAATAAAAATGTAAAAAAAGACATTCGATGGCAATAAACTATGGTGATACGCACATACACATAAACAATGGAGTATTTTTTTGGTAAAATGCAAACACAACTCTTGCATTTTGAAAATATTGCACAAAAACTTCTTTATGCTTTTAAAAATACAAAATTTCCCGTTTAGCGAAATTATCTCACAAAATCACACTGTAATTTCAAAAGAATCTGACTTAAACGTGTTTTAGAGTATAAATCAATATTATAACATTTATTAAGTGATACTATTCAATATATATATCAATATCATATATTTGTGAGTGTGTAAATGTTATAGTATTAATTTTTTACTCCCTCCGTCCTGGTATATTTGTCTCACTTATTTTTGTTGAATTGTTTAAGAAATAATATTAAAATAATAGATAGTGCTTTTATAGTATTTAATGAATGAAAAGTGAAGGTATTTGGGGTAGTTGGGATGAAAAGTGAGAAAAATAATGTTAAAATAATAGTTAATGGAGTGTTACTTTTTTCATTTATGAATTTAGACAAACATAATGGAACATCCATAAAAGAAAATTGAGACAAATATAATAGGACGGAGAGAGTATAAATAATAGTATCTACAAATGAATATTATTATATTAATATGATCAAGTTTAATACTGTGAACAAATTTCAAAAGAGAATTTATCTTTTAAAAAACTTATTAAATTCATCTACATTTAACCTTTTAAAAAAATCATCTATATTTCTATATTCAGCATAAGATATCTTTAAATATTTGGAATTCTACAGAGAATTCCTCAGTCATCGCCTTCTTCACTCCCTTCTCCTTCGAACACGCTTGCTTAAGACGGAATATAATTTATGTATTGAGGGTCCACTTGGTTGAGGTAATGAAAGTGAGTAATGAGAATCACTTCTATTAATGATACTTGATAGTTTGGATGCACAAGTAATAAAAATAGAAATAAGCAATTGATTACCATCACCCACTCAATCTCACTTCACATGATACTCATTGTTCATATTCTAAATTCTAACCAAGCAATAATAATGCAATCAATACTCCTAACTCTTAACGATTGACCCTCAATGATACCCATTATCATTCCCTAATCATACCAAGCGGGTCCTGATATTTTAATATTTTGGGAGGAGTGCGTATTGATTTGTGCTAAATTGTACCAATTTTATACGAGTTTTTGCCATTTGAAGATATCAATATAATTTTAAAAGCCTGTAATTGCATAATAAAGGAATATAAACTAACAAATGAGATTCGGAAGAGTTAATATGTGAAGGATACTTGTCATTATCTGTTAAATGCACCAAATAGGATTAGACTAATCAGTAACCAACACCATAAATTTATTTCTAATTCGTGCCAACCAAAATCTACGCAGCGTGAACCAATGATGTGACCATGTGTTAAAGCCAAAGTTTTTAAAACGATACTTTGATGTTTGATCTTTTAGTAATTGATGGAGACGAGATCGCGATGAAAATCTCGTATAATTATGAGCAGATTTGGAGAATTAAGAGTATTAGAGAATTAGTTTTAATTAGAATATTTAATTTATTAGATTATAATTATTTTCATATATTTATGTTTATCTTTTAATTAGGGTTTTAAATCTATTTAAGAGTCAGTCCTGTAAGCGTTTTATTCAGTTGAATGATAAATTAAGAAAAGGGGTTTCCCTATTTCCCTATTTTACGATATTCAATTATTGAATCAACGTATCTTAGAAGATATTTTCGTTAATCTATACGTCCCGCTGCATCAGTAATGTTTCATTAGGGTGTTCCCTACAAAAAATTAACCTGAATGTAGAATATACTATATTTATATATATATATATATATATATATATATATATTACTGTGTAATTTTAATGGTAAAAGTTAAAATTATAAATCATTCTAAAGGATCATAGGAAAAAAAAATTAAAAGTATTAGTTTATGCAAGAGTATCAAAAAAAATAAAATTATGATGTATTATGATAATTAATTAGATGATCAGTCCTTGAATTATACTCCATACTATAGCTTTTGAAAAAAAAAACACCTCATTGCCACGTTAAAGGCACATACATCTTCTGTTAAACACCCAACAAGAAATAAAATGTATGCAACTTTTAATATAAAGTAAAAGATATGATCAAGTTAGCATGTTACCACATGGTATTATTATACAGTTTATACTATGTTTATTATTTAAAAAGGATTAGTAGTTTCTATTAGCTTTAAAGAAGAAACTATTATTAAAGATAGGATAGGACTGACCCTATATAATTAATAATCTGAATCTTTAAATATCCTTCTAGGGCCCTTTTACGGAATATATTATTTGAATTTGAATTTGAATTATATATCAGTGTACCAGTATTTATATTACATACATTTTTAAATCTTTTTAAAAATTTAAATCGGTAAATGTAATTACTTTATTTATAATATTTTTGAAAAGATATATACAAAACAATGTGTAGTATTTATACTACTATATACTATTAACAAATGTTCCGTTATCATCAGGTGACAAATGACGTGGCAGCGTCGAATATTGACAACTATTGTTACCGTTGAAAGTTGAAAAATATGGTTGCCCACACTCTGTCGTCCATGGAAATTTTTATAATTGCTTTTTGCCATCTCTTTTTTTTTTTTGGTAAAGTAAATATTCTTTATTCAATAATTATCAAAGAACAAAGAATTAATGTACAGTGATGTACAGGTTGAGCATAACATTAGCTATCAAGAATATGTCTAGTATTAACTAATCAATCCGCAAACGAAAAATTACAAAAAGAGGAATAATTAACCGAGCACCAACTCCAAAATATTCCCTTGATTTCGTCCAATATTTTCTCCGGTTCAAAGTATTTCCCATAAAAAATCAGTTTGTTCCTCCCTTTCCAAATGATCCACACAACACATATCCATAAACTCGTGGCCAAAAGATTGCCTTTTTTCCCGGAAAAGATTCCTGAGTAAGATAAGAAATGTTGAATAATCTGATTATGACTCACTCCCGAAATACTCAGCCAATTATAACAGGCGTACCATATTTTGGAAGAGGTGGGGCACTCGACAAAGAGGTGTGAAGCGGTTTCCGGTTTTGAATTACAAAGAGGGCAGCTTGTAGTGCTGTTTTGTGGGAGGATATTGCGGTTTCTGAGATTCACTCTAGTAGGTAACCGATCTTGAAGGAGTCTCCATGCCATCGCCGAGGTTTTAAGAGGTGAGATCTTGCTCCAGATGCGACCAAGAATAGAAAAATTCTCTTGGTTTCCGTTGATCACGGTAGTTGGCGAGCGAATAGCGTCGTACGCCCGTTTCGTCTTGAACTGATTGTTCGGGGATTGCTTCCATTTCCACGTGTCCTCCGCCTCTTCGGCTAAGCTGAACATGTTCAATACACAAAGAAAATCATTAATAGATGATAACTCACGATCAAATAATGGTCTGTTCCATACCAACTCCCAACTCCAAGACCCATTAACCCACTTCCCCATCTTACTAATTTTTTCATCCCTCAAAGCACTCAAGTGGTACAACCTAGGGAACCTAGTCTTAAGAGACTCTACACCCGTCCATAGACTCTCCCAGAAACTCGTATTCTCCCCGTTACCTATGCATCTTTCTAAGTTACCCCAAAGCCACTTTCCCCTTTCCCCAATTACATTATTCAAAACATCTTTCCACCAGCTAGACATCCTATTCCAACTTCCTTTTATAATGAAACCCGACTCACCCACATCGATCTCCCCATATAAAGACCTTAACTCTAACCCACAAACCTTTTCTCTCCACAAGGAATCTCCAAACCCATTTCCCCAATAAGACCCTGTTGAAGATTTCCAAATCCCTAATCCCGAGACCCCCTAAAGACTTAGATTTACACACATTTTTTCAACTCACCCAACACGTTTTGTTATTATTCTCACACCCACCCCATAGGAATTTGCGTTGCAAGGATGCTAAAGTACCCAAAGTAGTTTTCGGGATTTTATAGAAAGAAAATTGGTAAATAGGTAAAGAATATAGAACTGCATTTAGTAGAGTAATGCGGCCCCCAAAAGAGATTTTTCGATCTTCCCAAGACTTTATTTTTTCTGGAATTTCTGTATGAGGCTTGCCCATTCACTTGGTTTCTTGTAGCTCGCCCCCACTCGGATACCCAAATAGGAAAAGGAAATTTCTCCAATGACACAACCCAAAATATAAACCATCTCACGAATCCTATTATCTTCCACGTTCATCCCCATCAAGCTGCATTTGTTATAGTTGATCTTGAGTCCCGAAAGTAGCTCGAAATTCTTGAGAAATATTTTCTTTGTCCACGCATTTTGGGGACAGACCGAACCAATGAAGATTGTGTCGTCTGCATATTGTAGATGAGATATACGAACTTTATCTACTCCAATTTCAGCAGCTTTGAAGCTTCCAATACCCGTCGCCCTGGACACCAAAATACTTAGGCCCTCCACAACAAGTAGGTAAAGGAAAGGAGACAACGGGTCCCCTTGGCGTACTTTCTAGCTTAAACTCTCCGGAAGGACTCCCATTAACTAGCACCGAGGCGTAGGCACTTGACACGCACTCCTTCATCCAACTCCACCATTTATCATAGAAATCGAACCCTTCTAGCATCACATCAAGAAATTTCCAATCCACCGAGTCGTAAGCCTTAGCAAAATCGATCTTGAAGAAGGCTCGCTCCAACTTCCTTCTCTTTGTTTCCGCCACAACTTCATTAAGGATTACAATTCCATCCATGATGTTTCTCTTACCCACAAAAGCACTCTGATTAAAGGAGATCAGCTTGTCCATAATCCTGCTTAGGCGTGAGGCAAGTAATTTAGCAAGGATTTTGTAGGCACAACCTATGAGGGAGATTGACCTAAAATCTGCTAAGCATGAAGCGTCTTCTTTTTTGGGAATGAGAGCAATGAAGGATGGATTAATTCCCCGAACCAACTTTCCATGTTCATGGAATTCAGAGAGCTTTTGCAAAAAATCTTTCTTTATCACACCCCAACAAGTCTTGATAAACTTGAAATTAAAGCCATCCGAGTCCGGGCTTTTGGAGCTTTCACAGTTGTCTATAGCAGATTTTACCTCTTCTTCGGAGAAAGGAGCTGGAAGGAACTCATTGTCTTCCAAAAATAGCTTATTAGAGAACAGGTCGGCTGAAATTCTCGGACGGACTTGTCTTGTGTTACCAAAGTGTTTCTTGGAAAAAAAGTGGACTCCATCCTTCACTTTCTTGACATCTTCCGTCCATTCCCCATTGAGAAACATGCCAACAACTCCATTACCAGCTCTCCGAAAGTTTATTGCCCTGTGAAAAAATTTGGAGTTGACATCGCCTTCTTTGAGCCATCGAATCTTTGCTTTTTGGGCAAGAAGGTTATTTCGTTGCTTCAAACTTCTGAAAAGTTCAGCCGTTACTTCCTTCCTTATTAGAACTTCCTCCTCCTCGAGACCGAAAACATCATCAAGCAGATCGAGTTCTTGTAGATCCTGTTTCAACATATCAATTTTGTGGTCTATAGAGCCAAAGACTTCTACGTTCCACTTCTTTAAATCCTCTTTTAGTCTCTTGAGTTTTTCTTTGACCTTGTAACCTCCCCAACCTTCGATGTCATAACTTGCCCACGCCTTTTCCACAAATTAAAGAAACTTTGGATGTAAGCACCAAGCATTAACAAACCAGAAAGGTTTCGGTCCCCAATTGATCTTCTTTGTCTCGAGAGCTAGCGGACAGTGATCTGAAATCGTTCGAGGTAGGCCTTTGAGAGATGAAGAAGGCCAAGCTGTAAACCAATTATTATTCACCGGAATACGATCAATTCTGCTTTTACACCTCCCGTTAGGTTGATCTCTTGTAAATTTTCTGCCAATCAAAGGTAGGTCGAGCATGTTCGAGTCTCGAATGAATCCATCAAAAATAGCAATATCACTCAAAGGAATCGAGCTTCCCCTACCTGATCTTTCCCCCGGTGCTCTTATAGAATTAAAATCCCCCGCCATACACACACAATCGTCATCATTTTGCTGGATAACCACTTGTATCCTGTCCCAGAGGTCTATTTTTTCAGCAAGCACTGCAGGAGCATATACATTGATTACACAACATTTGATATTATCAATCCCCCAAAACCCATTGACAAATACTGCACCTTCCATATCCCAAGAGATCATTACAGAAAATTTATCAGAATTCCAAATGCTCAGTATACCCTCTGATCTTCCAATTGAATTTCTTTTTGCCCAGCCAAAATTTCCGAACCCCCCCCCCACACCTCTCTACACGTTTCCATACTTAAATCTTCATCTTTTGTTTCTTGAACACAACAGAAATCAAAATTATGTTTCCTAATCAACAACTGAATTTCTTCTCTTTTCACTTTACTCCTCACCCCTCTAATATTATATGAAAGAACTTTCATTGGGGACATAATGTTGGAATTATGAGGCACGTAAACACGTAATACATGCGCAACGGAAATAAATAGTTCACCAACAACGAATACGTAATTGCATAATTGAATACGTGTAAACATAAAGAGAAATCTTACAGTAAATCGTACGCATATTTCTCTACTATGGTATCCATGTAATCCCCGTTCACGGACTTGTACAAATTTGTCAGCGTTGAATCTGAGACGGAATTTTCTAGGAAAATTCCTATTCTAGATTTTACGAAGAAATATGAATTAACGTTGTTTGTGAATTCCCAAGAGCTCATATATATAGGAGAGGTCCAGCTTAAATCTTAAGCTAACCTGATTAGGAAATAAAATCCCTAATCTTGTAAATTAAATCTCCCAGATGTATTTCCCAAATATGAAATCTCTACGGATTTAATTCTCATGTATATCAAATCTCTACAATTTGATTCCATACATATTAAATCCTATAATAATATTCCATATATTATTATTGGGAATTCCTATTTAATTAAATCCAATTTAATTAAATATTAATAATAATTAATTTTAAATCAATCTATTATTAATTAATTCTTCATAAATTAAATATTAAATCCAATTTAACATTTAATCAACCAACTATTATCCGTACAAGGGAACTACTTGTTGTGTGACTCATAGGCCCTCATATATCGAGCGACTAGTCAAACTAACGGTCTTAATTGAACCCTAGACAATAAATCAGACATTCTCAATATATGAGGTACGGTTGCGAGAAACGTGCAACTACCTGTAACGGAAACATGGGCTATTACGATTTCCTCATTTCATTCGCGAATACTCGATTAAGTCTTGAACATGATGAAGTGTCTATTCAAATAACTTAATCATATTATCTCCAATCACTAATTGATCATGTATGTCACACTTAGCTACAAAGTTTAAGTTGACGTGCATCGGCCGATGACTTAGATCCAATTATGATGAGAAGACGAGTATTCTCTCTAAATCCACATTGAGGAATGAATCATATTCTTGGCTCAACTACCACGCACATGCATTTCGTGATGAACCCAATCCAAGCCATATCTACCCATGGAAGGGTGCAAGCGTCGGTCATGGTCAAAGTTCATCATCCCACACATGTCGTGCGTATTGACCTCAAGTCAAATGAGTATCACATCGCTCCCACTAACCGAGATACCCGTAGACACATATAGTGGAAATACATCAAATGGTTTCTCGGCTGGGTATACCAATACCCTCTAAGGTATTTGTGCATCCATCATGAGATACCTAATATCTCGTAGTAAGTGAGATCTTACTACACTCTCTAAGAGTATGATGGAGATCGCACACCAATCTCCATTGCATCATCAATATCCCATTCTTGATGATCCTTGATCGGAGCTATTTGAGAATCATGCTCAAGTCATCTGAGTTCTCACAACCTCAATGACAACAATGACTCATGGGAACACTTGCATGAATAAATGCAAACAATCAAACATAATATTCAAACAAGTGTATTGTCATACATTAATATTAAGTGAACTATAATATTAAATCAAACTGAATATCATCGAGTATTATGTCCTTACAATAGATTGTCTCTAGGACACTAACACTAACAATCTCCCACTTGGACTAGAGTCAATCACCTACTTGTGTAACCCCTAGACCATCAAATGTCTAGTGTGTACATGAACACTCAGTGTTTTGGTGAAAGGACCTGCCAAATTAAATATGTGGGAATATGTTTTAATTCTACTTCTCCTATCGTTATGATCTCTCGGATCAAATGATAAGTCTGGGTACATGCTTGCTTCTATTTGTTGATCTCGGTTCCTTTGCTTGCGCAATCGCACCAGCGTTGTCTCAATAAAACTTTATTAGACAACTGACACTCGGAACTAACCATAGTTCTCTTAAGAACAATAAAATCTAGACAGCCTCCTTGAGGTTTCTGATACAACAATGTACTCAACTTCGGTTGTTGAATCTGCGGTCGTTTTGCTTGGAACTATTCCAACTGACCGCCTCATTATTGAGAGTGAAATGTAACCTGACTGTGATTTGTAATCATCACAGTTGGATTGGAAACTTGTGTCAGCTTAACCAGTCACTACTAGTTCTGACTGTCCACCATAGACAAGAAAACATTCTTTAGTTCGTCTGAGATACTTCAGAATGGTCTTGACAACAATCCAGTGAGACTCACCTGTATTCTGTTGGTATCTACCAGTGATGTTGATAGCGTAGGCCACGTTTGGCCTAGTGCAAGTCATGACGTACATGATTGACCCAATTGCATATGCATATGGGACATCTTTCATGTGCTTGATATCAACTTCAACAGAATGACAATCCTTCTTTGATAGCTTTATCCCATGATTTTCCGATAGAGATCCTCTCTTAGAGTTCTCCATCGCAAAACTCTTCAACACCTTGTCTACACAGGTGGACTGTGACAGCCCCAACATCCTCTTGGATCAATCCTTGTGGATCTTGATCCCTAGGATTTAGCTGGCTTCACCAAGACCCTTCGTCATGAAGGTCTTTAACAACAAATTTTTAACGGACTGCATTAACGGGATATTGTTTCCCAAAATCAATATGTCATCGACATACCCAATTATGAAAATAATATTCTTCCCGTTGCGTTTACGACAAACGCAAGGATCTTCCGAGTTTCTGATGAAGTCAAAAGACTTGATAACTTCATCAAATCGGATATTCCAACTCCTAGAAGCTTGCTTCAATCTATAAATGGATATCTTTAGCTTGCATACTAGATTAGAATTTGACTTAGATGTAAAACCTTTTGGTTGGGTCATAAACACTTCCTTATCAATGTTTCAATTGAGGAAAGTTGTTTTGACATTTATCTGCTAAATCTCATAATCAAAGTGTGCTGCTATCGCAAGTAAAATTCGAATGGACTTGAGAAGACCTCGTCATAGTCAATGCCTTCGCGTTGACTATAGCCATTCACCACCAACCTAGCTTTGTAGGTTTGTACTTTGCCATTTGCATCAATCTTACACTTGAAGAACCAATTGCAACATATGGATCTAACCCCTTTAGGCAACTCAACCAAGTCCCAGACTTGATTGGTGTACATCGAGTCCATCTCGGATTTCATTGCTTCATGCCACTTCCCTGAATCAATATCTGATATTGCTTCAGAATAAGTATTAGGATCATCCTTATCCGGTATGTCCACATTTACGAGTTCCTCCAAGAGGTAACCGTATTTAATGGGCGGATTACGATTTCTAATTGACTTACGGAGCTGTGGTTGTGCAGGTTGTACATTCTAATCGTGAAAATTTTGTGGTGCATCGATATCATCAATGTCCGGAGAGTCCTCAAGAGCTACACTTTCAAATGTCTCTTGGGCGGGAGTTTGAACTATGCTGTTCTCATTCAGCCCACTTGGAGGTTCTTGCACTGGCAAGCATACTCCAATTACGCTCCCACTGGCTGAGAGACGATCACCTAGTGAAAGACTCCCACCGTGAAAGTTGCTGAATGCTCCCACTGATTCCTTGTCGTGTTGCTTTGACAAGATATCAGTCTCTTTGTTAATTTGTGGTTCTTGAATTTCTTCAAGTTCTATCAACTTACGACCTTGTTCCTTAAAGACATAGTCTTCTTCGAGGAACTTGGTCTGCCTAGAAACAATCACTGATTGTTTCTCATGTAGATAAAAGTAACATCCTTTAGTTTCCTTAGGATATCCCACAAAGTAACCCTTTTCACCTTTGGATTCCAACTTGTTGGTAAGCATCTTTTTTCACAATCACGGGGCAACCCCATGTTTGTAACGCGTATCCCTATGAGAATGTCAGAAGAGAGAAAAAGCTCATCATGGACCTTACCATGTCTAACATGGTTTGGTTTCTCCTCTCGGATACACCATTGATCTGACGTGTTCCGGGAGGAGTCCATTGTGACTGTATTTTATGTAACTTCAAGTAATCAGTGAATTCATGGCTAAGATATTCACCTCCTCTATCTGTTCGAAGAGTCTTGATACTCTTACCAAGTTACTTCTCTACTTCAACCTTAAACTCTTTGAATTTCTCAAATGATTCGAATTTGTGTTTCATAAGATACACGTATCTGTATCTTGAGAAATCATCAGTAAAAGTGATGAAGTATCCAAAGTGACCCCTAGCTAGAGTGGGCGATGGTCCACATACATTGTTGTGGATCAACTCTAGAACTTCTTTGTCACATGTACCCCTTTCCAAGAAAAATGTTTGTTGATCATCTTGCCCTTGAGACAAGATTCGCAATCTCCATAAGACTCAAAGTCAAATGGGTTTAAGTAGTCTAACTTTCTTAACCTTGCAATTCTTTTCTCGTTTACATGATCAAGTCTACAATGCCACAAGTAAGTCGGGTTTTCATGATTACTAAGTTTGAGTCTTTTATTTTGTATATTAAGAACATTATATCCACAATGCAACAAGTATAAACCATTCACCATGCGGGCATTCCCATAAACCATACCATTCAACGTGAAATAACAATTATTATCACTAAAATGGAAGGAATAACCCTCAATGTCTAACACAAGAATGAAAATAATGTTGCGAGTAATAGGAAGAACGAAATGACAATCATTAAGTTCTACTCTAAAACCAAAGGGTAAGTCTAACACATAAGTCCCCACACGTTCAGTCAGCAACTCTTGCTTCAGTTCCACGTGTAAGACAACTTCACCTGCCCTAACTGTCCTAAGACACATGAGCCCCTTCATATTCGTACAAATGTGTGAGTCATATCCGGTATCTAATACCCAACAGTTAGCGCTATTTGTGGATATGTATATCTTAATAACAAACATACATGTTCTAGTGCCAGAAGCACCCAGTGCCTTCCTTTTAGCAACCAGAACCTTATAGTCCTTCTTCTAGTGCCCTCTTCTACTTATAGTAGAGGCACACATCCTTGTCTACCCGCTCCTTCTTTTGAACACCATCTTAGTGATAGTGAACTCAAAAGTCTTGAGCACGTTGTGAAGTTCAGGCATGGTCGCATCCGTCTTATTCATATTGTAGTTCACAATGAAGCTAAAATATGAATCCGAGAGCGACTGGAGGATATCATAAATGAAAACGTTGATATTTTAGCTCAAAGCCTAAATTACCATGTTTATCAATTAGGACTATCATCTTAAGCACATGAGGTGAAATCTTCTCTCCTTTAGCTAACCGGCATTTGAACAGATCTCTCATCACTTCATAAATCTCAGAACGAGATTCAGAATCAAAGAGATCCTTCAAATGCTTGAGCATTTAGAAGAGATCCATTTTCTCATGTTTCCTTAAGCAATTCGGGAGTCATGCCGAGCAACATCACATACTGTGTCTGGGAAGCTTTTTTTTTTATGCTTCTTTTGAGGTGCTACGTCAAACGTGGTTGTCTCAAGAAACCAACTGCAGGGGTAACAGGGATTGACGTGTCCAACACGTACTCAATTTTTTCTTGCCTTAGCACCAAACACACGTTTAGGTACCAGTCCAGAAAATTTGACACAGCCAATTTTTTTGTTTCCAAAACACATCTCAATAATAGTTATACATTTCAACTAACCAAGAGAAATAAAATAAAACGGGAATTAAACATATAATTCCTATGATCAATATTCAGCAATCAAAATAAACGTGGCATTTCTTTTGTATTTATTTTGTCTCCATTATTTTCACATACTCAACGACCTAATCGAAAGAGTACGAATTTATATCAGATATAAATTGTAATGGACTAGGATCCACATTCCTACTATTACAATATCTGCTTGGGCTGATTACTGCAATAGCATAACTGGTAGGTCTCCAAACCAATTGTAAAACTGAAATTCCTAGTTTATTGAACCTAGTTCAATCGGATGCCCCTTGACTTTCGTTTCCCTGCTTGGTGAAACAAAGTCAAGTTGATTTACAACCATCAAACACCAACACTTTGTGTCCCTATAAAAGTCCCGTTAGATGTAGATCCGAGTAAAAGACTTGTGCCTTAAATACTCATTGGAACGAAATCTCCGGTTTACTTTTAATTTTGATGAAAGGCATCGTTCAATTCATGAAAATCATATTTTAGTGAGGAGCGTTTTAAAGGCAGGGTATTAATTGCTTAATCGAGATCCAACATGTTAATCTACATCACATTTAAGCAATTATTGGGCGTCGCCTACCCAAACATGATTTATATGGACTAACACTTATATGGGCGCCGTCTACCAAAAAAATTAAAACGGTCCGACAATTATTGACCGCCGCCTACCCAAACAATTATAATACAGACTATAAAAGCGTTAATGAATTAAATAAACTTGTTAACCAAGTGGGATTTTTTATTAAAACTTTATCGAATTATTTTCAAAATCCAATTTCAAAAATAAATTCAATAATTATTAATCAATTATTAAAACAATTAAATTAATCCAATTAATCTTTAACTTAGGGTCCAACCAACAAGTTCAATTAATATAACATTTTATTAGTCCAACTAATAAACCTGTTAAGCCAAATTTAATTAACCCAAAATTAACAAATATCTCATTTTTAAATTCAATAATTTTAGGGGACTCAGGTGCAAATTTTTAAAATTGCACGGAAGGGCCTAGTGAAAATCAAATTTTCAATTCAGCCCTTCCTGCATCACCGCCCAATTTCACAGCAACCATTCTGTAAATCGGGACAACCAAATTTCCAAAACCCAAACACCAAACCAGTTGTTCATCATCAATAATTCATAGTCAAATGAAGAACATAAATCAAGCAGGAAACAACCCAGAAAATAACGGCGAACATATTCATCAAAATATCGAAACCAAGGCGGCTGAGAGACGAATCCCCGCCGCGTGAACGCGACGCTACCCGAATCGCCGCCGCGACAAAAAAAAAACCCATGCGATGAATCGCTCAAAGCGACGGTTTGGTGGTTGAAAAAACTCCACCGTCGCTGCGACTCTTCGATGCGAATCGATTTCGCTGAAGACGACGATGTGAATCGCCGTCACTCGCGAACCAGAGACGCGCCTTGGAGTCGCACTCGAGCAGTAGATCGGAAAATGCAGCGCCATCGTCATCAGCTTGAGAGTCCTCGTGAAGCGTCGCAAGATGTGGTGGTGAACCGCCGTCTCGAGCGACGTCGCGCAGGTCTCCCCCGCCAGCAAAGCGGCGCGCGACGATGATGGTGATTAGGGTTTCAAAAACCCAATTTTGAGAGCCAACATAAAAGACGAAGCCAAAAGGGGCAAAACAATGTTTGAGCAATTAACAATTAAAACTACCAAACACACTATCAATGCCCCACGTCAATAACATATTGGTGCGGTCATTAACAAAATCGACCGTACCGAATAATTTTATAAATCAAACAATTATACAATTAATCAAGAGCCTAAAGTTCGGATACCACTGTTGGAATTATGAGACACGTAAACGCGTAATACATGTGCAGCGAAAATAAATAGTTCACCAACAACGAACACGTAATTGCATAATTGAATACGTGTAAATATAAAGAGAAATCTTATAGTAAATCGTACGCATATTTCTCTACTATGGTATCCACGTAATATTTCTCTACTATGGTATCCACGTAATCCCTGTTCACGGACTTGCACAGATTTGCCAGCGTTGAATCTGAGACGAAATTTGCTAGGAAAATTCATATTCTAGATTTTACGGAGAAATATGAATTAACGTTGTTTGTGAATTCCCAAGAGCTCATATATATAGGAGAGAGCCAGCTTAAATCTTAAGCTAACCTGATTAGGAAATAAAATCCCTAATCTTGTAAATTAAATCTCCCAAATTTATTTCCCAAATATGAAATCTCTACGAATTTAATTCCCATGTATATCAAATCTCTACGATTTGATTCCATACATATTAGATCCTATAATAATATTCTATATATTATTATTGAGAATTCCTATTTAATTAAATTCAATTTAATTAAATATTAATAATTATTAATTTTAAATTAATATATTATTAATTAATTCTCCATAAATTAAATATTACATCCAATTTAATATTTAATCAACCAACTATAATCCGTAAAAGGGAACTACTTGTTGTGTGACTCATAGGCTCTCATATATCTAGCGATTAGTCAAACTGACGGTCTTAATTGAACCATAGACAATAAATCAGACATTCTCAATATATGAGGTACGTTGCGAGAAACGTAAAACTACCTGTAACTGAAACATGGGCTATTACGATTTCCTCCTTTCATTCGCGAATACTCGATTAAGTCTTGAAAATGATGAAGTGTCTATTCAAATAACTTAATCATATTATCTCCAATCACTAATTGATCATATATGTCACACTTAGCCACAAAGTCACCAATACGTAATTAATATAAGACCAATTTTGCAATGAGGTTAACCTTAAATGAAGCAGTTTTACCGTGCAACTATTTCACAATTATCATTTTATAGTAAAACAACTAATACCTTTTAATGAAACAACAAATTCTATCAAACTAATACACTCAACGCCAACCACTTTTACGGTAAAATTGATTTATGAAAGTCTTACATAGAATCTTGAGGGCAATAGGGCGGAGACTTAAAATAAATGTTAGAAAAATAACTATCATTAATTATAAAAAAATAATAGTTATTGTGTGAGTCAAAACCTTCATCATGTTGGTAGGACTCGTTGGACGTCGTATCATAACCCGGAAAAATTGCAACATAATCGTCACAATCTTCATCAAAATTTTTGCTCAAATCGTCTTTGGTTCGGTGTCGTAAATAGGAAGCATGAAATCCATTATGTGCTGTTCTTCATCATAAATAAATTGGTTCATCATAATTCTGTGTCTCATTAAAATAGTCAAGCTCATCAAAATTAAAAGGCCCATCAGAAAAAAATTGGATCATTATCACCTTATTCAATTGAAGTTTCTGGCCCAAAGTGATCCAAATAAGACAATTTAAAATGTCCAGGCCCAACATTTGACTTAAGGTGACTAGGTGTCCAAATTGGGAATTAAAATGCTTAGGCCCAAGCATTACATTCATAAGAAAAGGCCCACTGCCATCCTCAGAAGAAACTAAAGGCTCACCTTGGTCCTCCATTGTATTAGATTGAAATGAAATAGAAAACGTATTGAATTTTATCCCTCTTCTTCTTGTGTTAATCGTTATTATTCCGATATTAATGTCGAATCAACGAATTAAATGTTATCGTGTTTTGGTATTTATTGGGTATTCTAAAAATCAACGGATAATACGCGTTTATGCTTCCGCTATCTACATCAAATCTCGAGTCCAAGTGAACTTTTTTTCTTCCAATATTATTATTGTGTCATGTGAAATGTTGCTAATGTATGTAAAGAGCGTGTCTATTTAAAAATCAAATATTTTTTTATATAGCACACCAGTAACACTCGAAAAGAAGAGTTTACATGAACTTATATTTACAGATGACTTACTCCATACTTTATGTGAAGATTCTTGGCGCATAGAATACCTCTTTCCACGTTTTCATAAAATAAAATATAAAAATATCACGCTCCATCTACATATATCACAATTTATTCGTATTTTCAAGTATGTCTGTTTTGAATAATTCAAGAGTACTCCTAAAATCGAACATTGAAATATAAATTTTGGTTAAAATTACAATTAGACTCTCCAGTTCCAGTTTGAGGGTTCAGTTACTTTTATGTGTCTGATAACATGGGTTAGGTTAAGTAGGTTGGCTAAGGAAAACTAAGCCCAAGTTATCTATTGTTTACTTAGTTGAGTTACAAACAACCCAATTTTTTCTTTTTTTATATTTATTTTGCAATTAAAAAGGGGAATAATTGGAAAATTGCCATATTACCCTCAAATTGAAAAGGCAAAACAAGTCATCTTCCCCAAAAAGAATTTACAACGTGCTCCGCCATAGTTCCATTCTTACTTTGTCAGTGCTTTCTTCACATAAGTAACAGTGGCATGGAAATTACATATATATATTGCTCAAGCACCATAAAAAATTACACCTTCATAATATCAAAAAAATAAAATGGAAAATTACCCTCAAATGTATATGTAATATATTTGTTTTCGTGATTCAACAGTGAAAGTTCTGTAGTGCTCAAAATTGGGGGAAAAAATCTACTGAACTTATTGCATTTAATGGAAAAATAATAATATATATCCCCAATTTCAGAATCTAATATTCAGAAAATTTATCAAGTCAATTGCGAGCACCGCCGACCTGAAGACTGTGGCGGCCGCCGCTGCCTTGGCATCTTTTGGCTACTCTTTCGGCATTGAAGACCAGCGGCGCCGCCACTTTCACGCCGCACCTTCTGTTGTCATGGAGATCGAAGACCACATTCGCATCTTTTTTAAATCTCTCCCCTTTTCTTGCAAGTGGTGGGAGGTGACCACTGATCGACGACGGAACTATTCTGGCGGTGCATCTGTAGCAAGGAGGCCGAAGAGAATTTCCAGAAAATGAAAAGGGCATAACAAGTCATTTTCGTGGGAGGGTTTATTTAACTGCCCAAATTGATGGGTTCAATTAAGCTAGGTTAGTGGGTTTGATTACCCGGCATTTTGACCCCACCAAGTAAAGATGCACATAACCTATGCTACTAGTACTAAACTACCCTTATCGATGGATAACTCAAAAACTAAAGGGAGCCTCAAAGTGTTTGACGAACCTACAAAACATCCATGAGGATATTAAGCAAGAAATTAAAGAAGGATATAAGTATTTTCCACCGGATCCCACATGATCTTTTGAATAAAAAGATTATACCTAATTTACGGTAGAAAATCAAATTAAATTATTTGATACTCCTTTAAATTCGTCTATATTCAATTTTACATATACTTTTATATTTGATTGAGCTTGATGTCGATAGATAAAATTAATATAAAAATATTAATATGTTCAAGACAAACTCGTGTTTAATTAGATTAAAAGCTAATTCGAGTTCCAACTAAAATAATTACCAAGCAAATTTAAATATAAAATTGATTTGCTAGACTGTTGCATTTTATATGCCATCCATTTAAATGATGTTATATAACAGCAGAAGAAATTAGAATCTATTTCGATTCATGATTTTTTTTTTTGACTGGTTTTCGATTCATGAATTTTAAATTGGTAGCCCAACCCCAACCCAACAATTTGCACACCACAGTATCCGTTGTACGAGGAAATAAAAAACGCACCAATTTACTTTGTTGGGCCGAATTTATTGGACTCATTCCACCAGGTTGGCAACCTGAAGGCGTCACATACAAAAATGATCACGTTAGTCGTTACTTTGCACAGCCAAATGGGATAATTATGTTACTCAAGACCCGGCCCGACCCACTACGGTAAAGGGTCGGGCCAAACCGAATTAGTAGGGGTATGTTTGTTTCACAATTATCCCTGCCGAACTTTGGACTTTACAATCTCAAACCCCACTTTGTTTTAAAACTTAAATTAAAGATTTTGAAATTCTATTAATCCTACTCTATTTAATCACCTACTACTACTCTACTTTTTATTCTCTTTATACACTCACATAATCTATTTTTTTATTCTCTCAATACACTCAAAATAATATAATAATATCACATCAATCAACTTTTCCATCATCCTACCCTATAAAATCCCACAACAAAAATTAATTTTAACTATTCATTAAGATTTTAAAATTTTAGGACTTCAAAGTCGGGATTTCTTACACCCACAATAAGCTTAAAACAAACATACCGACTCATGCGGCGGTCGGGACGAAATTGGTATCGTAGGATGACAACTGCCAATGAGCTCTATCAAAACCCCCAAAATACTTTGATTTACAAATCAATGATTATCCCAACATTTTCAATTCAGCTCCCCACCAAAAATTTACAAATCAATAATCCAATTTTGTTACCCATATAGAGGAAAGGAAAGTAGAGATTATGTAGATTCTGAGGAGTGCACTCATCTTGTTCGATAAAATGACGCACCGAGAGGAATTTTTCTCCACCCTAAAATTCAGATTTATCGAAACTGGATCGATATTATAAAAATTAAATAGAGTTGATAATTGGCGAACTGAGATTCGGTTTATTGAATAGTGGGATGCATTAAACTAGTGTACAGGTAATTGTGATTGTCTCTGATTTTCTGAATGTTCAATTCCTTCATTAATTGGTTTTGGTATTTGTAAATTGATGCATTCGTACAATTGAGATAACGATTTAACGGTTAACTGCGCCGCAGTTGCCACTTTTTCTACGGATTGTCAATTTCATCAATAAATGTGTTTTGTTTTGGCTGATTTCGTACCGAAATTTTGGTTTGATCGAAATGTTTGGATTCAGCGTCGCTGATAAAACGGGTTTAGAGGTACTCCAATTCACCCTCATTGTGATATCTAACGCGTAAAATTTTGAATCATATTAGTTATATAACCTTTTGTTGATTGATTCTCGTTTATTGCTTGATCAGGCATTAACAATGGTCGTCGTTTATCTGTTGCGAGCGGCATGGATTGCAGGGATCCTGCCAATTATGGTTGCGTCCATTCCGTCTTCCAAAATCAATGTACTTCATAAGTTATTGCTTAGGCTATCTGGGCGCGGCAAAATTATGGATCCTTCATCAAAAGTGAGTAATATTATATTGTGATTCATGTGACGGAAATATCTTAGAGACTGGGTTTGATTGGTGGTTGGATTTGAATTTTTGCTATCCATAGCAATAAATCTAGTGTGCTTGTTTTGGATTGAGATGGTTAAAATCCAAAACTTTAATATTGAACTATCTTTTGAAGGATTTTTTTTAAAGTGAATTTGAAATGCACTCTAGTTTAACTGATTTTAAATCCATTGATTCAATACCCAGAATGCATACACAACCTTACGGAATTGAAGTTGCCACTTTCAGTTCAGTTTAGGTAGTAATTAGATTTTTACACTACTTCATGCTAACATGGTAATTCAGTGCCTTGATATTGTTTTTAATGTTGTGTTCTATTTTTGCTATGTTGTGGGGGCATTACCTTTTATTTTTGGTGGATATGAATAATTGCATTCCCGTTGTTCCACTGGTCCCTCTAGTGGATAATAGGATATTTAAGTATTGATTTCTTGAATAAGTCCAGCTAATTAAACATTATTTCTAAAGGTGAATTGTTGTTATGTCAAATGGTGACCTGCACTGGCGGTTTTTGTAGTTTATTATTACACTTCAGTAGTTTCAAACAGGAAAGTCATATTATAACTTTTGAGTAATTATTGTTGCTGTTACTTTATCTGTGTGGCTTTATAAAATTCATGCAGTTCACTTTGCATCACATTAAGTAGAGCCAAAATAAATACAAAATGGATTATCAGTTTATTACTTGTTTATAAAGAAATATGATGCTTACATCTTTCTGATACAGGCAATTGTATTTTGAGTATTTGTTGCTACATAATGTATAACTACAATATACTTGTTTCTTCCCCTCTTCCGAATTTCATCACTTTTAAGTAAATTTGCTTATGTTTCAGAAACTGAGTCTCCCCCAGAAATTCTTTCGTCACTTTTACATCGTGGCAGTTATATGGACCACTTTTCTGCTTGTTGCCACATGGTTGTATGCAATCAAAGCAACTCCAATAGATTCTGAGCACGAGGTATATTCTAGTCTAGCTAGCCACTTGACTGGAGTTTCACATGAGCCTCTTTCCTTGGGTAAATCCCATTCATCAGTCATAGAATACACTTATGGGATTTGGAGATCTGTGTTTCTGCTTTTATTGATGGAAGCCCAAGTACTGCGACGCCTTCATGAGAGTATATATGTATTCAAGTATAGTCCCAAAGCTCGGATGCATATTGCCGGCTATCTCATTGGCCTTTTGTAAGTGTTCCATCTTTTACAGCACATCTTTACATATATGATTGTATATTAGCAGATAAATTATATATACTCTATAGTTTTGTAAAGAAAAGAACAAAATGTTTTTCCTCTCGTCTGATTACACTTATCTTTGTGGTAATAGTTTTTATACAGCAGCTCCACTATCCCTCTGTTGCAACTACTCTTTGGAGGTGTTCAAATTTGTGGAAGAAATTATTGCAGTGTTTATTGTTAAAGGGAAAGACGGCATGCAATTCGAGGAATTCGATTTGTTGGGACATTTGAATCCTCTCATGCAACTCAAATGCTGTACGTGGATTGGTGCACTAGTGTTCTTATGGGGTTGGTTTCATCAGCGCCATTGCCATGCCATTCTTGTGAGTCTTACATGTCTTTATGATAATGTTCATTCTACTAGGTTTCATTTTAAAATTCTCCAATGAAATTGTAAAAAAAGTATCTATAGTCTGTATACCTAGATAGTAACTACAAGAAGAAGAATAATAAGTACAGTATCTATCAAGCCAACTGTCCTCTTAACCAGTAAATGCAGAGTAAGTCTCTTGTACACCAGTTGTACGGTGCAACTGTATATAACTAATACTTTTCAGTGACAACAACTAATACCGTTTAAAATTGCACTGCTTTGCACGGTGCAACTGATGCATGTAAGGATTTGTCGTAGTAAATGAAATGAAATATTTATTCAAGCTGCTTTCACAATCTCTCTAGGAGAGCTGCTGCATTATAACTACTGTGAATTGTCAAAATAGCATTAATATAGTAAGAGCACTTAAACTCATCAAAAGATACTCATTTCCTTTTGTACATTTATCTCGATTAACATTTCTATCAAGGCCTCTTACGTGAATAGCGATTCTCTTGTTTTTTTTTTTTTTAATAATACCAGGGCTCTTTGAGGGAAAATAAACATAAGGCCAGTGACTATGCAATTCCCCGTGGCGACTGGTTTGAATATGTCTCATCTCCACATTATCTTGCAGAAATTGTAAGTATTTTCGTGATTAATGAACCTTTCTTGCTTTTCATACGAAAGAAGTACCTTACACTATCAATTTTGTAACCTCTTCAATTGCCTTATGGAGGTTATGTATGGCGGACTTGTGATTGCAAGTGGACTTTCTGATATTACTATCTGGTTGGTCTTTGGATTTGTGGTATGTAGTCCTAATATCCTTGAACGTAGTTCCAAGAAAAGAATGCAGAATCCGCTTTGTCCTTGTATAGGGCGTGTTTGCAAATTCTAAAACAACTTTCAAAATCACTTTTTTTTCCCCTCATAAGTTGTGAGGAGAAGCTTTTGAAAAAAAAAAGTGGTTCTACCTCACTTTATAGAGTTTGCAAACACCACCACAAAAGATGGCCATTGCTTCATTTTTAATTTTTTTTATGTGTTATTGCAGGTGGCAAATCTTACCCTTGCAGCTGCTGAAACACAGAAGTGGTACCTTCTTAAATTCGAAAACTATCCTAGAAACCGTCACACAATAATACCTTTTGTTTACTAGCGTTAATAATCTATGTAGCCTGCTTATATATGCACACATGTATACTCGAGTTTGTCGTAGAGTTCCAATTAGATATGTCTGTTTTCATGTAGAAGCCAAGGGCTCAGGCGTAGTTTAATTGTTCAAGTGGCTCACCTTTTAGTTGCAAATGAATACTTATTTTACTTTTTTACTATTTCACTTACATAAATCTTTTATTTCATTATAAGTGTCCCGTTTCACCTTCTTATTTTTCCTCCATAACATATTTCTCAATCCTAATATTCGCAACTGTCGCTTGTTTTTATGTAATTTCATATATGTTTTTTTTTTTTTTGATCGGACAAAGTTAGATGTTAGTTGTTAGTAGTTAGTACACCAAGCATCTAAATACTCTACGAAATTGTCAATCCACCTTATAACTCCCATAACTCCAAATTCGTTCCCAGAGGGAATCGAATCTGGGTCTCCCACTCAAATGAGGAGCCAAGTGACCAGGTGAGTTAAGACACCTAGTTATAATTTCATCATATATATTATTTCCACTCTACAAATATGTTTCATTCTCTACTTCGTGTATTCTCAATTTTCACGAATATGTTAATTTCTCAAGCATATATGTGCAACAGTGGAGATCCACTACTGTTATATCTAGGCTTAGTATGTTATCATATTTTTAGATTGTTTTTGCATTGATATTTTAGCAGGACCGTAAAATTTGTTAACATCAAATAGTGACAATTGAAAGTCAAATTTAACTCTTAAAATTGAGGGGTGTGGTAAAATTAAGATATTCTCGCTGTTCTTTAATCCAGATGTTACTTTACTAACCTCTATTTTTAATAATGATAATAATAATATAGCCTCTATCTCTTCTCCAGCCAATTTGACAATCTCTTCAAAATTTTACTTCTCTTTTCAATTCTTTTAGACTGTCCATATTTAATTCTTATTTTCAGGAAGATTACAATTTCAGTTCATCATCAAAACCTGAAAAAGAAAAAAAGATGTAAGGTGAGAAACCGTTTTAATTTATTTTTTTCAAGAACTCTGAGGATGATTCTTTTTAAAAGAACAAGTCTACTAAATTTTATAGAGCGCATGTTTAACGATCTTGAGCATTCTTCCATTTTTTTCTGCACCAACACGCTAGCTAGAATAGAAAAAATAGTCAAACTCGAACTAGTCATTTATCAATTAAACTCGCTTATCTTTAATTGAACAGGGTTCAAGCGTAATTTGTAAACGATTTTCCCTCCCTTTTCCTTCTTTCTTCTTCTTCCTCCTGATGCACGGAATCATTTTTGCAATTTTCCCCTCACTCATTTCTCTTTCATAATCTCCAAACAAATCCTAGATGGCAGTACAGTTACAGTCTCAATTTCACCCACCACCAACGCCATTAATGTCGAACGGAAAACCCTAAGCACTCGACCAGACGGTTCGGTCCACGTGTCTCCGCTTAGTAGCCGGTCTCACGCCACCCGTTTTTTTTACTAGAACCGGATCCGGTTCTCTTCCGGTTCGCCAGATAACCGGTCTAACTGGACGATCCGGTTTAACACTAGTCTCTGGATTGGGTTCCATTGGGCAAACGAGTTTACACTACAGGTCCTCTTTTTTCCCCTTTTCAGTTTTATTTTTCTCTGCCGCGTTTTTATGAGAAATTTCGAATCGACACTCATCTGGAAGCCTAAAGCCGAGCAATTTATTATGAGATCTTTTGTTCGTTAAATTTATAACTCTACTTTTCAATTTGCTTCTCCATCAGTCATTAGGAACAAACGTCGTCGTTTCGCTGTTGAGAGCGGGATGGATTACAATCACCCTGGCGATTTTGATCTCGTACATTCCATCGCCCAAAATCAATGCGTTTCACCAGACATTGCTTAGGCTCAGTGAGCGCGGAAAGATCACGGAATCTTCTTCAAAAGTGAGCATTATTGTTTCCAGATTCTTTATTATATGATTCTACTAGTGATTAAGCTTTTAGTTAGTAATTAGAATTTTTATACTCCATACTGAGATTGTATCACATAAATGGTTACCTTTATAATCGTTTGCTACTTGTTTTGCTGGAAATTTAATCTTATTGAAACTTGTGTGTTCGAAATCTTCATTTCAAGTAGTGGTATGCACAATTTTGGACAACTGAGAAACTAATGCACATAATTAACAATTTAAAATGTTAAAACGGAATTGAATGGTTTGTGCCTTCTGGTATTGCAGAAACTGAGTGTGCCTAAGAAATTCTTTTATCACTTCTACATATTGGGAACAATATGGACTACTTTACTGCTTGTTGCCACTTGGATGTATGCATACAAAGCAGCTCCAGTAATGTCAAGTGTATCAGTGATGGAATACAAATATAGGATTTGGAACTCTGTGTTTCTGCTTCTATTGATGGAAGCCCAAGTACTACGACCCTTTTCGAGAGTGTATACATATTCAAGTATAGTCCCTCAGCTCGTATGCACATTGTAACCTATCTCTCAAGCTTCTTGTAAGTGTTTCATCTTTTATAATGTAGTGAAATATGCTTCAATTTTAAAATGCTAGAATAGTATAAAAATGCTTTAAGTTTCACTACACCTTCCGATGAGTGTTCTTTGTGGTAATAGTTACTATATAGCAGCTCCACTATCCCTCTGCTGCATTTTTTCTTTGGAGTTGTTCGAATTTGTGAGAAATTCGTTTGCTGAATTTGTCGTTAAAGGGATGCAAGTCGCAGAATTTGACTTGTGGGGGCATGTGAATCCTCTTATGCAACTGAACTGGTGTGTGTGGATTGGTGCATCTGTGTTCTCTTGGGGTTGGATTCATCAATGCCATTGCCATGCTATTCTTGTGAGTCTTTTATGTCCATATGTTATTTTATCACTTCTACTAAATTCCCTTCTTTTATATTGCACCATACAGGTTTGTTCTTGTATTAGGTAGGCAATAGAGTTTGAACAGAAAATCTGCATTTACATTTTGATAAAACATATTTCTCACGTGTTTCTGATAAATCAGGGCTCTTTAAGGGACAATAAGCGAAAGGAAGATGACTATGCGATCCCTCATGGCGACTTGTTTGAATATGTTTCGTCTCCACATTATCTTGCAGAAATCGTAAGTCATTGCTATTAGTCCAACATTAATTTCATGTTTCTCGTTTAAACGAGCAATTTGAGCACTCTATATGGCTCTAATTGACTTCTTGTGTTGCCCCATGGAGGTTATTTATGGTGGACTTGTGATTGCAAGCGGATGTTCTGATATTACAATCTGGTTGCTCATTGGAGTATTGGTACGTTTTCTTTATAGCAAAATTTGTGTGGGACCGTCTCACGATAAAATGATAATCGTGAGACGGTCTTATAGCAGACCTAGTGCTTCTTTATTTACTCCAACACTCGTTGTAATTTTGCAGATGGCCAACCTGACCTTTACAGCTGCTCAAACGCACAAGTGGTATCTATGTAAATTCAATAACTATCCTAAAAGTCGTTACGCAATCATCCCTTTTATTTATTGATGCTGATGCTAATATTGTTTGCTGGCCTTATATACATGTTGGAAAAAGAAACTTGTGTGGGATAATGCTACGTCACATGAATTGTGGGACGAATTTAAATTCATTATCATTTCTCACATGCACACTTATCCGATATTTTTTTTTTCTGACAAATTGATTATATTTTATTATTTAATGTGAGAATCTCACGAAAGATGGTCTCATGTTTGCTCAAATTTGTTCTATTGCTCATTAAATTCTTTGAAACACAATATGATTTTAAAAAGAAGCCGAGGCTCTGTTTTGTTCCTAGTTGCATTTTCAATTTAAAAATATATATATATGCACCAATTGTAGTATGCAACTAATGCAATTTTTATTCATTTCAAACTGATAATAAGATTCACAAAAGAAATAGTTATGGAAATTATTATTTCATATAAAAATAGTTTGTATACAGAAAAGTATTACTCCATGTATTACAGTATTAGTATGTCGTATTAATATTTCAGTAATTTACAGCTTCTGCAAAAAAACAAAAGGAAATGTTAGGTTGAAATTTGTTAGATAAAATTGTATTAATTGTACGGTGCAATTGGTGTGTTGAAGTGATATTCTTCGATCTAAGACAAAAATAAAATCGTACTATGCATAATCTCATATGAAATGAATGTTTAATTTTTAGTCGTACTTCAGAATTTTCAAATTTCAATTCCCTAACTTCATGGTCAGGATTTCCTCATAAACTTAAACCCCTTTCAAACATTGCATATGACTGCCTCAGGATTTCCTCCTAAACTTAAACCCTTTCAAACTTGGGTTGCCATTTGTAAATTAATCTTCTTAGGTATTTCAGGTTCAGCTACGAGTTGATACAGCTCCTATTTATAAGTTCTAATTATCATCCTATATAACGAATCAAACGATCACGTATGATTCATGGTTCACTCGGCCCGAATAGGTCATAATTTAGGATTCATTATTTAGTGTTCATGGTACAGATGGTTGATTTAGGACAATTTTATAGATTTTCATTCATGAAAATTTTCACACTAGACATACTAAATGTAATTATATATTTTTTTTGGCCTCATCCTGCATTCTTGATTAAATCCTCACACGTAATATATTAAACATTCCCAATTTTTCTTCAAATGTCAAATTTTCTTCTTTTGAACTCTATTATATATCTAGCTAGTTGAATCCGACTAATTCAAGTGACAAGATCATACTACTGGCTCTAGAGTTGACATATTCGCTGACGTCATGTAAAGATATTAAAGATTAGTTGACATTTAATTTGATGTAGTTATTTATATATATAGTCTAAGAAAGGTAGAAAAACTAGAGTTGGTCTTTGTTTGTATATGCTCACCACATTGAAATTTGGGGATTTACAACGATATAAGTGATTGTTTTGTTAGGCAAAGCCGCGCCATGGAATTCAAGGATAAATGTTTAATGTATAAACAAGGATCGATCTTCTTAGGACTGGCTTTTTATAACAAAATATTCACAGTCTCATGGTTTTCAACAAATTAAAAGGTTAAAGGATTTAATGCTTCTCTTTTAATTTCGACAGTTTCAGAGTAGATCGATTCAATCTCGATTCTCTATGTTGTATATCGATAGTTAATTTTATTAGCCTTATATATTCAATTAATTATTTTACATATAATCAAAATCGATCATAAATTTTATTAACCTTACATATGAATATGGAGTGTTAAACCTCTGCTATTTTTTTAGGGCATGTGTCCCAATTGCATCATGCACTGAGCATAAAAAGTGAAATAGAACACTAATTTACATGAAAACATGAAATGAAACGTGACACTAATTTTGATTGACAGGTGATCCGTGCACCACGTGCCACCATTTTTTGTATTCCACCGTTGAAAATTATTTTAAACACTTAATTATATTATTATTTTAACCGTTTTTACTTTGAACAAATTTAAAACACGAGAGTTAAAATACTTTTTTTTCTCCTTGTTCATAATAGACATCTATAAAAGAAATAAAAAATGTGCAAAAGATAAATGTAAAAAATCATCGATAAAGATTAAAGAATTACATATATAATTATGGAGGTAAATTTCTAATTATATAATGTTCAGTTAACAAATTAATATATATAAAAATATACACAAAAAAATTTAAATACACTCATAATATTTCGGTTGATACAGTTATTTAGAGTTTAGACTACTGACAGAATCGAAAACCAAAAACTGAAAAAAAAAAAAATTCTAACTTGAAAAATCAAAATAGCTTTTTAATAAATTAACCGTATTTCATCGCTTTGTTTTGGAAATTTGTTTTAACGTTAATGTTAAAGTTGACTATACATATTTGAAAAAAGATTAAAACCTGTATGAGATTGTGCAGCACATAAAACAAGTCTCTTTCACTCTATCATATGATTTGTTGGTTAATAAAATTCCAATCTATATATATTTTAAATGGAAACCTGACACAAATATTAATGTGGAGGTCGTCTTTTTTTATAATATTGTCTCACACAAAACTTTCTTTTTTAAATAAATACAATAATAATAAAGATGCTTATAACTAAAGTCCAAAGTCCGTTCGAAATAGTCTCAAAACAAACATGCCCATATGGATTTATATTACAAAATGGATCGCATGAATTCAGAAAAATTAAGCTAAAATTGAATTATTTTAGTTAATTATTGTTGCAATCCAAAATCAAATTCTCTTTTTGGACCACTAGTTTATGCTAACTACTAGTGTTTTTATAACCGAATCGGTGATAAAGCAGACAGATCATCGGTCGATTCATTGGTTTCAACCTGCCTCGAGCCCAGGATTCAACCGTGATTCGACCGTTTAAATGATTTATGTGTATTTTTTTAATTTTTTTTTATATTTTATAATTTTTTTTAAATGATTAATTCATCAATGGACTTATAATATAAATATTTAAATTTAATTAATCAAACTTTAACCATAAAAATAATATAAACGTGAAAAGATTTGTCCCACATCGAATAAGTATTAGAAGAAATGTAAAATGAAGTTATATAAAAGGGAGAGGAGGTAGATTTTATGGATCTCCTATCCCACATCGAATAAGTATTAAAAAAGATGTGAAATGGAGTAATATAAAAGGTGGATCTCTCATCCCACATTGAATAAGTGTTAAGAAAGATGTGAGATGGAGTAATATAAAAGGGAGTGGATGTGGATCTAAATTCTACCTAAACCTCCTATCCCACATTGATTAAGTATTAAAAATATGTGAGATTGAGTAATATAAAAGGGGTGGGGGTCTAGATCCTTACTCACAAGAAATATTAGTTAAAAATTGATTGGTATTAAAAATAGTAATTTTTTTTACCTAAATAATTATTAGTTTAAAATTTTAAAAAAAAGTTTAAAAATAAAAAATAAAAAAACCGGTCGAACCAGTTTTGGCCGGTTCTGACCGGTTTAACCTATAAATCGGTTCTTAGGGGGTGTCCGGACCGGTTCCGGGTCCGATTCGGCTCAACTGGTTGAACCGGCCTGTCCGGTCCGATTTTAAAATCATTGCTAACTACCTTAATTGCATACATTTTTAATATAAAAAAATACATAAAAAGGTAATGACAATTTTCTATTCGGTATTCGATTACTATTCAAAATTAAGTGCCTTTAAATTTTTACCAATGATTTATACTCTCTCCGTCTCTTTCTTATTTGAACATTTACTATTCGTATGAATTTTAATGTATGAGTTATTTATTAATATTAGTATTAAAAGAGATAAAAAAAATTGTAAAAAAGGTAATGGTAAAAGTAAAACAATGACATGTTGGGTAAAATAAAGGAGATAAAATCGACTTTAGTGTTGAAAAAATAATTGTACATGGTACACTATTAAGATGTTAGAAAGGACTTTGTAGAAAAGATAAAGTTATTCTTATATGTTTAATTAAATAAGAGATGGACTTTTGACAGATGTTCAAATACAGGATCGGATATAAGGGTGTTCACTAAGCCCACCCGCACCGGGCCTCACTTTTTCCAGGGCCCCCAGGCCTAAATTTTCGAGGTCCATTATTAGCTTAAAAAAAATTTAAATCATAAATTTGATGCTAAGGATATACAACAGCCGATAAAAAATCTTCAATTCTTCTTCTCATCCTTAATTTTCTCAACCTCCATTAATCTTTCATCAATTTCTCTATTTTCCAATAAAATTCATCCTTAATTTTCTCAACCTCTATTAATTTTTCATCAATTTCTCTATTTTCCAATAAAATTACCATTGATCTTCTGTCAGTCAGTCTGTGCATATAAATATGTATCCCAAATTAGAAAATAACTTCAATACCATATTTAGGGTGTTTTTTTTAATATTACTATATTGCTGCTATAAAAACTAAATTGTTTCATGTTCATTTACTTGGGCCTCACTTAAGGCCTCATTTGAGAGTTCGCACCAAACCACCAAATTCTCCCAGACGCCCTGTTCAAATAAGAAGAATTCAAATAAAAAGGATACTCAGAGAGTATAAATTATAAAAATTCATATAATATTAAAACTTCGTTTAAATTCAATTAAAAATTGTCGTATGTTTGTTAACCCATTTGAAACACATTAAGTGACACATATGGCATCACTTCATATACAGTTCAATTTCTCTCTGTAAATTTTTTATGTTCTATTCTCTTCGTCCGGTTTTTAATTAGGGGGACTTACTAATAGATGAGACACACTTGTATGAAACGGTCCCACAGTAAAACGGGACATAAATTTGACATTAAGCTTTAATACTTTGAAAAAAATAGATATGATTTATGCTAAATTGTATATCGTGATCTCATGCATAAAACTGCCTCATATGAATTTTTGTCCTAATAAATATATTCCATGATTGCAACTTACAAAATAGTTACATATATATAGGTACATTTGCACTTTTGCGTGAACTTTCGTTATATATACAATCTCATTTGTACTTATTAATAATTTATATAAAAAAATTGTACTTATTAGTAATTTTTCCTTTTTATTACTCAAGTCAAAATGAAATGACACGTATTTTAATGAAAGCGTTGTTTATTCGTATTAAAATGCTTAAAATTGCAGCAGGTACAAAGTACAGCATTTTATATCAACTAGGTACAATGTGCAAAAATTGGTTTGCACTATATTTTGTTGCAAATCTTGTACCTGGTTGAAATTTTCCCTTGTTTTTTGTTGTGAGTGATTTAATCCATTTTAGAGAATAATTTTTTTTATATATAATTATTAGCAGCGTGACATGTAATTGAGAGATATTTGTAAGAAGTAAATTTGAGAGTGTAAATTTTATTTTATTTATAAAATGAGAAAATAAAAAAAAGAGGACATTCATTTATAAATTTTGAGAAATAAAAACAAGATGGGTGGAATAATAATATTCTACCTCCTGAATCTTTAATAAATGAACCCAAAATTATGATTTTTTTTTTTAATATTATACTTATCAGTCCATAAAATATAAGCGAAATATATAAAATGACACCGTTGATACCACCAATAAAACGGCTCAAATGGAAGACAAACAAAATCCTAAAAGGGTCACTGAAAAATGGGGTTAAACGGTTGAAAGAGAATAGAATGTAAATCCTGAAATTCCGGTCTAATTTTCCCTGTTTTTCATCTTTTTCTCATGTAAAAAAAAGAGTGCCAAAACAGAGAAAACAAAAATTACACATTTATTCACTGTAATTTTCTCATCAAACCAAGAACAAAAAAAAAAAAACACTAGCCAAATTAAATCAAATTAAAGTTTCCCACATTTTTCATCATAATCAGGCAAAAAAAAGGAACTCATCATCATCCCATATGCTGCTGTTCAATATATCGCCGCAATAGTCCTCAAAACCCGGCGAAAACTCGAAATCTCCGAGCACGTCTAACGGCCACTCGCCGCCGCCGCCGCCGGAGTTGTAGCAGGAGGAAGAATTCGACGTCGACGATGACGAACACGGAGCTGGTGAATTTTCATTGGATGAGAGCTGCACGATTTCATGTGGTCCAATTACCGGAATTTCATCAGTGCAGAAATCAGCATTTTTGACCAATAATAATTCTTTCGAGTCAAATGTGCTTTTGACTACTTCACCATTATTAATATTATCTTTGGATGCCTCCGTAATGGTTGGCTCTGCTGCCGGAAGCGCCACCTCGTCCTCCGTCGTACTCTGCTCCGCCGCCACTTCCTGCGGCGGCGCTTGATCGGCGGCGGGTGGCGCGAGAGGCTTGTGCGTGACAGGGTCGATTCCCATTTTTGTTAGCTTCTTTTTGATATAAGTGTTCCAATAATTTTTGATCTCATTATCCGTTCTTCCCGGAAGTTGGGAAGCAATTTTAGCCCATCTGAAAAAAAAAATTAATTACATATTAATTATGTGAGAAATAATTAAAAAATGGAATACAAAATTAATTACATATTAATTATTTGAGAATTTCTTAATAATCATTCAAAAAGTGGGGAAAATAATGATAGGCAGAGTAACAAAAATCCTTAAAAGAAGATTAAAAAAAGCCTGGATTTTTTTTTTTAGCAAATTAATAAAAGTTAATTGAAGAAATACCTGTTTCCAAGGTTAGCATGGAGATGAATCACCATTTTCTCTTCATATTCAGAAAGAAGGCCTCTCTTCAAATCCGGCCTTAAGTAATTTGTCCACCTCAATCTGCAGCTCTTTCCACACCTCAAAAGCCCTGCAACATTAATATGTATATATATATGTATGAATTATAATCATCAATTCATTGTCAATATAACGCCACAAATTCAGAATGAGGCCCATGTGACTTAAACACTTCAAGCTCATATCGTCATTATAGTGACCGTAAAATCTGAGCTTAAAAATTAATACGAACGTAAACATCATTTTTGTAGCTAAAAATATAAAAGTTTGAACATTAATAAGATTAAAGCGTGAAGAATCTTTTAAAACACAACCATTTATTTTCAAACCTGCAAGTTTGGGGAGGGCTCTCCAGCAGCATTGGCCATTGTTGAGAATGAAATTGATGAGCTTTTTGTCTTCATCAGCACTCCATGACCCTTTCTTCAATCCAACTTTCTCACAGCATGGCCTCCTTCCCATCTTCTTCTCTTCTTCTTCTTCTTATATATATATATATATATATATATATATATTGAAAACCACTTAATAATTAAGGGTTTTAATTTTGAGAGATGATTATATTAGATTGATATATGAAAAGAGAATTGAATAGGTAGGTTGATTTATAATGAAACATGACTACAAGTCTACAACTCTTGACTCTAAGCACACAACTCTTGTTATATATAGAAACTAAACTAAACTAAACTAAACACCTGGGGCCCACACTAGGGATTCTCTATCATCCGCATTGTATTACAGTGTTATCAACTTACATCATCTTTTATATAAATTCACACGTACGATCACTAGTGTGGTGTGCTTTAGTCTATGACGGAATGTAAATTTATTACGACTAGAATTTCCGCACTCACAAATATTTAATTAAACATTTTTTTTTAAAAAAATCGCAGGAGAAGTTTGTTTTTTCAACATTAGATTAATTATACGAATTAATATTTTAATTTATATAAACTAATTTTTTTTACATATATTATGACCTATTATAATGAATTAAATTGAGTCAAAATTATACTTAGTACATATATATCAACATTTAATCTTTACAAACAATAGTAATAATGATGTATTGGGAACATGATGCACATAATACCTTCTCAAAGATTATATCATATCATGAGTTGGTCTCTCATGAATCAAGTATATGTTATGAACTTGGATTATTTGACAAATTTCACTTATTTCCAACATATTTTTCTAAACCATTAAGCTTGACCCGTATTATACCCAGGGTAGGGTCAAATGTCATGAATTAAAAATAAGGTTCATAGCATGAACCAAGTCTATACAATTTTTTGTCATCATATTGATCCAGGACTTGAAATATGAAAAATTATCAATCTGATCCAAAAGATAGACTATATCAATTTAGAGCTCACATATTTTTATATGATATATTTGACATTTTATAGTTTCTAGTTATCCAACAATATTTTTATAAATTACAAATTCAAAAATAAAAGATGTACATAATACCTTCTCGAAGATTATATCATATTGATCCAGGACTTGAAATATGGAAAATTATCAATCTGAACTAAAAGATAAACTCTATCAATTTAGAGCTCACATATTTTTAGATGATATATTTGACATTTTATAGTTTCTAATTATCCAACAATATTTTTATAAATTACAAATTCAAAAATAAAAGATGCACATAATACCTTCTCGAAGATTATATCAAATTAATCCAGGACTTGAAATATGAAAAATTATCAATCTGATCTAAAAGATAGACTCTATCAATTTAGAGCTCACATATTTTTAGATGATATATTTGATATTTTATAGTTTTTAGTTATCCAATAATATTTTTATAAGTTACAAATTCAAAAATAAAAGATTTTTTTTATCGGGCAAATAGTAACTTGAATTCATGACCTCATGACATAAGTAGTGGTATTCTAACCACTTGAGTTATTCCACCTCGTCAAAAAATAAAAAAGATATAATAAATTTCATGTGAGTGGAAAGATTAAAAAACTATGGGAAAAACTATAAACTTGAGTTAACGTGAACTTTTTTTCAAGTATCACTCTTATAAATATAAAATGTCAATATTGTGCATACTCAATATCATTGTTATGCATACGAATGTCACTGACTTATGAATAATATCACTTCATATGTAACCAGATGGCTTAGCCCACCTGGCCACTGGGCTCCTCAATTGAGTGGGAGACCCAGGTTCGATTCCCTTTGAGAACGAATTAGAGTATGAGAGTTATAAGGTGGCTTGGTGAATTTGTGGAGTGTTTGAGTGCTTGGTGTACTAACTACTAACAACTAACAACTAACAACTAACTTTGTCCGATAAAAAAAAATATATATATATCACTTTATATGTAAAATAGTGAAGAAAAAAATCAGATACTCAAGAGGCCTACCCAAAAAACATAGTAGAGATAAAAAAATAAGTATGTACAATGGTAAATAAGAATATAAAAGTATAAGATGTTTAACATGATGTTAATATTTGTGAATTTTATATTAATAATTTACATATTTCACACGTGTATTGATAGTTTTTTAATATTTAGATCATTTATTAAATGTGAAAAATCTTTCAAATCTTAAATTAATAGTTTAGTAGGTTCTATTAAATTGACAAAATTTCTATTATAAATCTATAACTATATAAAAGTAGAAGTAAGAAAAGATAAATAATCTATATTGGAGCAAGTGCAACTCCACTTGCTTTGTGATATAAGGTTGAGTTTCACTCTCCACAAAAGAAAGTAACTTGGTTTTATCAGCCATACTTTTTTTTTTTTTTTTTTTTTCTAGAAACAAATTTCAATTTAAATTCATAACATACAATATGTCCAATTAATTTTCTTTTAAAGATCTTTAATTAAGCATCTATATTACACATGTAAAAATAAAATTCAAATCTAAAATATTAATTTTATAATTTTAAAGTGTATACTATTGAATATAAATATATGTGTTAAATTTATATATCTTTATTTTAATAATATAAGTTTTATTGAATTTAAAAATGTTATTAAGTTTTATGGACTCTCGTATGAGACGTCGTTTTGTTCTCTTAGAGCATCCACAATGGATGGATGAATTTTCATCCATCCATCCACTATCTCTCCTCCACATCATCTCCACATCATCTTTCATTAAACACCCAACATTTTAAATTCACTTTTACAATGGTTCATCCATCCATATATACTCTTGTGGGCCCTTGTACACTATCAAAAATTTATTAAATAATGATATTTAAAATTAAAAAGAAAGAAAAAATAACAAAAGCTACCACAATAATTTATCTCTCCTGTCCAATGCATTTGATGGATTTGCTTCTCTCTCCTGTCCAATAAAATGTCATAGTGATTTAAATTGCAAACTCCATCCATCCATTCATTGGACAACCCATTAGATGCACCATTGTGGATGCTCTTACAATTCCTGCTTTCGTTCTTGAAATCGTAAATGCCGAGTTCAGGTATATTGATGCTTAATTGATGTACTAATGGTTTGTCCGTTTCAAAAAAGGAAATGTTATTTTACTGCCCCATTCCACTTTTAATTGAACATTTATTATTTACACGAGTTTTAATGTAAAAATTATTTATTATTAAAAGAGATAAAATTATTTTTTGATGGGGATTAAATGGTAAAATAATGACATTTGTGTAAATTAAATGAGATAAAATTGACTTTAGTGTAGAAAAAGTAATGACATATGATGTAATATTGAGATATATGAGAGATACATTTATAAGAGAAATATTATTTTATTACTATTTATATAAATGTTCAATTAAATTTAGGATGAACTATTTTGACAAATGCTCAAATAAAAGTGGGATGGAGAATGTAGTATATATTATAAAATTAGTACATTATTAAAAATTATATAATTAATTAAATAGTTTTAAGTCACTTACACATGTACAATATATATATATATATATATATCAGTAAAGTAATTCATTAGATGAATATATGGGTAAAGAAGAGTACCTGACTCTGTACATTGGTTCAAAACTATGCAGGAACCACTAGTAATCAAGAATTTTTCTAGAATATTCTAACCATTCAGTATAAGTGTAATTACAAAAAGAAGGGAATTTCACTGAGCACCAACTCCAAAATCTGTCCTTAATTTCTTCAATCTCCTTCACCACTTCAAAGCTTTTACCTTCGAAAATCAATTTATTTCTACCCTTCCAAATCATCCATACTACACAGATCCATAAGCTAGTAGCGAAAGAGTTACCTCTCTTTCCAAATCATCCACACTACACAGATCCATATCTGATTATGTCCGACCCACATCCACATGTACAATATATTTATATATAATAAAAAGTATATTAACAAAAAATTATTGAAAAGATCAATTGCAAATGAACAAAATAAATTTAATTTTAATTACGACCCACATCTCACATTATATAATTTTATATTAAAATTTATAATATTCCATTCATACATTGCATGGGAGAATTAGGGTTTAAATTTTTTGTAGTCCTATAACTTTACTTCGTTTTGAAATTGGTTCCGATTGTTTTGACTTTTTGATTTTGGTCCTGTAAGTTATCAATTTTTTTGAAATTGGTCCTTTAATCTGTTGTACTTGTAGCAGGTCACCAAACAGGTAACCGACATTTATGTAGTTATTTTGTTTTTTCCTTTAGTTTCGAAATGCCACCTAAACTTTTTTAATCCAAATAATTTGTGTCGGGATTTATTTTCGTATTTTTTTAGGAAGGGAGGGTGATTTTCTACGTATATTGATTAATTTTTTTTTAATTTTTTAATATACAAATTGTTTTAAACCCGACCTAAAACCCGACCAAAATTATTAGGATTAAAAAAGTTCAAATGGTGTTTCGAAATTAAAGAGAAAAATAAAATAATTACATATGTGGTGTTTACCTGCTTGGTAACCTGCTGTAACAAATGAAAATGACTAATTTCAAAATTTTAGGAAACTTACAGAACCAAAATTAAAAAGTCAAAACAATCGAGACTAATTTCAAAACGATACAAAGTTACAGGACTACAAAAAATTTAATCCCGGAGAATTACTAATAATATACTAATAAGAGATAAGAGGTAAATTTATTAACTGGTGACCCACAAAATGAAAAGGAAAATAAATTTCAGGTAAAGATGAAAAAGGAAAATGAATATGTGGAAATTAAAATGCTTCAGAATTTCTTTGCCACGTGATTGTCAGATATGAAGCTTGTCCCTGATTGTATATGTCAACCTCTGAAAGCGCCAGTGCGACACACTTTCTCCTTTACTTAAATTTCAAGCATAAAATTATTGTTACATAATTAAACTTATTAGGAGTAGGGGTGTGCAAAATTCGGTGAAAACCGAATTAACCGACCGAACCAAATTGAATTTTCAAGTTCGGTTCGGTTATTCGGTTTTCGGTTTGGTTTCGGTTTCAACTTTCAGGAATTTTGGTTTTTGGTTCGGTTCGGTTAATTTTCGATCAAAAATCGAAAACCGAAAATATAATTTAAATATATAAAATATTAATTATTATATAATTTTTTTTAATTAATTATTATATAATTTTTTTTATGTTATCACTATGAAGTATGAACTTGATGAACTTATTGATATTTGATAGATAACATAAAGTACATATTTAGTGTGTGATTTTTCCCATGTTTTATGTGTCTATTAATCTTAAAAGTTTGTTTTGATCATGGTGTATTATATTTGATTAGAAATTTTACTTTTTGGTCATCAGTTTTTCAGATTAGAAAGAGGCAAACGTTCGAATTCCATGTAAAAAAAAAAACTTCGGTCGGTTCTGTTAAAAACCGAAACCGAATCGAAATTTTTGGTTCGGTTAAAGTTCGGTTATAATGCCCTTCGGTTCGATTCGGTTACGAATTATAAAATTTCGGTTTGGTTCGGTTTTGCTTTTTCGGTTCGGTTTGGTCACCAAACCGACCGATGCTCACCCCTAATTAGGAGTATTAAGTATCATTTATATGGGTGTTGCTAAATGGTAGGAATCACCCCGGGGTGAAAAGGGTTAAATGACTTAACTACCCTTAATGAAATCGTGATAATTTTAATTTTGACGAACCAATTATACCCTAAACACTAAATAATGAACCCTAAATCATGATATATTCGGGTCGGACGAACCATGAACCAGTAGGGCCGAGTATAAAATATTTTATTAAGGGTACTAAGGTAAATTTACACATATAAATGGTGTTTACCTCAGGGTGAATCACCCCATCTAGCATTACCCTATTTTCCTCAATATGTGAATAAAGCATCACTCAAATATTAATTCTCTATATGGTATCAAGAGCCATTTTGGCTAACGCCCAATTTTTCTTAAAAATTCAAAATTGAATTTTTGAATTTTCAAATCCCCTAATTTTTCAATTATCTTTTTAATTTGGAAAGCATATATTTTCTTTTCCTAATTTTGCGGTGACTAGGAAATCAAATTCCTGCATCATGTATCTTGGCAAGTGCCAATTTTGTTGAGAAACGGGTCACTCGGCTCAACACTGCCCACACTTTATTTATGCTCCAGCCCATCGGGCTACATCCCAGGCTCGTCCTGCATACGCCTCTCCATCGGCCCATATGGCTAACTCGAACCCCACCGTCTCCGAATGGATATTGGACTCGGGGGCCTCACACCACATTACAACAGCTCTTTCCAACCTTTCGTTGCATGCACCATATGCTGGTAATGACGGGGTTGTCATCGGTGATGGTAATGGATTGGGTATTTCACACGTTGGCTCACTGTGTTTTTCGCATATTGTCCTTAAATTTTCTGATGTGCTGCATGTTCCACATATGTCAAGGAATTTAATCTATGTGTCTCGTTTATGACATGAAAATAATGTGGATGTATTATTTTCTATTTCTGGCTTTCAGGTGGTGGATCGTCGTACGGGGGATATTTGTCTACGCAGGCCTCGCGTTAATGGGCTATATATGTGGCCAACTGTTGTACATGTTTCCGTTCCTACTGCTTTAGCCTCCACCAAACAACCCATGTCAGTTTGGCACTCCAGATTCGGTCATCCCTCTACTAAAATTCTAGATAGTATTATTTCCAGTAATAATTTGTCTATGCATAAACCTGTGAATTTCTCTTGTGATTCTTGTAAATGCATTAAAAGTCACAAATTACCTTTTCATGAGTCTAGTTTTACGTCGTCTGCACCCCTTGAATTGCTTTATTCTGATGTATGGACATCTCATATTCTATCTGTTGATGGGTATAAATACTACGTTATCTTTGTTGATCACTTCTCCAAATATGTGTGGTTGTATCCTCTTAAGCATAAGTCTGATGTGTGTTGGGATTATACTGGAAAATATGCTTTTACTTTGTATAATCAGACTGAATTTCGAACTTATTTACTGAAATAAATTGTTTATCACTGATCCTTTAAATATCATCGAACGTTACATATATTTACTGCATAATTGTTCAATAAATATTACGTGTTACATTGTAGTTAATTTAGTGATACCAGATCACAGAAGATTAAATTAACAGTCCCTTTTAACTAAAAGTACAACATTCACGACCTAGATGGAAATGAACAATCCATCGAAAGGTTGAAGTGTAAGGCTCAGATTGGTTTGTCTTGACCAAGAGATTACACTAGTGCATGTCTAGTGCACTAAAGAGGACCTACAGGAGGACAAATTCGTCAGAACTGAACTAGGAAGAATTAGACCTCAGTGGTTAGTTATTTCTTAATCTTCGTCCCTTAAATAGGATTGAGTGTGGTTAGTAACTATTGCTTTGACTTATTATGGGTAGAGAATCAAGGAGATTCAATACTTTATATCTTGGGCAATATTATTGGTCACATGCGATTGCTAAGATTTAATACGGAGAATCGTGTGCAAGTGCGCTTGTTCGATTTGCCCCCTTGGGAGGTTCATAAGTTTTATCATACCAAATCTTGCAAGTGGAACTAGTTTCCGGTATGGATAATAATGTTGAATCGTTCCTTTACCAATGATAAAATATATTAATTAATGGAAAGCTATTTCAGTGGCTAGAATTAATTAATGGGCTAGATAATCTTAAACACGGGAAATAATAACCGGGAGCCATATTAACTGTAATATGGGTTAAGATGGATAGTGCAATATTAATTATGTAGTGGGATTAATTAATATTTATGTGCTTGAATAATATTGTGGCTCAATATTGATAATTCAAGGTCCATTGGAAGGTCCAATCTTAATTCTCCTAAAGGCCCCCCAAGTAGCCCAACATAAAATCCAATAACTGAAAAATGTGTTTAAAAATAAAATAAATTCTTGTTGCTATTTTTCCTAAGAATTTCGAAAAATATGAATAAAAAGGGGAGAAAGATTTTCTTTGAATTTTGTTATGGAATGAAGATATGTATTCTTGGAATACAAGATTATCTCATTAAATTCAAGAAATCTCCCACTTGGTTATTCATATGGGAATTTTCGAAAAATTTTGAAATATAAAGGGAAAGAAAGATTTTCTTGATTTTCTTGAAAAGATATTATGGAAGATATGTATTTCTTGGAATACAAGTATATCTCATAAATTCAAGAAGATCCAAATCTTGGTTTCTTGTTCCTATTATTTTCGAAATATTCCATAACAAATAAGAGAGTGGGATTTTATGGAATATTTTAATTATGGAGAAAAGAATATATGAGATATATTCAAGATTTCTTGGAGATCAAGAAAAGATTTTTTCCTCCCTATTCCATATGAAAAATCGGCCACTACCCTCTATAAATAGGGGATGAATGTTTCATTCTCAAGTACAATTTCATGTGCTGGAAAAATTAGTAAATCCACAAAGGTGGTGCAACAAATTTTATTTTCCCTTTTGTTAATTGTTCGCGAGTTTCCTTCCACCGGATTGACGAGCAAGGACTAGGGAATACTTGGGAAGGCTTTTTGGTGTGTTTAATCGACGAGACCATTGCCACTCCAAGAGGTTAGTTCACGTAAACCCGTAGCAATTCCGCATGCGTAGGATTTATGTGAACTGTTTATATGCATGATTTGTTGTTGAATTATTATTTGAATTAATATAGGATTAATTCATGCTAGTAATAATTGTTAGAATTAAATTTGTATTTAAATATTCATCCCGAATAGATCCGGGCAATTAATTCCCCAACAATGTGTTGTCAACCTTTGTTGCCTTTAAGGCTCTAGTTGAAAATCGTCTCAAAACTAAAATCACCACCTTATATACTGATAATGGGGGAGAGTTTATTGCTCTTCGCTCATTTCTCACTGCCAATGGTATTACCCACCTTACTACTCCACCACATACACCCGAGCATAATGGTCATTCCGAACGTCGACATCGTCATGTTGTTGACACCAGTCTTGCTCTCCTTCACCATGCATCCATACCCTTAATATATTGGCCCTATGCAATGACCACTACCACCTATATCATTAACCGCCTACCCAAAATCAATCTTTCCATGATTTCTTCCTTTGAGAAAATCATTAACCACCCTCCCAACATCTCCAAACTCCGTGTTTTTGGTTGTCTTTGTTATCCGTGGCTTCGGCCATACTCCTCTCACAAACTTGAAAATAAGTCTTCTCTGTGTGTCTTTGTTGGTTATTCACTTACACAAAGTGCATATATTTGTCTCGATTTATCTTCTAACAAGCTCTACATCTCACGTCATGTTGAGTTTGTTGAGGACAAATTCCCTTTCTCCACTCAACCAAGTCAGCCCCTATCCGATGTCACTACGGATCACTCTATAGATACATCCATCCCTACTCCACCTCCAGTGGAACATATACTACCAATGTCGCCACCTACTGTTGTATCTCCTCCCGTTGATCTACCACCACCGGCTGCTCCTCGTCACACCATGACCACACGGGCTAGAAATAATATTTTCAAACCCAGTCCGAGGTACTGTCTTACCACTACTCTTAATTCTGATATTGAGCCTACAACTGTTTCTCAAGCATTGGCATATATTCAATGGAGAGAAGCGATGTCTTCTGAGTTTTCTGCCCTTCTGAAAAATGGTACTTGGGACTTGGTTCCTCCAGATCCGTCTCAAAATGTGGTCGGGTGTAAATGGGTGTTTCGAATAAAGTGAAAACCTGATGGATCAATTGATAAATTTAAGGCTCGTCTTGTAGCCAAAGGTTTTCATTAACGACCGGGTGTTTACTTTGAAACCTACAGTCCAGTTGTAAAGCCCGCCACCGTTCGCTTGGTTCTGAGTCTTGCAGTTTCACACAATTGGCCCCTTCGTCAGTTTGATGTGAATAATGCATTTCTTCATGGTGAGCTTCTTGATGAGGTCTACATGTCGCAACCTCCAGGTTTTTCTGATAAAAACTACCCAACACATGTCTGCAAACTCCAGAAATTGATCTATGGCCTGAAGCAGGCCCCACTAACATGGTACAACACCCTACATCATTTTCTTTCGTCCTTGGGTTTCTCGCATACCAAGTCTGATGAGTCTTTATTTGTATTCAAACGAGAAGATACAGTGGCATATTTGTTGGGATTATACTGGAAAGTATGCTTTTACTTTGTATAATCGAAACTGAATTTTCAGACTTATTTACTGAAATAAATTGTTTATCACTGATGCTTTAAATATTATCGAATGTTACATATATTTACCGCATAACTGTTCAATAAGTCGTACGTGTTACATTGTAGTTAATTTAGTGATACCAGATCACAGAAGATTAAATTAACAGTCCCTTGTAAGTAAAAGTACGCCATTCACGACCTAGATGGAAATGAACAATCCATCGAAAGGTTGAAGTGTAAGGCTCAGATTGGTTTGTCTTGACCAAGAGATTACACTAGTGCATGTCTAGTGCACTAAAGAGGACCTACAGGAGGACAAATTCGTCAGAACTGAACTAGGAAGAATTAGACCTCAGTGGTTAGTTATTTCTTAATCTTCGTCCCTTAAATAGGATTGAGTGTGGTTAGTAACTATTGCTTTGACTTATTATGGGTAGAGAATCAAGGAGATTCAATACTTTATATCTTGGGCAATATTATTGGTCACATGCGATTGCTAAGATTTAATACGGAGAATCGTGTGCAAGTACGCTTGTTCGATTTGCCCCCTTGGGAGGTTCATAAGTTTTATCATACCAAATCTTGCAAGTGGAACTAGTTTCCGGTATGGATAATAATGTTGAATCGTTCCTTTACCAATGATAAAATATATTAATTAATGGAAAGCTATTTCAGTGGCTTGAATTAATTAATGGGCTAGATAATCTTAAACACGGGAAATAATAACCGGGAGCCATATTGACTGTAATATGGGTTAAGATGGATAGTGCAATATTAATTATGTAGTGGGATTAATTAATATTTATGGGCTTGAATTATATTGTGGCTCAATATTAGATATTCAAGGTCCATTAGAAGGTCCAATCTTAATTCTCCTAAAGGCCCCCTAAGTAGCCCAACATATAGTCCAATAACTGAAAAAGTGATTAAAATAAAATAAATATTGTTGCTTATTTTTCCAACTAAAATTTCAAAATTTATAGATATAATGGGAGAAAGATTTTCTTTGAATTTTGTTATGGAATGAAAATATGTATTCTTGGAATACAAGATTATCTCATTAAATTCAAGAAATCTCCCACTTGGTTATCTATAATGATAATTTCGAAAATCTTGAAAATATAGTGGGCAAGAAAGATTTTCTTGTTTTTCTTGAAAAGATATTATGGAAGATATGTATTTCTTGAAATACAAGAATATCTCATAAATTCAAGAAGATCCAAATCTTGGAATCTTGGACCTCATTATTTTCGAAAATTCCATAGCAAATAGAGAAGGTGGGATTTTGTGGAATATTATAATTATGGGAAAATGAATATAGGAGATATATTCAAGATTTCTTGAAGATCAAGAAAAGAATTTTCCACATTATTTTAGACCTAAATTTCGACCACCTTGGCCTCTATAAATAGGGGATGAATGTTTCATTCCCAGTAACACACGAAAATTGGTTTTTCGGAAAAAATATCAGCGTCGATAAAATATCTAATATTTTGTAACGTCGACAGATTGTATTTTTTCGAAAAATGACAATTGTGAGTAGTGTACAATTCCATGTGCTGGAAAAAATTAGTAAATCCACAAAGGTGGTGCAACATATTTTATTTTCCTTTTGTTAAATCGTTCACAAGAATCCTTCCACCGGATAGTCGAACGAGGGCTAAGGGAATACTTGGGAAGTCCTTACGGTTAGTCTATTCAGCCACACCGTTTCCATCCCAAGAGGTATGTTCACGTAAACTCGTAGAATTCGCATGCGTAGGTTTTACGTGAATTGTTATATGCATGATATGTTGTTGGATTATTATTTGAATTAATATAGGATTAATTCATGCTAGTAATAATTAAAGAATTAAATTTGTATTTAAATATTCACCCCGAATAGATCTGTGCAACTTATTCCCCAACAACTGGTATCAGAGCCACGATTTCGGGCTCTGAATTTTAAATTGTAATTTAATTCGCGGACATTAAATTTGAAATTGGATAATAGAATTGCTAGATCTATTTTGCAGGTATCCAATTGTCATGGAATTTAATGTGTTTGTTTATGCATGCATATAAACTGTGGTTTTAATTAGATTCGTTCGGATTCGTTTTTCCTCGTGAGAAAATCCACGAGTAGACTAGGATTTGTTTGATTTGATCAATGTAATAAACTAGTCTAGATCTAGGTTTATTTATTTTTTGTAAATAAATTATAAACCGGATCTAAAACGAAGAGAAGACGAAAGAATTAAAGGACAAAATCGAGAATCGGGCGTGCGGGCGCTTGTGTCTTGTGGCGGCGGCTGACAGCAGCGAGGAACGAGTGCGTCGACAAGACGGGCGCATAAGGCGACACCATCATTACGCGCGAAGGCAAAGACCAAAGTCTTGGCAAGACGGGCAGAAGCGGACGGACGCGGCCAGACGAGGACGCGACGCGGATGGCGGCTTGAGGTCAAATGAGGTAGGCGGCGGGGCGAGCGCTTGATGAATCTGACGCGTCGCCGCCGAGATGTGCCGAACCATTGGGGCGATGACCCGCCGGGCGGTGCCAAGGCTGCCGAGGCTGGTCTAGGCCAAGTGGCCGGTCGGATGCGGGCGTGCATCTCGACTGCGAGCTACTTGGCGTGGCGTTTCGAGAAGTATTTTTCAAGACTATCGAGTGGGAGAAATTCGAGACGGTGTTTCTTCAAAATCAATCCAAGAAAAATCAAACCATGACAATTTGATAATTTGTGCCCAATATGTTTAATTTTTCTGTTTTGCTTGATTTATTTTGAGCTATCTTATGCTTTATTTAATTTGTTTAAATGTGTTTGCATGAGAGTTGCCAAATGAAAAATCTCAACTTCAAAAATTACTATGTATGTTTAAATAATTAATTGACAATTTTATTCCGGATAATAAAATTGAATTAATTTTGACCTCCATGATTTATTTATTTGTGAATTCTTTTGGAGAAATTCCCCCCACGGGACGGTCAAAAGATAGCTTTCACATGAATGAATTCCAAAGTGGATGATTGTGGGTTATTACTAGTGGCGACGATGACCCTCCCCACGAGGCTCGTTCAAAGCGAAATAATAATCCTGTATTTAATCATGGTTATTACTTAGGTATAAAATTGATATGCATATACTTCCCCGAAGTCCCTGTCAATTTTATATTGGTCAAGTGGGAGCCAACTATTAATCTGGATATTAAAGGTTTGTAATTGTTCTTGTTTGTAACCTGCTTGAATGTGTTTAAATAATGACCCACCCCACGTGGCTTATTTAAACTGTTTTGAGATGTTGGCTGATGCATGTTCATATTTTTTTTTTGAGATTTTAAATATGATGCATGTGATCGAATCTTGTGATATACTTGTGCTTATGCATATAGTTATTTATTTTAGTTCAACATGTCGTTACCTTTTAATCCACTGTTATTATATTTAAAGTCAATACAATATGTATGGAAACTATATTGATTGGAAACGAAAATTATAATTGTCCTAACTGCACAAAAGCACAAGTGGATTTTTGACACACCAAAATCAGATGAGCCAACTGACGAGTCAAAACATGCGGGACTCGTCAGATCACCTTGCGAGAGATGTCGTCGCTAAGAATGGTGGAGGGCAAACCCGTAAGGGATTACGTCCTCAAAATAGATGGCCCATCTGAACAAACTTGAGATTCTGAGTGCAGATTATGATCTGGAGACTCAGATAAATTTGGTACTTCACTCTCTGCCCAATTTTTTTTTGAACATTTTGGCCTCGCTAGCTAATTTGTTGCAAGCTTTTGGTCTCGACAGAGATGTTGATAAGGCATCAAACTCAAGTTTTTGACGGCAAGTGGTCCGTCTTCATCTTCTAGGCCAAGAGATGCAAGAAAAAGAAGAGGACCAAAGGCCATAAGCAATAAAACTCAACTGTTGCCAAGGGCAATGGTAAGATGAGGAATGCTTGTTGTGTCAAGGAAAATCCAAAGAGGAAGTGCTTAAGCTGCGGTGAGAGAGGACAATGGAGGTTTTGCCTGTTCCAATCCCAAAAGGGACGGACAGAAAGGTAACTCTCACGCACTAGTTGTTGAAACTTGTTTAGCGGCGTATACTTCTCATTCGTGGGTGGTTGATACGAGATCCACTAATCATGTTGGCTTCACGGGTTCAAACGGACCCGACAACTTAGTGGGAGTGAGATCCTCATCACACTGGGCGATGCTACGAGAGTGGCAGCTAAAGCAGTGGGAGAAGTGCACCTATCTTTTGAAGATAAAGTTTTTTTTTGAGATTATCTTTATGTTCCCAGTTTTAGAAAGAATTCACTTTCAGTTTCTAAAATTCGATTAAAGGACACTAAGTTTCTTCTAATAAGAATGACATCATTTCTTGAAATGATGAGTGTATCTGTTACGGGACATTGATGGAAAATCTCTATACAATTAGCTGTGCACACCACTCACGAAATGCATCCTATAACACATCAACTGTTTCCGAGAAAAGAAAACGTTCATCAGACGTGAACGAGACACTTCTTTGGCATCTAAGATTGGGTCATATAAATCCAAAAGTGATCCAAAGGTTGGTGAGAGACGGTTCACTAGGAGCTTCTCCAAGTTGAACCGATTCCAACCTGCGAATCATGTTTGAAGGGTAATATGACCAAGAGGGCATTTGGAGCCAAGGGGAATAGGGCCAAAGAAGTGTTAGAGATCGTTCACATAGATGTATGTGGTCCGATGTCAACCAAAGCAAGAGGAGGTTATGAGTATTTTTATTGATGATTACTCAAGGTACGGTTACATTTTCCTTGTGAAACATAAATCTGAGACCTTTGAGAAATTCAAAGAATTTAAGGCTCAAACAGAGAATCATAGGGAAAAACGTATGAAGTCTCTACGATCTGATCGTGGAGGCAAATACCTCAGCGATGAGTTTTTGAACCACTTATCTGATGAAGGGATTGTATCCCAATTTCATTGCACCGGAACCCTCAACAAAAGCGGGGTTGTAGAGCAAAGAAACAAAACTCTTTTGGAAATGGTTAGATCAATGATGAGTTATGCGGATCTTCCCGAGTCGTTCTGGGGTCATGCCTTGGAAACAACGGCTTACATTCTGAACTTGGTGCCATCCAAATCGGTTCCCAAAACTCCCAAAGAATTGTGGACCAGGCGCAAGCCTAGTATGAGACACATGAGAATTTGGGGGTGTCCGGCCTACGTGTTGGACAAGGAAGCCGGTAAATTGGATCCTCGATCGAATTAAAATTTTTTGTAGGATACCCGAGGGAACAAAAGGGTGTATGTTATATGGTCCCGAAGATCAAAAGGTGGTCATTAGCACCCACTTTAGATTTTTGGAAGAAGACTATATGAACCAAAGAAAACCCAGAAGTGAGATTACCTTAGATGAGCTTAGAGGGCAAACCTCGATTGCTAATCCATGTACTAGATGATATACCAATCGATCACGCTTTCTGGCCGGAGCCTCGTCAGTAGTGGGAGGGTTGTTAGACGACCAGAGAGATTCATGGGAATAGGAGAGTCCTCGGACTTGATTCCCGGACAAGATGAATCAGACCCATGGACATATGACGAGGCACTCCAAGATAAGGATGCAGATTCTTGGCAAACAACAATGAAAGCCAAAATGGATTCTATGTTTCATAATAGAGTGTGGGAGCTAGTCGAACCACTTAATGGGGTCAAACCCATTGGATGCAAGTGGGTATATAAGAGGAAAAGAGGACCGGACGGGAAGGTTGAAACCTTTAAAGCAAGACTAGTGGCGAAAGGTTATACTTAGAAAAAATGGATCGATTATGAGGAAACTTTTTCGCCCGTAGCCATGCTTAAGTCCATCCGTATTCTCTTATCGATTGCTGCGCATTTCGACTTTGAAATTTGGCAAATGGATGTCAAGACAGCTTTCCTTAACGGAAGTCTTGATGAAGAGATCTATATGCAACAACCCCAAGGTTTCATTGAAACAGGCCAAGAACACCTAGTTTGTAAGCTCAAGAAGTCCATTTACGGACTCAAACAGCATCATCGAGCTTGGAACCAATGTTTTGATCATGTTATAAAGTCTTATGGGTTCGATCAAAACGAGTTTGAAAGTTGTGTGTATAAAAAGCGTATCGGAACTGCATTGGTATTCTTAGTACTATACGTAGACGACATTCTGATCATCGGACGATATGAAGGTGTTATCAGATGTAAGGGCATGGTTTTCAAAGCAGTTTGATATGAAGGACTTAGGGGAAGCCGGGCACATCCTTGGGATCAAGATCACTCGAGATCGCAAGAAAATGATGATAGGCTTATCGCAGTTCTTCATACATAGACTCGTCTTGAAGCGACTTCAAAGATGCAAGATTCCAAGAAAGGTTTCAGTACTTTTCGGACTTGGAATCCATCTATCCAAGAAAATGTCCCCTAAGGCGAAAAGGAGATAGATGACATGAAAGGCATTCATTATTGCCGGTACTGTCGGAAACCTTATGTATGCAATCTTTGTATGCGAGCCCGGATATCGCTTTCTTTGTAGGCATGGTGGCAAGATATCAAAGTAACCGAGGAAAAAGAGCATTGGATACGATTAAAAACATTTTGAAGTATCCGAAAAGAACTCGGGATAGAATGTTGTTTTATCAGTCAGATACTCCAATCTCCATCGGCTACACGGACTCGGATTTCCAATCAGACTTAGACTCCAAAAACTATCTGCCTCAGTTAGTGTGTTTCCATTTTGGGAAGTGTAGCCATCGAATGGGACGAGTGTGAAGCGAAATGCATCAACGACTCAACCATGGAAGTCGGGTAAGTAGCTCTTGTGAAGCGGTGAAAGAACCGATATGACTCTGAACCTTCTTAGTGGACTTGGATGGAGTTCGAATTTGTCTAGCAATATTTCTTTAGGGCGATTTGCAAATTCAAGGAACAAGAGTCCATGAGTCAAACAAAGCACACTAAAGGAAAGACACCTTATCGAGAAATCGTTAAGAGAGGAGATATAGATGTGGCAAAGATAGCGTCGAGGACAACCTAGAGATCCATTCACAAAGAGTGCGCCTCTGAATACATTCGAGAGACATGTGGAAGGAATGGGTGTCAAGACCGGTTGTCAATCTGCTTTGAGTATAAGTGGGAGAAATTATTAGGGTTCGTGTAGGTGACATTAGATGTCATGGACTACACGAGACATGTTGTAGTATACTTAAAAGCAGGGCTTTGAGTATAAGTGGGAGATTGTTGGGATTATCTTTGGAAAGTATGCTTTTACTTTGTATAATCGAAACGAGAATTTTGAACTTATTCTTGAAATAAATTGTTTATCATCGATGCTTTAAATATTATCGAATGTTACATATATTTCTTGCATAACTGTTTCAATAAGTAAATGACGTGTTACATTGTAGTTAATTTAGTGATACCGGATCATAGAAGATTAAATTAATAGTCCTTGTAACTAAAAGTCTATTTATTCACGACCTAGATGGAAATGAACAACCCATCGTGAAAGGTTGAAGTGTAAGGCTCAGATTGGCTTGTCTTGACCAAGAGATTACACTAGTGCATGTCTGATGCACTGAATAGGACCTACAAGAGGATAAATTCTTCAGAACTGAACAAGGAAGAATTAGACCTCAGTGGTTCGTTATTTCTTAATCTTCGTTCCTTAAATAGGATCACGTGGGATTGGTAACTATTGCTTTGACTTATCATGGGTAGCGAATCAGAGAGATTCAATACTTTTTATCTTGGGCAATATTATTAGTCACATGTGATTGCTAAGATTTAATACGAAGAATCGTGTGCAAGTACGCTTGTTCGATTTGCCCCCTTGGGAGGTTCATAAGTTTTATCATACCAAATCTTGCAAGTGGAATTAGTTTCCGGTATGGATAATAATGTTGATCCGTTCCTTGACCAAGGACAAAAGATATTAATTAACGGAAAGTTATTTCAGTGGCTTGAATTAAATAATGGGCTAGATAATCTTAAACACGGGAAATAATAATCGGGAGCCATATTGACTGTAATATGGGTTAAGATGGATAGTGCAATATTAATTATGTAGTGGGATTAATTAATATTTATGGGCTTGAATTATATTGTGGTTCAATATTAGATATTCAAGGTCCATTAGAAGGTCCAATCTTAATTCTCCTAAAGGCCCCCTGAGTAGCCCAACATATAGTCCAATAACTGAAAATGTGATTAAAATAAAATAAATATTGTTGCTTATTTTTCCAACTAAAATTTCGAAATTTATAGATATAACAGGAGAAAGATTTTCTTTGAATTTTGTTATGGAATGAAGATATGTATTCTTGGAATACAAGATTATCTCATTAAATTCAAGAAATCTCCCACTTGGTTATCTATAATGATAATTTCGAAAATCTTGAAAATATAGTGGGCAAGAAAGATTTTCTTGATTTTGTTGAAAATATATTATGGAAGATATGTATTTCTTGAAATACAAGAATATCTCATAAATTCAAGAAGTTCCAAATCTTGGAATCTTGGACCTCATTATTTTCGAAAATTCCATAGCAAATAGAGAAGGTGGGATTTTGTGGAATATTATAATTATGGGAAAAAGAATATAGGAGATATATTCAAGATTTCTTGAAGATAAAGAAAAGATTTTTCCTCATTATTTTAGACCTAAATTTCGACCACCTTGGCCTCTATAAATAGGGGATGAATGTTTCATTCCCAGTAACACACGAAAATTGGTTTTTCGGAAAAAATATCAGCGTCGATAAAATATCAAATATTTTGTAACGTCGACAGATTGTATTTTTTCAAAAAACGACAATTGTGAGTAGTTTACAATTCCATGTGCTGGAAAAATTAGTAAATCCACAAAGGTGGTGCAACATATTTTATTTTCCTTTTGTTAAATCGTTCACAAGAATCCTTCCACCGGATAGTCGAACGAGGGCTAAGGGAATACTTGGGAAGTCCTTACGGTTAGTCTATTCAGCCACACCGTTGCCATCCCAAGAGGTATGTTCACGTAAACTCGTAGAATTCCGCATGCGTAGGTTTTACGTGAATTGTTATATGCATGATATGTTGTTGGATTATAATTTGAATTAATATAGGATTAATTCATGCTAGTAATAATTAAAGAATTAAATTTGTATTTAAATATTCACCCCGAATAGATCTGTGCAACTTATTCCCCAACAATATTTTCTGGTGTATGTAGATGACCTCATTCTCACGGGTAATGACACCAAATTTCTACATCATGTTGTTGCCTCTCTTGTCTCTCAGTTCTCAATCAAAGATCTTGGTGACTTATCATATTTTCTTGGTGTTGAGGTCCTTCGTTCTTCAACGTCTTGCACTATCTTGCAGCGTAAATACATTACAGATCTTTTGGGAAAACACAACATGCTTAGTGCCAAACCAGTTCAGACCCCTCTGGCCTCGAGGGCCAAACTCTCACTACATGACGGATCAAAACCCACTAATGCTACCGCATATCGTCAAGTTCTTGGCAGTCTACAGTATCTCTTGTTCACACGTCCCGATATTGCCTTTACAGTAAACAAACTTTCACAATTTATGCATGCACCTACAGAACTACATTGGGGTGCTGTCAAGAGACTTCTTCGTTATCTAAATGGTACCCGACATCTCGGCATCACACTTCGTCGTGCCTCACCCCTATCTCTTCACTGCTTCACTGATGCTGATTGGGCAGGGGACTGTGATGATCGCACCTCAACCGGGGCATACATTGTTTTTCTTAGCGTTAATCCAATATCATGGAGTTCTCGTAAGCAACGTGTTGTTGCTCGCTCTTCCACGGAAGCTGAGTATCGATCCATTGCTTCTGCAGCAGCTGAACTTCAGTGGACACACTCTATCCTGGCGGAACTTCATGTTCCACTTTCCTCTGTACCTGTTATCTATAGTGACAATATTGGGGCTACGTATCTTTGTTCAAATCCAGTTTTCCACTCTCGAATGAAACACATTGCTATCGACTACCACTTTGTTCAAGACTTGGTCAAAACTTCCCAGCTTCGAGTTTCACATGTCTCTTCTGCAGATCAACTTGCTGATGCCCTCACCAAGCCTCTCACTCTCACTCGGTTGTCACTTCTTATGCACAAGATTGGTGTCACTGAACGTGCACCATCTTGAGGGAGCCTATTAGGAATATTAAGTATTATTTATATTGTGTACATTCTTGTATCCCACATTGGTTACTTATGACCAAAATGGTCTTGTTGTACTTGTATAAATATTTTCCTCAATATGTGAATAAAGCATCACTCAAATATTAATTCTCTATAAAACTATCGTCTTTCCTCGCGGCATAATGCAAAATGCAATGAGTGAATATCAAACGATCACACGCATGAGACCACCATCTCATACGAATCTTTATAAAATATAATACCTTGTGAATTTGGAAAACATACTGAATTCCCTGTATTACTAATAGAGTGTTTATTTTGATAATGTGTCATCTTGTAATTCGTTTGTATGATGTGTCATTTTGAGGTTAATTTAGATAAATTATCATATTTATTGTATTAATGTGTCATTTTTCTATTGGTTTGTAGTTAATATGTGACATCCAAGTGAAATTTTAATGTGTAGTTTGATTTTAAAAAAAATACAACAATTAAGGTTTGAACCTTGCACCTCTTACATTATATTTATGTTTAATTGCACTAAACTCACTAAACTATCACTGAAATTGTATCTAAACCACCTAACTATTTTTTGTTACACTAAACTATACAAACTATTATTTTATTATATTTAAATCACCGAACTAATTTTTCAAGCCAAATTTTCTCTCCATTTTATACATGTGCCCACATGTGATTTTTAAAAAGATGTTTTCGTTAATTTTCAAATATTAAGCACAATTTTTTTCTCCTCACCCATTCAACAATCGATTTGTAAAAAAAAAAACTCAATTTTTGATTTTTTATGTCTGAAGAAATATTTTTTAAAAAATACTCAAATCTAAATTAAGGATTCGTGAATCAATTGTAGAATGGGTAGAATTTGACACAATAATTTTATTTCAATAATTGTTTAAGTAAATTTATTAATATACACCCTAATCAATTATTATTTTATGTTTAGTGCATTTATGCACATAGTTATATTTTTATTATTAAATATTATATATTATGAATATTGTATTTTTAATTAAAGAACCGCATAATACGCGGACACTAAACTAGTTAACTTATATTTTGAACGAGTTAGTCGCTGTATTTTAGCACTAGCACGTCTAAGCAAACATACTCTTAATTTATTTGGAATGAAGAATAAATATTTCATCCTACCAAAGAGGTGAATGAATTAATATCGAGAAAAAAAATCATAAATGGTCATGTAACTTTGTTCGAATCCAAAAATAGTCTTGTAAATTATTTTATCAATTTTGATCCTTTTGGTTTCAATTTTAGTCCTTTTCGCCGGATAATTTTAAATTTGATAGGAAAATTGACCTAACTTTTTATTCTGGTCACGTCAACGGTCGCCACCACTCTCATATGAATTGTCTTTAATCAAGGAAGAAAAGCCTTCAATTAATTTCATGTTTTGATTGCACCTCCACCGTGAATCGCAACTTCAAAATCACGAATTTTATTCATTATTGTGGCTAATTTCGAGTGATTTACGCTGAGGCGAGGGTCGAAATATATACTATTCTCTTCCATTCACTAAACCCGTCATTTCAATATTTTTTTTCGCATTATTTTGTATGCTACATCATAATTTCGGCCATTTTCCAACCAAAATTTTTAATTTTCCGGCGAAAATGACTAGAATTGAAATCAAAAGAACTAAAATTGATAAAATAAAAACTTACAGGACCATTTGTGAATTTGGACAAAATTACAGGACCATTTGCGATATTTTCTCAATTAATATCCTACAAAAATGATGACGTGGTTTGAACTTGAAGTCATGCCTGACTCCCTGAGCCATCATCGATCACTATAGAAGTCCACTTAAGTAAATGAATAATTTAGGAAGTTTTTTGGTTGAAAATAGAGGATCACGAGGGAATTAATTATTTTCTTTTCATTGCAAAATCAAATTTAATTTGATGAGGTATTTTTAATTCGGTCTGCTGATTTAATTCATGAATAATTTTTATGTTGAGTCTGAGAGGCGATTAATTTTAATCTGCATGATTGAAATTGATTGTTGGTTCATTTGGGAATAGATGCAAACTTCATTTATATTTTACCATCTGTGTTAATTAAACTGTTAATCCGTTAAAAACCTTTTATTATATTTTTTAGAGAGTTTTTTTTTTCTTCCAAATTTGCTAAAATATTAGTACCATTTAACGTTCATTTTGTCTTAAATTAATTTAAGAAATTATTAATTTCAAAGTTTTACAATAATCAATTTTATCACTTTTATCAAACGCATAATAACCCCCTCTTCCCCCCACCAAAATAAGTTTTGCATGAGCCTAACATTATTATGTTGTTAAGCTAAATCAGGATAAGTATTCATGTTGATCTCAAAAAGAAATGCTAAAAAATATTCAGAATGGCCCAGAGATTGATCAATCAGATATACTAATTATATTCTTGATCATTTTTAGCACTACGTACAAATATTGTTAGTGGCAACAAATTTAATATTAATAGAATTGCTAATTCCTATTTATATTTGTAGATTGATATTGTATGCTTTGTTTTATTATATTAATTAATTAATATGAATAATTATGCGTTATAAAATAAAATCAATCTCTCTCTATATATAAGCACAGTCATTTAGAAAAAGGAATTACTATATCTCTTTTATTTTGTTCCAGTTAAACGTTATTTTTATTTCCGGAAAATGTAAAAGATTAAGTATTTCTTCAGAGAAAATATAACATACATATACACTATCGAGATTTAAAAAAAAAACCTTTTATTTATTTTCTTACGACACATATACAACAATACAAACAAACACAAAATAATGTGAAAGGAATCAGCACCAGTTGATTAATCGCATAAGAGAGCCATTAGTCCAACAAAAACTGCATTAATTCGCGTTTTCACACACGAGGAAACGCGTTTTTTCAATTTAGTCCAGTCCAGTTAACTCCCACGAACTCTAATTTATTTTTAATGCTGGTTGATAGTGATCAATGTTCTATAGAAACGCGTGTTTTTTTTAAGTCGAAATTTTAATCCAATAACAAAAAATTTGAATAAGAATACCTAAAAGGGTAGCCGTTGACGCACAAAACTGGATAAATGCTACCGATTCATTAAAAAAAACTATTTTGAGCTCTTTTACATTGACTTTTGTTCTTTTAAACTGTCCCGTTTTGACTTTGAACATACCTCAATTTTGCCAAGCAATATGCTAGCATGTTTTTCCGCATGGATATAGACGGAAATTTGGTGTATTAATTACCGGGACAATTATCGGATAATCTTTTTTATTTTAATTTTTCAGAAAACCCAGACGTGTTCTTCGTGTATCTCTACGTCTACGGTTTAACAAGGTGACATTAGAAGATGGAACAGGCAAGAAATTATCCTAGGCCCCCTCGGAATAAAAAATGCTAGGTTTTGTATGTACTAGGTGTATCATGTACACTTTTTTTTTTTTAATTTTTTGTATTGAAATATACAATTTATTATACAAAAACGTACAATTTATTTTACGAACATAGATTGCATGTTTTAGTGTAACAAATTATATGAATCTAAAATATATATGAGGTGCATTGTACATGCACCTGGTGCACTGTACATGCACCTGGTGCACAGAAAACTCACTAGAATAAAAATTATTTCATGCATGTCGGAGTTAGAATGTAACAGGGTTAAAATTGCACTTTTGGTCCCATGTGAAATTTGACAAAATTCAAAATGGTCCTTTTTTCGACAAATTTGGTCCCATAAGATTTTTATGTCCATTTCTAACAGAAGTGGTACACACGCGCCGTTAGTTGCACTTTTGGTCCCAAAAAATTAGTTTTTTAAATATAAATTATTATTTAGTTTAAAATAAATTTAATATAATTTTTTAGTATATCAAACTATCCAAAAAAACTTATATAATTAACTAATAATTTTTTTCTTTGTGAAATATAAGACAAAAAGTTTCCATTAATTAATGAGACACTCTTGCGTGAGACTGTCTCACCGTGAGACAGAGTGTAATTTGGGCATTGACGCTTTAACATTTTGGGAGGGGTGAGTGTTAATTGTGCTAAGTTGCACTCCGTCTCATACATGAGACCGTCTCATATAAGTTTTTATCTTAATTTATAATTCATAGTTTTTAGAGTAATTTCAGAATTTTCAAATAAAAATCCTAAATAATATTCATATTTTATAATTTTTTTTGAATATTTGAATAATTAAAATCTAATTATATATATAATGTTTTTTAAATTTTTGTATAAGTTATTATTTAGTTTGGAAAATAATTATTCTTCTTATTACGTCAAAATTTATGTATGTTTTTATTTAGTTGATTTTTTTTACAAATTATATATATATATATAATATTTTATTTTAAATCTTACATAAATTATTATTTAGGTTGATTTTTTTAAACTTATTTACAGATTCTACACACACATATTAAATTATATTTATTACTTGGTATTGAAATATTTTTTTTGTATTTAAATTTATTTACAGTCTATATAAATTTTTTATTTTTTAAATATTTAAAAATAATATTATTTGTATTTATGTACAAATTCTATATTTTAAATTTTTTTAACAAGGTTTTATTTAGTTGAAACAAATTATTTTTTGTATTTATAATAAATATACAAATTCTATTATCTTTTACATGTTACATTTATTATTCATTTAGTTTGATTCTTTTCAATAATATAAATAATATATATTTTTAAAAAATTTAGATTATACATAATTTATTATTAGTTTAAACATATTTATTTTTGTGTATTTTATATTATTTACTGATTATATATATTTTTTATTTTTGTATTTAAAAAAAATATTATTTGATTTTGAAAAAATGTTATTTGTATTTATATACAGATTTTATATTTCGTTTTAATATTCAAATTTTAAATAAATTATTTAGTTTAAAAAATATTTATTGTGTTTGTAGTCATATTTAAATTCACTATATAAGTTTACAATTAAATATTTTTAATTTAAAATTTTATTTTATTATATAAATTTATATTTTTAGTATTAATTCAAAAAGTTAACGGAAACCATTAGAAACTTAACGGTTGGGACAATTTCTGCACAAAAAAGGACCACAAAATTACCATGGAACTTAAACTGCAAACACAAAATTCACATGGGACCACTTCTGCAATTAACCTGAATGTAACACGAAATTTCTAAAATGTTTCATCAACCAAATCTAGATGTACTTATATTGGCTGATGAAACACATAATTTATTTTATTAAAATATATAATTTATTTATATTAAAATATATAATTTATTTTTATTGATACAAATCGCATATTTCAGTGTAAACAAATTGCATGTTGTGAGAAGATGCACTTAGTGTGCTAAAATATTACTAAAGGCACATATATAAAACATATTAAAATAATGCTCCCTTTCTATCTAACCAAATCGTTGATGTTACAGAGTGATGTAATATAATATTTATGATACACTTATTTTATTTTATTTAAATATAACTTTTAATACATTATTAATAATTTATCATGCATTTTTTAATTATTACTTCTCTCCTCATTTTCTATTTTGCATATCTCTCTTATTTTATCACACAAATTTTTTAATACATTATTAATCATTTATCATATACTTTTTAAAAAAATTTAAATACATATTTTACTTTATTTTAAATACTCTTTAAATAATTTTAAATTCCCTCAAAGATAGAAAAAAAAATAACCGTTAATGAACATTGTTGCATGCAAATTCGGAAGTGGGAAAATCCAACTCCACTTCAGGGACTCTGGAGTCTGGAGTGATGACAGCAGAGAATGAAAAATTAATAATTAAAATTCAGTTATTAGTTCTGAAATCATTATTCATTTTATTTTAAATTAAAAAATGATTTGGTCTCCTAGCTTAATACTCCTATATAATGATGCACTGTGTTGCATGGGCGTGGGACGCGGATGCAGGGCGATACGATACGTGAGGATATGGATTTTCTAAATTTGGACGTATAGATTTTATAAAAGACAAAACTCATTTGAGACGGTCTAATTCATGAGACGGTCTGATGGGGTACAATTTAACACAAATCATACTAACCTCTTTCAAAGTGTTAAAACGTCAATGCTCAACTTATGCCCCATGTCACCGTGAGACGATCTCATGCAAGTGTTCCTCATTTTTTTTAAATTCGTAAATTAAATAAATATATATAATTCACATTTTCTCACTCACTCAAAATTTAAGCTGATTCAATAATTTAATCTAATTAAATGGCAAAACAACAATTTAAATATCATCAACCTAATACATAAGTCATAATAGTAAATTCAATCAAAACGAGCAACACATTGTCAACTTAAATTATATTACTCAATAAAATAAAATTAAAATAATACATTTAATGCTTAACAACATAATCATGTCTATCTAGATGGATTTGCGCATTGAATAAAACGCGAGTTCATTGTTTTATTTTATTTTATTATTTATCGATTTGTCAGGTGACAGTTGAATTCACGAATCCGCGAATTAATCACACCATGGGTATGAATCTAAAAATAATAATGCATTATACTAATATTTATTTTTAAATATCATGCATCAAAGCTTATGCATAAATATCACAAGCCATATTATTATAGATGTGGGGTATTACATTGATAATTTATTAAGAAAAGAGTCGCCAGAGAAATTGCATATGATTTTATTTTTAAAAAATATGCATATGAATATTTTTATTGAATAAATAGTAAGGGTGATATGGGTTTTTTTAGAGGGGTTTTGTATCTATGAGTAATAGGAAATTTTGAGTGCACCTATGAATAATTATGTGTGAAATCTTGAACCTTTGAGTAATTTTTTCATTTAAAATTACTAAAATTAGGAGTACTAAATTGCTAAAATTACTAAATTACTAAAATTATTGAGATGCTGAAATTCAAAAATTTATATTAATAAATAATTTAATTAATTCAGTAAATTAAAAAATTTGGACTTTTAAAATTTTAAAATACAAAAGGTCAAAATGAGTCAAAAATGTTGAAAACGTGTTAGAAATGCAGAAAATTTGGCAGAATGACAACTTAGACTTTTTAACCATTTTTTTGTACCTAAAAGTCATTTTAAATTTTTTTTGTACCTTAGAGTTTTCTCCTCTTGTAGAATGTACGTTATAGTTTTCTCCCCAATATATATCAAGTCAAGTTGGTAAAACGTAATTATCAAGGGTTTTAGGGTGTGTTTTGAAACACTAAAAATAACTTTCAGAAACACTTATTTTCAAAGCTCCCTCTCACAGCTTTTGAAAATAAGTGCTTCTAGAAAACTGTTTTAAGTGTTTCAAAATACACCCTTAGTCGTCTTGGAAAGTGAGTTATTGGTTTATGTGTTGAGATGTGCGTGATCAAATGTACAATTAGTGTACCTATGTTTATGATTACTAAATTAATCGAGGCAGACAAATTTTACATATTGCCTATGGTGGTATATGACTCAACTCGTTGGTTATGCAAGTGACCACCTTATCAAAGGTCGGAAATGCCCCTGTTATCCCTTCTGGATGACGTCAACATGATGATAGTCAATACTCCCTCCGTCTTCTTATATGAACTTTTGTTGTTCGTACAAATTTTAAAAACTGAATTATTTATTCATAATAAAGTGAATATAATTACTTTTTGACTTGATTTAAGTGGTAAAGTAATGAAATATATGTAAATTAAAAAAGATAAAAATAATTTTAATGTAAAAATAATTAATGGCATTGAGTGTAATATTAAAATGTTTGAGGGGTATAGATAAAAGTGAAAAATTATTTTATTATCATTTATAAAATTGTTTAATTAAGTTTGAGGCCCTTCAAACAAAAAAAAAAGATTTCGAGACGGATCTTTTTTACAAATGTTTAAATAAAAGAGGGACAGGGGAAGTACATGTTATTATAATCTTGTAGATCAATACATACATATTAAAAAAATAATTTGTTTAAAAAGTCGTTTCGGTTGATGAATATTATGTGGCTAATTTAATTACAACTCACAAACAAAAATATCGTGTAAAATGAACAGTAAATAAGATGAATTTGTTATATATGACTACTGCACGGGGGCATACCAAGCCGAGGATGTAGTATTATGATAGATACATCTTACAAAGATGAAAAAGTTAACGAATGAGTTACTCGATTTTTCTATTTTCTCGGGGATTTTTTATCTTTCCGGGATTATTTTATGGACCATGATTTCTAAGAGTAAAGGTTTGGATTCTTTGGATCATGCAAGAGAAAATATAATCTTAATTGAAAAAAAAATACAAAATCTTTTGTTTATTGGATTTAAAATTAAATGGCATGATTATATTCAAACATTACACGTGTCACTCTTTTTGATGTTCGATTAAAAGAATTCAAAGGACAAGCAATGTTTGTATAAACCCAATTATTTGTCTATTTAAATCTTATTTCTCCACTTTAAAATTTTTCCTTTCTCCTCTACTTTTCTATCGTCTTCCGCGATTCGAAAGTTTCCATGAAGGATTCATTGTGAAGAAAATCATTTTGAGTCAGCTCAATCCGAAATTATAACTTTTCGGAGGCAAATAATTGATTCGTTGGCAATTTGCAAACCGTTCTTTCTTTCCGAAGCCCAAAGCAGTCGGATAGGGGTTTAAAGAATGATTCGTCGGACGATTTCGATTATAATTCTTCGCCCCAAATTCAAATTAGGTCTACGGTTATTGATAATGTTGAAGATAGAAAAATAATATACAAAGAAGAATGCAAAAATATAGGTGTAGATTTTGGGCAAAACTCCGAACTTGGTATATTTAATGCTCGATTATGTTAACAACCTCATAGGATTAGTAGTGAAATATATGATAGAATTTAAAAGGATTTTAAAAGGGTTGTGTTGCCGTGAATTTGGACACCATGGGAGGCCGGATTTCGATTTCCTCTTTATTTTTTGGAATATCTCCATTACACAACTCAAAACCGAATGGATGGCATATGGTCATGAGTTTTTGGCGTTGTTGGCAAAATGAAACCAAGGTATTATTTTGAACTGTTTCGGTTAGTGCATAGATAAAAGGAAAAAGAACATGGGTGGTTGTTTATGCAATTTAACGCCAAGTGCAAAATTTCGAGGAAACAACAAAATTAGTGATTGGAAAGAGAAATTTAATCCGAAGCGAGCCAAAACTTCGGAGTGTACCAAATAATGATAAAATAATTTTCATTCTTCAATTTCGATTTTAACTCACTTTTTATTTAAGGGGAAAAAATGAGACAAAAAATTCGATCTAGAACCTTTTTACAAAAGATTGATAATAAACAAAGAAAGAAAGGAGGTTTGTTGCCTCCTCACCATCTTCTTCTTTGTTGATGGAAGGATTTTACAAGTCTTGTGTCTTTTTGTAATCTTGTATTATTTTTATCTATAATTGACCATCGGCCGCGTAGTACGCCCAACACACCGAGATGGCTCAAGAAAAAAATGAGGAGTGCTAGGCCAAACGACCTCATCCCGGTCCCGAGAATCAAGTCCACGAGGGGGCTCAAAATTTAATAATTTTATAATTTATACGAAACATTGCACATTTTTTTTTAAGATTTGACGATCTCCGAAGATAAATCATTGGATGGGATAAAAATTTTATAAAAGAATTTGGCGTGGCATGTTCAAAAATTTTAATTTAGATATATTTTTTAAGGTGAAAATGCCAATTTCAAGAGTAGCCTAGCTCAAGAGGATAATTAATTGAAAATATCTTGAAGCCAGAAATTTATTTTGGCCAACAAAATCATTGAGGCCTCCAAACACATTGTATACAATTCCATGTCTAAATATTTGTGCTTTTGCCGATCTTTTTCGGACCGTTCGCCACACACTCAACAAATGGAGAAAAACCCCATATATGACTTTTAGACGGTTGATAACCCTCCAGATCGCAACCTCCCAATGTCGATTTGAATTGAAATTCTTAAAGGCGGATCAAAATTGACGATTTTTTTTCGAGGTTGCCGATCAAAAATCTTGGATCTGGGATTGACAGCAAGATGGATGCAAATAGCATCCGATAGACATAATTTTTAAAAACATTTCTTCCATGAATTTGACTTTTAATTTTGATGTTTTTTTTTTTTTTTTTTTTCTTTGCAAGACTTGTGTAATATTTTGTCTTCTTCACTTTTTAATTCGAACAATATATCTTTTAGTTTTCTTGTTGATAATTCTTCTTTTGTCCAGAATATTTCATCAATTGAACAAATGAATTTCATATTGAACTTAACCCGTTTGTTGAGGATGAACGTTGATACTTGTGTTGCCACGATATTTTCACTTTTACGTTCGCTTTATTGCTTTCCGATTTTTTGCCTCTTTTAGGAATGAAAACATTAGCTATGCATTCCTCGACTTCTTCGGTTTTGAGGTCTTATCCACGTTTAATCGGTTGATCGTCTTATTTAGAGAAGATGGGTTACTTTATGAACCCCTTTCTTAGTGCGCGATCGTCTTATTTAGGTGCGATTTTAATGTCTTATTTAAACATTCTAATACTTATTTTTCAATATCGCTGTACCCAAATCTGAATTCGCTCGTCGGTGAACATAGAAAATTTTGTTTAGGGTGCGACCTTTGAAACTAGAAAATCTTTAGCGAACAAAAGTACATATATCATTCTTTTTTGCAACACTTTGTATTCTATTACATCGTTCATAGTCAAGAAGACTATCTATTACACAACTATTTTTTTTTGAATTTAAATCGCTTTGAGTAGACATTAATTTTATAAAAAATTTACCAAATTTTTTTTAACATGCTCAAGCAAAGAAGAAGATAAACTTTTTGTCCCTCCCGGAAAATGCATAATGGCAGATTTAAGAAAGCAAAACTTTCACCGCACCATTCGTCTTCCAAGAGATGCCCGAGCATCATTATGATCTTATTTTGGGTGGACTTATGAATGGATTTTGGGGTGGATAATGATCAAATGACTCTTCCGAGCAATTCGCAGCCGAATGTGAGGTAAAAAGCTCAGAAATGCTCTTTAATTGATCCAATCGAGAAATTTTACGTCTGGGGGCATACTAAACCGTCTTCCTTCCGAGAATCCATTTTTCCTTTTTCTTTTTCATCTTCTTTCTTTTTTTTTCCTGCTTTTCTTAAGTATAAGTATGCCCCTATTTATAGAACCGCCCCAACCTAGTCTTTTTAGATGTGCTAGCTCTCTTATTTTTGCTCTTGACATCTGTTCGGCTTTTTGGACTCTTGCTCAAAAAATTAACTTATCCTCGCATGGTCGCCACCACTTGTGTTCGCCCGGACACGTATCTTCTATTGAAATGACATGAATATCCAATAGTCTTTATCCAAAGATTTTTCTTGAAGATAAGTATCGAAAATAATATATTTTCTTTTATAATCATCTTTTTTGAACCGAATGGTTGAATCAACAATATGCTCGCCTTTATTGATAATATTTTTTCTTATAAGACAATGGGAAGTCATATTTTGGTAAACGTTCGTGACTCTGAAAGGACCTTCCCATGCTCGACCGAACACACCACAAAGCAACCCCATCGACGCCTTAAAAAAACCTCGCCCACATTGATTAGGACTTTGGAATTATAAAACTTTCCGATCTCTTTTTGTACATAGCATTCTTGAAATACCTAGTCCCTTTTTCTTCCAACAGTCCGAATTTAGAGCGAAGCTACCGTCATTAATATTTCCAAAAGTCATTGTTCGATGACTTGGAACTTTGATTCTGGGTATAATATCCGCGACCAAAAAAGCAAAGGGGGTCTCTGAAGTTGATGTTGGTAAGCCCCACAATATTTCAGCAATTCTCAAACCCATCCTCTTGAATTATCAAGTCTAGCCTTGAGGGTATGCTTGATAATTTTATTAAAAATTCGACTTGACCAATTTGGGGAAAGTTGAGTAGTGCTTTTTATCCCCTATGAAAGCACAATTTTATCTAAATTCACTTCCATCGAATTGTTTGTCGTTATCCGTGACCAATGATTGGGGAAACAGATGATGTTTTTCCAAACAAAGTTCCACATCCTTGTTCGGTGATTTTAACAATTGCCTTTTAGCCGCCCATTTAGTATAATAATCAATCAAAGATATCTAAATGCCAAGAGGAAATGGGCCGAATCGATCCCCCATTTAGCAAATTTGGACTATAAACCGATACTAATTCTTTTTGATTGGAGCATGTAATCGCATCGATAACATGCACGAGCATATGCAAGTTTAATCCTTTCTAAGGGTTGGCCAATTTGATTAAAATGATTTCCGTGATATTCCATCATGGATTTTATCAGAGTAACATCAAAATTTTTTGTCGTTAAGCTTGTGCTTTATTTTCAGGAGAAGTCCCTTTTGTAAATAACTCATTATCGAGTCATCCAAGTTTTTTGTGAGGTATAAGCCGTGATTTATCACAATGTCCGTTGTGTTCGTCTACTCCTTTTAAAATAAAGCTTTTGAACTAATTACCCAATCGGGTAATTGTTCAATTTTGTCGAGCAACTCTTTTACTGCCAAATTCCATTTGATAAACACCGAGAATCGCTATAGATCAATCCCATTGTCATTGTCCAAATGATCAAATGATCAAAGCTTCATATTCAAAGCCTCATTATGGAAAATCAAAAAAAGTTTGATGAGTGCTCTTGAACTTGTTGATGATCCATCAAAAATGGTTGTTGAATTTGTGGATATGTCAACTCAACCATGAAACAAGCTTGGCCCTTCAATCTTCCACCGCCCATTTAAAAATCCGGTCGGGTGGAGGATGGCGCAATTTCGAGTGGTCGAAAAAATATGGTCGCAATTTTCGCAACCCATTATTCTGGGTATGCTAATTTTTCCAACGGAGGATACCGGAGCTTTTTTTTTAAGACTTGGCTAACATAATAAATGGGTAAAATTTTTTTTATATGATCGCGACAAGATACAAATAGAGTTCAACCCAATAAAAAGGTATTAGCAATGCTCGGTCCATCGAAATTTTCCTTCTTTAATGCATCAAAGAAAGGTTTACATTTGTCCCCATTTAGTGATATATAATCGTCCGGTTAACTTTTGGACCTCTTTCACATTTCGGGGGCTTGCATATCGAGCATTGCTTGAATCTTTGATGGGTTTGCATCAATTTGACTAAACCATATGTCCGAGGAATTTTTCTGAATGTCGCATTTCTTGGGATTTAACTTCATATTATACTTCCTCAATATATCAATCGTTTTGTGTGAGGTGGGTGATGTGGTCTTCTTATGTTCGCTCTTTACCACAATATCATCGATATATACCTCGATTGTTCGGCCGATGTGTTGTCGAACATCTTGTTCACCAAACGTTGATACGTTGCTCGGCATTCTTTAATCCGAATTTTAAAGACATGTTCTTTTAGAACGTTTGTATTCTTTTGATCGTCCGGGATGCATTGGTATTTGGTGATAACCAAATAACGCATCCATAAATATATTATCAACCAAATAATCAATGTGGGGCATCGGAAAATTATCTTTTGGACATGCCTTATTCAAATCGGTGAAATCGATACACAATCTCCAAGATGCTAGCAGGTTTCGCAGCCATCTTGGGCATTTTTCCGGATCGGTTTAAACAATTTCAAGTGATATTTTTCCGGACTAAATTTTGGACAATGGAGCTTGTATTGGATCAAGATTGAGGAGTGGCGGGCATGCTCTGGATCTATTCCAACCATGTCCTCGTGTGACCATGCTAACACATCTAAATTTGCTTGAAGGAAAGTAATTATTTATTTGGATGGTTGGGTAATTAAACCAACGAACACTTCTTAACTCAGTCTGTCGGTCGACATCGATTGGTTCCAATTGCTGTCGCCGCTTTTTTTTTGCTTCCACCGAGGGTCTTGAAATCAAAGGCTCTAAATTGCTCGCTCTACCGATCAATATTCATTTGATCTAGGAGATCGGGGAATTAAAGTTTATGTTCGGGCCTTGTAATATTTAAAAAAGATTTTTGAGATATTTGCTCATTTTGGCTAGGCTTATCAATCTCCGTGTTCGCTTCCATCATATTGACGATACTGGTTTTTAATATAGCAAACAAAGCCTTCTTTTGAACTCCCCGTTCCATAAATTAAATTTTGAATAAACCGGGCGACCTAGAAACCCGTTATAAGTGGATCAAATAACATCGACGATTACAAAATCTAACATTCTAGTTTTTAATGTCCGAATTCAAAGTTGATTCTAGCTCGACTCCTAACCTAATCATACCATAAATGATTCCCCAAAACCCATTATTATGATTACATGGTTCAATATATTGCTCAAATCTTTTATTAACGAACAAAATGTTTGCATTAATAAAGGCGATGTACCTTCAATCCAAGGAGGTAAATGGTTAAAGTCGTTATGGGAGTTATCGAGATCGCCCTCCGAGAAAATGATTTGGTGTGTAGGTGGGGAACTGGATCACAACGATGGATGTTACGCATGGCACATCTCCATCTTTTTACGCCTCTGTTAGATTTGGTGCTGGTAACATCCAATTGCGGGACCATATTCGGGAAATCATTTGGATTTCTTGACTTTCTCGACCTCTTCCCATAGTAGGAGGCCCTCTTTTGGTCGCTTTCGGATCTCTTTCGTGATTCTTCGGGATCATTGTCAAATGTTTGTGCCTTTTCGCTTTTCTTGATCTTCGTTCTTTCGTTCGCGAATCCCTGTTATTTGGCTTTTCTAAGAACGGAAAGACGAATATAGCTTCCAAAATGAGCAAATCGGGGCAAAGATATGCCCGATGACTCATGATAATTATTTATCGTTGAATCAAAATCCCGATCTTTGATTTGATTAAAGATATAAACGCCCAAAAAGATTAAATTTGTCGCTCTTTGTTCAAAAGGTTTGAATTTTGCACTTCTTCATTCATTGTTTTCTTTTATCTAAGGCTCTGTCTCAAAAGATTAAAGCGAGCAAATCTTGCATGGCTATAATTTTAGCCGCCGCCTCTAAACTCGATAAAACAATCTTGATGCATTTTTATTTAAAGTCGCCTCCGACCACCGCGAGGATCTTAGCATCCATTTCGGGGCTCCATCATATAAACATTTATCAAATCTTTCTATGTATGATTACCTTTTAATTGGGGAAAAAAATAAATTATTTAGAAATGGGACAAAAAATTAGAAATTAAAAAGAATTGCTCGATCACCCAAAAGTCATGGGAATGATAAAAAAAGTCAATAAAGTCCGAAAATTTTTGCCGATGGACATGATTGTTTGAGAAAAGAATTTGATCGCCGGAGATAATGGCGAACAAAGGTCTTGGTCTTGCTCGAGGGTAGCTCAAAAATAATGCAAAACAGTCCAACCCGTGGATCAAAAATCGGTGATGGATAGACAACTTTGTTCCCGCCGATATTGTTCGGTGTACGGATGCTTTTGAAGATCGAATCGCGGGCACCTCTGTTGGATGTCTCTTTCACGGATCAAGAAAAGCCTCAAACGTCCAAACCGATTATTTAAGTCATCCGACATATTCGGCTTTTTTATTTGCGATTTTCTTTTTTAGCGATAATGTGAGTGTTAAAAATTCTTTTTGCCCTCTCTTATCGATGTGCATGTAGTGGCCACGGATTATTGGCTATATCCTCAAGATTAATAGATCTTTAAACGTTGGGCCAGTCATATAATTCGGCTTTGTTCCGACCTCTCCGTTTGGGGTGTTCCTAATTGAGGCATTATTTTTTTTTACGCCTCGCTTAACTAGGGGGTTTGTGTATGGGTTGGTTTTTTTGGATCGGATTCGAAGATACCCCCTCTTGCAATTAGTATGAGTCATTTTTGGTTGATGAATATTATGTGGCTAATTTAATTACAACTCACAAACAAAACATACGTGTAAAATGAATAAATAAATAAGATGAAAACCCAAATAATAAATTCTGGGGGCATTCAAGCCGGGATGTAGTATTATGAGCTTTACACGTCCAGTTCTTGATACATCTTACGAAGATGAATCGAGAGTTAACGAATGAAGGGTTTTTCATATATGTGGATGAACAATTTTTCTATTCATCTCGGGGATTTTTGTATATCTTTCTCGGGATTATTTTTGGACCAACCTCTTTCTTCTTCTTTTTTCTTCCAATTTATCGTCAATTGGATTGGTAAAGCATGTCTTTGGATTCTTTGGATCATGCAAGATATCGACTTCAAGATTGATCTTCGAGCAAGCGTCGTCAATCATTAATCGTCAATTAATCTTTTTGTTCGGTTGGAGTCAGTCGCTTTTAAAACAGGTTCTTGAGAGATTTGAGTTGAACATACCGACCGGTTATGTTTGTTGGTAGGGTCGGGCCGAAAGCAATTACGATCGTTTGGCGAACAAAAAGTAACTCATCCACCGGGCATGATTATATTCAAACATTACACGTGTCACTCTTTGATGTTCGATTAATTCTGATTTATTATATCGAACACAACAGTTTCCAATTATACCCATGATATATATAAATGCATTGAAATTTGATAAGATTTGAAAGTTATTTTTATTTAAGATATATTTAATGATTTTAAGAGTAAAGTATGAGAAAATATAATTAATTGAAAAATACAAAATTTTATTTAAATTGCAAATCATGTGAACTGCTCCATTTAAAAAGAATTGGAAGGATAAACCCTCCCCTTTCTTTATTTTTGAGTCAGTCAAAAGTGCACCAGTTGCAATAATTGGTTGCAGGTGTGTAATGCGTAGACTAAATTTGATTGAAAAAGCAAAATGAAATATGTAGATTAATACTTATACAACTGGAACATGGTGAGTGAATTTTATACAGATTTAGGATTGTGTACTAGCTAGGTGTCCATATATGAGAGCCTTAGTGTTAATTTTATGGAAACATTCTAATACATTTTTATTTTTTAATATTTTTATTTTGATAAATTTGGACAAAGAACCTTTTTCTCATAATTTTAACTATGACTTATAACATTTTTTTTATTAATAATTTATATTTTATAAAAATCATTACTTGTTTTTCTTAACACTCAAAAGGATGTAAGCTAGGGTCGTGTCATTATGAATTGTATATTAATGGATGGTGGATGTAATGATCAATATAATTTTACCAAATTCACAAAACACATGTACCATCTGTTCTTTGACATATGGATATTGATCTTTTTTTTTTGGAAGGATTTGACATATGGATGATCGGTACGTGTTATTATGTGTAAATGAGTGAATATGTTATACTTATTAATTTTTTTTTTAGCGCAATACTTATTAACTTATGAAAAATAGATTTTTTTTATCCTGTAAAGTTGACCCATTTTAATTTTGATCCTACTAATTTACGGTTTTTGATCTTAGTCTTGTATCTTTACAAAATTTGACTTTTTTGTCCTGTCACCTGCTATTGCAGATGATAGGACTAAAAAGTCGAATTTTTCTAAGTTATAGGACCAAAATCAAAATCCGTAAATTGTGATCTTGGTCCTGTAATTTTACAAAATTCAATTTTTTTAATCTGTCACTACAATTACGCAATGTGTGCGAGAGAAAATGTTGAATTTTGTAAAATTACAGGACCAAGAAAAAAAACCGTAAGTTAGTAGGACCAAGATCAAAACTAGTCAAATTTACAGGACAAAAAAATATATTTTCCCTTAAGTTATTATGCTATGTTTGGAATAACAAAGTATAGTGTGAACAAGTTTTACGGTGAAACTAGTTAAGGAGTGTGACTTATATTACTAAAAAGTGTGACTTTTTACTATAAAAGGTGTTACTCATAATAGTGAAGGGCGTGACTTATATTATAGCAAAGAGTGTCGTAGTGATAACTAAAGGGTGTGACTTATATTATTAAAGGGTGTGACTTATATTACTAAAGAGTATGTCTATAAAAAAAATCAATTTCACGGTGAACAAGTTTCACAGCATACCAACTCTTTTGGAATAATGTATCATAATAAAGGAAGTTTTGTGTGATACGTTTTATACATATATAGCTCTATTTTAATATTTGAATTGTATTTTTATATAATTTTTTGTCACCATGATATACTAAATTATATATTAATTAAATATTCCCATCAATTTAAAGTACAAGCCAGTCTTTTTTAGCATATAAAGGTTGTCCAAAAGTAGAGCTGTCAGAACGGGTCAGCGGATCGAGCCAGCCCACAACCCACTTCAACCCATATTTTTGCGGGTTTTGGCGGGCCAATCCTCTACGGGCTTGGGCCGAAAACTACTCAACTCAACCCAACCCATAGCGGGTTGCGGGCTAGCCCGCTGGCTTTTTTTTATAAATTTTTTTATATGTATTATTTATAATAAATTTTAGGGTAAGTCTTTGACGAAACTTGTTAATATCATTAAATTTTTGTCACTACACTTTTAAACTAATATCATAATACTTGTAAATTGAGATCATAACATTAAATGCTAGAGATATTAGTTTATAAGAGTAGTAGTATCATTTTATAAGTGTAATGATATTAATTTCATAGTATGAACATGTTTCACATGAGAGTTTGTGAAAATTTTAAACAATATATGAACAATGTCTTGATGAATAATAAAAACAATCAAATCTTACAATAAATTAAAAGATTAAGTAACAATATCCACAAAATTGTCGTAATAAATAAAACATTTTTTATATGTTGCGTGCGTAAGTAAAAAATAAATTATTATTTGTATTTATATTTCTATATTTTAATTAAATTGAATAATATTATTAACAAAATTAAATTTATTAATTTTTAAAAAGCCCACGGGCCAACCCAACTCAACCCACTCCAACCCGCGGTCCATACAGGCCAACCCAAACGTGCCCGTTCTTCGGAGGGACTCGTAAATACTCAACTCAACCCGCCCCATAAACAGGCGGGTTGGGCTGGCCCATTTTGACAGCTTTATCCAAAAGTAACAAAATGCATATCCCAAAACTGCAATGGCAATGGCCCCTCAAAACAGAAGTAACATATATACGTATAGTATAAATTAACAACTGAAAAAAATAGAAATTTTAGTGGAATGGTGAGATCGCTAGAAAGTAAAATAATGTCATCTGATAATGATTGTTTGAGAAAGACATTTATACGTGGGGGTTGGCAAATATATTATGTACAGTCCAGTCCCTAGGCAAAAAAAGGTGTAGAGGTTGGCAAATTAATCAGTGCAAGAAAAAACAACCATTATTGAAGTTGAAATATAAACGCGATAAAGTGAAAAAACTGCTACGATGTCATGTTTAATCTAAGTAAATCCACCTTTGAACCCTAGTCGAGCGGTAAGATTTGTGATGATATGAGAAAAAAATTCTCCAACAACACAAATTCAAATTCCGTATAAAATAAAATTCATTAAAATATTGTGAAGGAGCTTCTCGTTTCTGCCCCATCAAAAAAATAAAATAAAGGGGGGCAAAGGACCATATGTACTATCGACAATGTAGATATTGGGGCGGTCCTCAAATCATAAGTGGCTGGTTTATCTAAGTGGATTAGGGCCCCAAGTAAGTTTTCTATGTACCGTGCACTCCATTAAAACTTACGATTTATTATATTGAAATAGAATGTATTTGTAAAATATATATAGTTACACATTTTAATATAATAAATTATTAATTCAATACAATAATTTGTAAAATTTTAAAATATCACTGTTGAGGGAAATTAAATAAATAGATTATTCACAACTTTTCTACAATTTTTCTTTTTTTTTTAGATGAGACGGAATTCTCTCATGGTATCGAGCCTGTGTTGTGGGTTCGATTCCGTGGAAGCACTCCACCCATTTAAATTGTCCTCTGTTGGGCCAAGCAAAGGTAAGAATGATTATCCCGAAAGGGAATGTTGAGGGAAATTAAGTAAATAGATTATTCGACTCTCTCTGTTCGAGCTTTTAGATGAATTTAAATTCTCATACACTATGAAATACATCACAAGATCCAGTGCAAAGAAGTAGCAATAAAGGAATACCCCAACAGACTCACAAGAGAACTTACAAACCCAAACTTTTTCTAGGAAAAAACATATATATCAAAATGATTTCATATATATCGACCTTAGCTCTGTATACCAAAATGAGTAATATGTCTTTAACCCAAACTTTTTCTAGGAAAAAACATGTATACCAAAATGATTTCACATATATCGACCTTAGCTCTGTATACCAAAATGAGTAATATGTCTTTATTCTGTTCTTAGTGAATTCTGAATGCATTATTATTACTACCTCTTCACAATAGAGTGATTGAGGTATAATATGTATAGTGAAAATACTTTAGAATTTATAAAGTATGAGAAAATTAACACTAATATATAATAGCTTGGCAACAAATTACATGTTTTCTTAAGGTACAGATTTCTACTAAGACATAAATTTCTTAAAAAACCCACCTCCAAACTATAAAACCTACAACACAATATATTATTCTAAAGAATAGTTAAATTTAAAATGAAAAATATGCAAGTCTAGTTTATCACCATGCCAATAAAAGACACAAAGTCATACTATAAATTAATTATAGAGCAAAATATACATCCCTTCAATTTAATTAACAATGGTTTTATATCAAAGATTATAATGACCTCAAAATATATAACTATTTTAGGAGAAAAGGAAAAAAGAAATGAAGAGAAACTCATCCTAGCTAGTAAAATAACCTCCAATTAATTACATGTTAATATGTTATAAAAGAGACATGTTTTTTGTAAAATGATAATAACTCGACCTTTAATTATTTAGTATATATATAGAGAGAGAGTAATTTCACATAGACGAATTTAAACACACTTTCAAGTAAAATAGTTAATTATTCCCTCTAATTTATGTGCATAATATATAAACCTTATCTTCTGCAGTTTCTACAATGTTCTTCATTGTTTTCAAGGTGTACACTTTAAGGATTTTGGAGGGACATTTTGTTATTGGAGCACTTTGTACTCAATGATCAACTGATCATATTCCTACCTGTTTCAATTAGGTTTCAACACTTATGATATCTCACTCACCCTTTTCCTTGACCTTTGTGGGTATATTTTATTTAGTTGTAATTCTTATTTTATTTATTTTGAGTTTGTTAGGATTGAGAACCTTTTGACAGTGTATTTTTTGTGGGGATGAAAGGAGTTGGTGGATAATATTTGACATTGGTTTCTTTTGAGTTGCAAAAAGGAAAGGGCATTTAAGAAATGGAGCTCAATCTACAATTTTCAATTGGTTCTTAGTTGTGAGTAAGATCATTCATTAGTCAAACATCATCATGGTAGGAAAATACTTGCAAAATTTTAAGGTGTTGTGAAGGTACATAATGTTATATCAAAAGAAATATAGTTTATAATTGCATATTTGCTACTTGGGAACCTCCTGCGATTTACAATCCGTCCGATCGAGGGGCCAACAGCAAGGGTGGGGCCCGGGGGAGCTTCTCGTCTCTTTCTAAAATAAAAAAAATTATAAATGTCCAAGTTGGTGGAGTATGTGAGCATAATAGATATAAAAATTATGTGTACATATCTTTATGTAGACGTTTTCTTGACAAACTAACTACACGTGAATTGTTCTGTGTAATTTACCTCACATATCATATAGAGTAAATCATCAAGAGTATGTCTAGTGTGAAAATTTTCATGTATGAAAAATTATAAAATCGCCCTAAATCATGACCTATTTGGGCCGGGTGAACCATCTACACCCTAAACATTAAATAATAAACCATAAATCATGATCTATTCGGGGCCGGGTGAACCATGAATTATTCGGGCCGAGTGAACCATGAACCACTCAACTTTGTCTTATCTTCACCATATACAGAATTTGTTTGTAAATAAAAGTTTTTTCATGTATGCAAATTTTCATACTAGACTTTTTCAATCATCAAATATATGTAATTTAATTCTCTTGTCATAAAGATCCCTGTGTAATTAATTAGTTGTATTTTCTATTTGTGCATTGAGTATTTGATGCAAGTGCAACACCATACTGGGATAAGTTTCTAATTGCTTTAGCATTTAGAGGAACGATGATTAAGATGCATTAAACAAGAAAATAAAAGAAAAAGTAATGGTATGAATATATAATAAATATAATCATTATGTCCAAATGTTAACTAATATATTCACCCTACATCCTCATTTAGATTATTCAAATATTATTTGACCGTGTTTTAGCGAGCGAAATTATTTATTAGTATTTGAAATGATAAAGAGAATTTTAAAGTGAAATATGATAGTTCTACCCTCATCTATCATACATTTCCTTAAAAATTACTTTATTATTTTATATATTAATAAACAATTTGTTAAAACACGAGCCAAAAATTAAATGAAAAAAAAAATAAGGAAGGAGGAGTATGTTATACAGAAAAGAAAAGGGGCCGTGCTAAAACAATAAAATTTGATGATTTGAATGAGACTACACCATTACCCACGTGGCAATATTGTTCTAAAGTAAATAAATTCTTGAGTACGTAATTTTTGTTCTAAAATCAACTAAAAGGGATAAAAATTACGTACTCAAGAATTTATTTACTTTTTTTCTCAAAAGTCTGTACTCAGTATGTTACTATTAAATATTTAAAATTATTTTTACCTGATAAGGATTTAAATTATTTTTCCCAAACAAGCATTATTTTCTGATAGTTTCACAATAATATATTTTACCGTGTTTGTGTGAAATCAATCATACTTTTTTTTTCCTTTAAAAAAATCGTAAATTTATGTTTTGGAAATATTGTTGAATGCCTACATGTTAATGACATCATCTTGATTCCATAATAAGCGTGAGTGTTCTTTTGTTAATGAATTTATAAATTATATTGGGGTCGATAGGTCCCTGGTCCAACTTTAGCCCGTTCAATTAAAGGACTTTAGGCCCGTTCAATTAAAGAGTGTAAGCCGGACGCCTAAATTAGTACTCAGTGCTCGATTTGCAAAAAGTTTAAAACCAATTTAAATTTTATTGAGTCAAGAAGTTTCGAGCTATTAGACAATAATCAATCAGCCTCTTAAATTATCTTAAATTTACTACTTTATTTTTAATATAATTATTCTCTCCATTCTACAAAAATAGACTTATTTTCTATTTTCATTCGTCCCATAAAAATAGACTAGTTACTATATTTAAAATATCATTAAATGTTCATTTCCATCTTTTTCCCCTACTTAATGTATTTTGTTGATAGTAATTGTCTTGGAAAACTAATAGGTATAAGGGCAAAATAGAAAAATAAAGTAATAATTTAATGTTACAATTATAATAACTTTTATTTCTGAATTTGTGTGAAAATAACTATAGGTCTATCTTTATAGGACAGATAGAATATTATTTACAAGGGAAAAAATGAGTTGAGAATTATAAATTTAAATTATTTATTAGTTATGTAAGTTAACAAGTCAAACTAAAAAAAACTAAGCTCGATCGAGTTAAGTTTCGAGCTTCGAATTTTCTAATCAAATCGAGTTCAAACTTGATATTACTCGTAGTCGGCTCATTTAGGCGTCTAATATTTGCTGAAGCTTTTAAATGCTTCTACTTCTATGAATCCTCACAAGTTTTTCTTTTACTCTTTCTTTTATATTAAAATTTGTCAAGAAAATGGCGCAAAGTAAAAACTATCACCAAACAATCTTCTCATGCAAAACTCTGTGCGCTCATTGTGAAAAAGAAAGTAAAAAAAGGTTCATTTTCCAAAGAGAAAAGCAGCAAAGGAATAGCAAGATAAAAGATGATTATTCTTTAGACTTTGGATCATCTGAAAACTACTTTAACTGATTTATTCTCAACCTTTTCATCTCCATCTCTTTTTATCTTCCAGCAAAATTCTTGCTTTCTGCATTTATTCAAGACTTCAGAAGCTAGAAGAATCACTAGCAATGGAATTGGTGCTGTTTCTTTTGGTTTTCATAGTTTCAACAGCTACTGCACAAGGTAAAATCAACACATTGCATGAAATCACCTTCTATTTGAACGCATGTTAATTTTCATCATGGTTTTTTTCTGCTTCTTTCATTAGTATTCCATGATCTGATAACTAGTTTCCATTTCTCCGTTTCAGACGCATTCATCGGTGTAAACATCGGAACGGACATTCCAAACCCGACTCAAGTAGCCGCACTCCTCAAAGCCCAGCAAATCCACCACGTTAGGCTTTACAATGCAGACCCAAACATGCTTCTTGCACTTGCAAACACGGGCATCACAGTCGCCGTCTCCCTTCCAAATGACCAAATCACCCCCGTTTCTCTATCCAATTCCACCGCCGCCAAGTGGGTGTCCAGTAACATCGTGCCACATCACCCCGACACAAACATAACAACAATCTGTCTCAATTCCAATCCTCCAACACCCCTTCTTGTAACTGCCCTAAAAAACATACACACAGCCCTAATTGCAGCCAATCTTGACACCAAAATCAAAGTTTCCACCCCATTTCCTTCCTCCATTATCCTCAACCCATTCCCACCATCTCAAGCCTTCTTCAAACGCTCTTTAAACCACATTCTAATCCCCACCCTCAAATTCTTGCAATCCACAAACTCATACTTCATGATCAACATCCACCCCTACCTCGATTTCGTCCAATCAAATGGCACCATTCCATTAAATTACACCCTCTTTAACCCTCTTCCCACAAACAAAGAAGCTACAGACACAAACACTCATCTTCACTACTCCAACTTCTTCGACTCAATCATTGATTCCGCTTACTCCGCAATGTCCAATCTCAACATCACGGACCTCCCCATCATCGTGAGTGAAACGGGGTGGCCTTCAAAAGGCGGCCCACACGAGCCTGACGCAAATCCTGACAATGCAAGAACATACAACACAAATCTAGCCAAACATGTTTTGAACAAAACTGGAACTCCTGGACACCCTGGAATTGGTATTAGTACATATATTTACGAGCTTTATAATGAAGACATAAAATCAGGCCCCCTTTCTGGGAAAAATTGGGGCTTGTTTGACATGAATGGAGATCCTGTATACAGTCTGGAGGTGAGTACAACTGATACAGCCAACGGTACCACAAACCAGACTTATTGCACTGCAAAAACTGGGGCAGAGGAGAAAACGTTGCAAGCTGCATTGGACTGGGCTTGTGGGCCTGGAAAAGTTGATTGTTCTACTTTGAAGCAGGGGCAGCTGTGCTACGAGCCGGATACGTTGTTTGATCACGCGACTTACGCGTTCGATTTTTATTATAATTTGATGGGGAAGGCACCAGGGAGCTGTGATTTCAATGGGGTGGCTACGATTACTTCCATAAGTCCAAGTAAATGATTTCAAGATTGTATTTTTAAAACTATGTTTTTGGGGTGGTTTTTTTGGCTGAATTTGTTTGTGCTGATCTTTATTTGCAGGTCATGGTTCATGCACATTTTCTCAAAGGTTAGAGTTATGATAAGTGATAAAAGTATACAAACACACACACATACATAGTGATGAATTTATCAAAGAGTAATACTTCGGTGCACGGTGCAACTGACGTAATTTTGACCAAAAAATTCAACCAAAACAACTTTTTTTTTTAATTGGAGAATCATAGAAAAAGCCAGTCTTATTACTTTGTATGATGAAAATTATCGGTTTTATATTTAAAAAATGTTGATACTGTTCAGCCTACAAACCAATACTTTTCTTTGTATGAACTAATACTTTTTTTTAACTGAAACTCATCGTTGTACGTTTCTGTTTATTTTATGAGTGCGTTAAACTTTGGTTAAATTGCTTAGTTTGCATCATTTGCAACTAAGCTTTTGCCTAGATCTAATTATTAGGAAGTTATGGAAAGTAATTGTTGTATATTTACTTACTGCAGTGATGAGAAAGGTAGCAGGATGAACAGCAGTGTTCCAGCTATGGATTCTCAGAGCTCCTACTCTTCTGCTAGTATCATCTATGGTGATATTTTTTCTGCTGCGAATATTGTGATTGGAGTTGTGGGATGGATTGCCGTTGTGTTTTGATCATCTAGTGCTTGTGATTTTCTTGTTGGGAGTACTAAAAGAGTGTAGCAGAATTAAAATAGCTAGAGTTTTAATTATTTTAATGAGTGAGGTTATAATGGTAATAACAAATAAATGGATTTTGAGTTTTGTATTGGAGGTGGTACCATACCTATTTGATTTTTTAAATTGAGGGCCGCTTGGTTGGGATAATGGAAATCACTTCTATTGATGTTGCTCGGTAGTTTTGATAAATAAGTAATGAGAATAGAAGTAAACAATTGATTACTCTCATCACTCAACCCACCTCACATGATACCCATTATTGATGTTCTAACCAAGCAATAACAATGCAATAAATAACTCTTAGGGCATGATTGGTATGACTGAATGAAATTGCGGCTGAATGAAATGAATTAATGAATGTAATGAAGGCCTGAATGGAATGATATAGGAATGATCATTCTTATGATTGGTACGACCTAAGAATGAAATATAATTATTGATAAATCTATTTTAAAAATATTATTATTAATTATTAATTATACTTTAATATTAATATTATTATTGATTATTATATATATTTTTAGTATGTATAATATATATTATTAGTGTGTTTATTATAATAATATATAATTTTAGTAAACATATAGTATATGTATATTAATATGTTTTTAATTATTATTGAAAATATGAGTTAATAATAACGTTATATATATTTTTTAATATTTTTATTATTAATAATATATTACTCCCTCCGTCCCGTGATAATGTGTACGTTTACTGTTTTCATGTATTTTTGCGAGCGAGTTTTTTATTAGTACTTAAAATGATAAAATAATTTTTAAAAATGCATGTAATATATGAGAGATAGATCTATAATACCTCCTTAAAAATATTTTATCATTTGAAATACTAATAAATAATTCGTTCACTTAAACTCGATAATAAAGGTGGGGTGCACGTTATTCCGGGACGGATGTAGTATTAAATAATAATATTTTTATTTTATTTTTATTAAAATATTATTAAGAATTCGCTTTAATTTATATTTTTTTGAGATATAGTATTATAATTAAAAAAATTATATTATTTATATATTTTAATATTATTATATTTAATATGATTATTATTATTATTGGAGTTGGTTATTATTTTTATTTTTATTAAATAATTTTTTTAATAAAATAATATTATTATTAAATTATTATTGTTGTTGTTGGGTAGAAGATAATATTAAAAAATTCATTCTTCAAAATGTGGAATACATAAACTCATGGGGTATGTAAGTAATTAAAATTCCTTTATTTTTTGGAATGACCATTCCTAATGGAATTATGATTCCTTCCAAAAAATATATACCAATCAATGTTATTTGGAATAGATTAAGGAATGATCATTTCATTCCCTATCTATTCCAACATACCAATCACATCCTTAGTGATTAACCCCAATATACTCATTACCATTATCATTCACAACCAAGCTGCCCTGAATTGATTGAAATATATGCTCACTAGTCTAGTTCATGATAAATCAGAAGAAATTTATCACCCTTTAGACCCCCACTTTCTGAATGTTTCCTTTTTCATTTTTTTTTAATTAAGAAAACCTACACTTTCTTGATTAACTCTTTAAAAATATATGAACTTTTATAATTTTATTAGCTTACTATTTCAGATTAAATTGAACATGTTATAATAAAATCTAAAAATATTTGGATATTTTCAAAAGAATGACCAATCAAACATTTATTTTAAACCCAGCCCACTATAAAACAAGCCAGTCCAACCGAGAAAGCCCAATTCCATTCCTCCAGTGAAACCCTAAACTCATTAGTCAATGCATATATATAACCAGCCTCCCTGCCGCTGTTTCGTCAGATCCATATTGCTCAACATTGAATCCTTCAAATTCTGGAATTTTTTCGCTTGCAATTGATTTTGTTTCTTTAGTTTCTGCCCTTGAACTTTTTTTCTCTGATTTTGTTGATTATTTTTTCTGAATCCGTGTTTGATTCGCATCCTCAATGAGTTTTTTGTTTCAGTAAATAAAAAATCTCTGAGATTACTCAAAGATGCCACATTAATTGAAATTTTCTCGGTACTTATGGACACGCAGGTCCTATTTTCACCGTGGAATCTAGCGTTTTCTCTTAGGTTCCACACTATTTTATTATTTAATTTTCCGTGAAATTTAAGATTATGTCTATGTGTTTGGATACTGCTCGATGATGATTCTTTTGCTTTAACCACACCGAAGAGAGGCTGGTAGGTTTGCACATTCCGATTGGATTTTAGGCTGAAGGAAGCATTTTCCGTTTCAATTTGGAATTTGATTGACGATGGCTTTATGAATCTTTTATCTATTGGATAATTCTAGTAGATTTTAGATGAAAACATTGTTGTTCTGTTCAAAGTGAACCGGTAATTCTCGCGAATTTTCCTTCCTTTGGGTTGATACCTTTGAGGATCGCCAACCAATCTTCTTATGTGGAAAAACTTTGGCCCTTCACTGAGAGCTGAATCCTATTCCATTTCATTTAATATGCAATTTCTTCTTTGACAAACAATTTGAACTTCGCCCAGTTGTGATATTTATATTTGCAAAATTCTAATTTTTTATTCAATTTGAGAATTTTCAAATTACGATATTCATCATATTTCATCTTAATTTCTATATAATTCACTATCCGTTAGATAAACCGTCAAAAGCTTGATCCACGCGTTACTCGATAATAGGAATAATTCCAAACCATAAAATGATTTAAGAAAACACAACTTTAAGAAACTGAAAGTCATGTATTAATCTTTTTTTTAAGTGTAGTCATGTATAATTCTTTAATAGTATATAATTTTAATAATCTTACCAATCATTGACACGATTAACTATAATATATTTTGTAAAAATATAATACTTGATTATTAAATAATTATAAAACTTTTAAGAATATTTTAACTATAAAATATTAAGAATTTTAAAAATATATGTAGAACTCAATTAAATTAATTAAATTTATATTTTAAAAAATCTAAATTAAAACTAAGAATATACTCCCTTCGTTCCAATATTTTAAGACAATTTTGCCATTTTTTTTGTTTCAATCTTTAAGACATATTTTTTAAAATGAAAATACACTTTATTACTTTATTATATATAATATTAATAAATAATTTTTTTTACATTTAATTACTTGTCATTTTATCAAATAAAATATTAATAAATAATTATTTTTATTCCCAACACTTTATTACTTTTATTACTATTCTTATAAATCCTTATAACAGTCAAATTGATTTAAAGAATGAGATAGAGTTAGTAGTTTTTTATATGCACTCTGTCCTAATTTTAATTGGTCAAATAAGGTAAAATAAGAAATAATATTATTAAATGGTGTAAAGTGGGTAAAGTTGGTTTGGTAACGAGATATTGTGAGTGTAAAGTGGGTTTGGGGAGAAAAATGTTAATATTAAATAGTATTAAAAGTTGTTTTATTTTATTTTTAGAAAATGATTAAACAAAATAAAGATGATTATTTACGGAAAGTAGTCAATCAAAATCAGGACGGATGGAATATTAGTTATATTAGTTAAATATCTATTTCGATTTAAATTAGTGTATGTTTATTTACAAAATAGTAACAGGTAAATGTGTAGGAAATTTATTTTTATTGAAAATGGATATATATTTTTTTCTTCCCTTTGTGTTTTCCCCTGTACTCTCTTAGGGAATGTTTGGTAAAAACTACAAGGGATGGAAAGGTAAAGGGAATGGAAAAAGGAAATATTGAGGCATGGAGATTCCTTATTTTGAGGGAATTAAAATCGTAGTAGTGTAATTTCAATCGCACACAATGAATCAAAGTTATAAATCTCAAAATATTAAGGTATGAGGATTCCTTATTTTGGGGGAATCAAAGTCTAGTAATATAATTTCAACCATACACTATGACTTTGATTCTCATTATATCCTTAAATCGTCCCAACTAAACATACCCTTAGTGTGCTGACTGGATAATTGTCCGACTTGATAATTCCGGCCCAAATTCGTATTGACAATAACGATTTTTTTTCATGGCTTGAGTTAAAAAGTCTTAGTCTGACCTAAAGTTTGGTGAGTGTATTAATGCAGACACCGTAATGAGTAATTTAATATGAACAAGTATTGTTTTTTACTTGAAAGATAAGCATTATTTTGTGACGCAATTATGAAATATATTAATGACCTAATGGTCCTACCCCATGAAATACCATCTTTCTTGCACCAATTTCGTGGAGTCTCTAAAATCGAACAACACCTTCAAAAATTAATCATGATAATGGTAATTCTCACTATCCCATGATTATGGTCTTAGAAAAAATTAATCCTGTAATTAACACATATGTAAATATGAAGAGAGGATTATAAGTTGGTATGGTATATGTACGTACCGTGAGTTGTTCGCCCAAAGTTGAGATGAGAAGCTCCAAAAATCATCATGTGTGTACTGTTGCCCATCTGCTAAAAACGGCTGTACAAAATTGTTCACATAATCATTGTTGGTACATTTTTTTAAATCCAAAATTTGTTTCATGATTTGTTGTTATTCTAAGTATACCTATTCCAATAAAGAAGACTGCTTCACTGCATAGTTTGTTGGCTCCCTCGTCTCCGATTTTTACCTTGATCGACTGCTTTGTGCTCTCGAATTTGCTTATTTGATCATCAAACGAAAGTCTCTCTATCTGTCCTCACAAAATGAAGCCCAAGTAAATATCAGTTAGTTTGCAGTGATCAAAGAGACGGGAGTATTACAAAGTATAGCCCCGTATCGTTGAGGATTCCAGCTCCACCAGACGCGTAGTTCGCCCCTTTCAGGATGGCGTCATCATTTGGTGCTAACGAGAGGTACGGAGGTGGTGGTGGAATCCCGAGCTTTTCAGCTGAAATCAAAATGCACGTAGAGTAACGATATGGAGCCAGTTTCTTTATGGAGTCCAGCACCAGCATAGGCCACTTGTACGATGTAGCATGGTACAAGTAGTTTATACTGATGTTGGGCTCAGTATCAAAACTGTGTGCACACATATATGAGCTAAAAATATGGTTTGGTCTAGTAATTTATACATATGATGTCACCGATAGTTTCCCGTTGGTGAATCTTCCGGTGGCTTTTCCACCCTCAAAATCGATGCCATAATGAGGGTAGTTCGATTTGGCAAGAGAGAGCTGCAGGTAGTTGTTGTTCCCAACTTCTGTCAACGAGTCACCGAAGATGAATGTGACTAAGGGTGCTGCTGATGAAGGTGCAATGACCATGGCTATTATAACCATTGACACTGCATACTTTCTCTCCATTTTTACTGTCTTTTTTGGTGATATTATTTTAGTGAAGTGCAGAAATTTATATAGTAGTAGCAAGAAGTTTGCAAGTCTTGCTCATTTGATCAAGTTTCACATAGTAGGTGATTAGCTTACTATAAGAGAGATACTGAGGGATCTACCACTTGTTGGTCTTTGCTCAAATCTGCCACTATGGTGGTTGGTTGGTCCTTTCTCTTTAAATTGTTGGCCAACTCTAATTAGGAGATTATGTCTAATTTCATTTCCTGTTTTATTTTTGTAATTTTACTTTAACATACTAATGAAATATACTACTATAAAATTGAAATACGAGTGGAATAAAAGATCTACACTACGTGACTAAGAGCCCGTTTGGCACAGTTTATAAACTCTTTAAAACATTATAAGTTGTTTAAGAGCTTATAAACTCCTTAATTTTGTTTGGTAAAATAAGATATTTAGCATCTTATAAGATCTAAAAAAACTCTTTAGAGCTTATAAGCTCCAAAAAAATAAGTTGGAATATCCCAACTTAGTTTACAAAAATTATATAAGCTCTACCCTATTTCAACACATTCCAATCCCATTTTTTGTGAAAATAAAATTATTTTCGAAATAAAAAATCTACTTTCGAAAAAAAAAATATTTTCCAAAAAAAAAAACTTTAAAAATTTATTTTAGGAAAAAAATATTTTAAAAAAAAGTATTTTCAGAAAAGAAAATTATTTTCGAAAAAAATATTTTTCAGAAAAAAAAATATTTTAAAAAAAAAATATTTAAAAAAAAAAATTCAAAAAAAAAAATTCAGAAAAAAAAATTATTTTCAATTTTTTTTTTTATATATAAAAAATTATATTAAAAAACTATTAAAGAAGTTATAAGTTGTCTATTAGCCAAACACTTTAACAAATTATAAACTACTTAAAAAATTATATCTTATAAGCTTTTAAAATAACTTATAAGATGTTTAAAATAAATTTAGCCAAACGGGCGTCATTTATAGTAATTAGTTTTGTACTATCTTAATCAGGTGTTCCACATATGGTTTATGGAGGGCACATGAGTCTTTGTGCAAAAAATTGTCCAACCCGGCCGTTTGTGCACATATATCACATCATATGTGTATATATATATTATAATATAGAAAAAAATTACAATTAAATCTAAAGATTGAAAGAATCACGCTGAAAGTCACGAGAAAATTTGAATTAAAAGACGATCATTTCAGATGCGCCATTGTAATTTTTTTGGTGATTTTGTAGTGGAAATTTTTTTTCCCTATAATATATTACACGCATTTCAGGTATCTATACGTGACACTTATTGATAATTACATTTCAGGATTGCAACTTACTAATGGATACAAAATGATTGTATTTATATGAATACATTTGCACTTTCAAGTGCAACTTTAATTATATATGTAATTGCGTTTGAACCTATTAATAATTTGCATCATAAATATGTACCTATTAGTATTTTCCCTAAATATACGAACCAACCTTTGTGTGAATATTTATATGCAATCTCTCATAAGTATAGGATTTAAAATTCGTGGTACAAAATCTAATTAAATTGAATCACGAATATAATATTACTTATTTATTGAAGCAGTACAACATATTTGTTTATATGGTACTCCTACGGACCAGATTACATCGACTTTGTTGTACCACTAATAATTCAGGCCCAAATTCATTAGTGGTTTGTCTTTAATTTAAAGCCCAAAAAGCTGGGACTCCTCAGTCTTGGGCCTATTTTTACAACTAGCCCAAGTTTGTGAGCTCACCGAAGGCCTTCAAGCTCGCCCAATCATGCCCAATAGGCATGCTAAAAAAAAACCGAACCGCCGGTTCCACGGTTTCGGTTCCGGAACCGAACCAAAATAGTAAAATACACTGTTCGGTTCCGGTTCCATTATTTCTAGAACAGCGAACCGCCGGTTCCGGTTCGAACCGCGAACCGCCGGTTCTCATGTTTTTTTTTTTTTTCAATGGTTTAGATCTCCTTCAACTCAATCCAATGACTATAATAATTTGTAGTGTACTACTAGTCTCTACTAGTTTTACTAATTTACTATTGTAGCATTTTAATATTGTTCTAATGTAGAATTGTTTGATGATGTATCAATTAGACAATTATCATGTATTTATAATTATCTAATTATAAAATTTTGTATGTTTTAACTATTGTAATCTTCCATTTAAATTCTCATAACAATAATTTGCCATCTACATGTACATTTCTTCAAATTTTAGATCCAAAAATTAAAAAACTTTTTTTTTAAAAAAAGGAGGAACTGTTTGAAACAAGGCGGTTGAACCGACGAAACCGCCTTTGGCCCGCAGTTCGGTTCCGGTTCCACCCTCAAAAGTTTTGGAACCGGCGGTTCCGGAACCGTGAGCATCCCTAATGCCCAACTCGCCGAAATGTATCTATGGTAGCCCAAGGTTAACAAGCTCGATTGAAAAGAGAAAAAAAAAAGAGTAGAACCTCACCTGAAGTGCGCAAACAGCAAGCTACATCTCGTTCAAGTAGCACGTGCAAAAATCATCAAGCCCTGATCATCCAAGACCGCTCGCAAGAAGGACATCCAAAGCACATCAAAAAGGTACATTGTAGAGTAGCTAGCCCGTAAATACAAAAAGAAGTTAATGCCGCAGTGTCGTACGAGCTAGGATAATACCCTCTAAATGGTTAGTCAACTCCTCAAAGCCGCGGAACGACAACATTAGTTGTACTATTTGAGGAACGATCAGAGAACTACGACAAAGATTTAGGAACTTGCCAAGTGTGTCATGTGGCGAGCTAAGGCGACCAACGATTTACCTATGAGAAAAGTCGGAGAATTTGTAATGTAGTGTAAGATAAAGTACTAGCATTAAATGAAAATATGTACATTTGGTGCTCGAACTAGGTAGATGAAGAGTGAAATCCACTTTCCGAAACAATATAAATATGGGCACTTAAAATCCCAAATAACATGTGAACTCAATACAAGAAGCAGTCATTCTGTTCAAATCTCTCTCACACTTTACTTACTGCATTTAATATTTAGTTCATCAGTGTTCAATAATTTGAACATTTATTGTTTGATTAGCTAGTTCATATAAGGTCATATTTCACACTTAATCCGATTTTATTATCTATCAACAAACTTGTTTTTCTTTTATAAATGTTTCAATTATATAAGTTTGTTTCTATATAAAATAAATTTATATAAAATAAAATTTCTTAATTCATTTATTAATATAAACATATATTGAAAAATATAACACTTATTACTAAATAAGATTATTATAGATTTTTTTTTTGTTTAAATTTTTTTCCAAAAAATGTGTTAACATTTGTGCAAAACTCAATTAGGAAAAAAAAAGTTATGTTAACCCGTAATACAATTATATTATGATTGTGTCTTGTGTGAGATCGTTTCAAGATGAGATAGAGACTAGTTTGACAATGATGTTTTAATATTTTAGAAAGACAAAGTATAGGGTGAACAAGTTTTAAGGTGAAACTGGTTTAGGAGTGCGACTTATATTACTAAAGGGTGTGACTTATATAACTGAAGAGTGTGACTTTTTACTATAAGAGTATTACTCATAAAAATGAAGGGTGTGATAAATATTACAACAAAGAGTGTGGTCGTGATAACTGAAGAGTGTGACTTATATTACTAAAGAGTGTAATCGTGATAACTGAAGTGTAAAAATAAATCAGTTTCACAGCATACCAACTCTTTTAGAAATGATGAACATTAATTTATGCTTAGATTTTAAACTTTCCCTTTGTGAAGCAGTTTCACATAAATTTTTGCTTTACATTATTGTTTATTGTTAATGTAGTATTACTACTATTTAGTCAATTTAATGTAAACTTTACTAAGAAACACATTTAAGGTAAATAAAATAATTCTTATAACCCAATTTCACCGACAAATTATTGAGACTTACGGAATATTTTTTTCCTATTTTATTTTTTTTAATGCATTGCACAATGTAATATTGTGCAAAAAGTATGACTCCGTGTACAATCAAGCAAACACCAAATTCAAATTCTAAAGGGTATGTTTATTTCGAAATCACAAGAAAGACTTAGAACTTTATGATTTATGAATTATATCTCATTAGAATTTGAGATTTAAGATCGAGTAACATTCATGTAAATCATGTCTATATATGAACAATATCATTTTTATCCATAAAAATTATCACTGTTATATATAAAAACTATCACTATTTAAAAAATAAAACACTTCTTAATTAGTGAGTTTTTAGACATAACCGTGATGATTTATATACAATAATAATATTAAAAAATTAGAGTTCACTATAAAGTAGACTTTACATAAGTTTTTGTCTTTAAAATCAGACTTTAACATTCACTCTTTTAAAATATACATACACATATATTTTTCACAAATTCAATACAATTACATCATTAATTTTTTCATTCTGAGTATTACATAATACAATATCAATCAATATTAAATATTAATTTAATATAAAATAAAATCTCATAACCATTCACTAAACTTTTCAAATCTCTAGAACTTCAAAATCACTGTCCACCGACTTTTATGCATGCCCAAAATGACCAAACTATTTTGATTAACTAGCAGAGTCCAAAAATTAGGTATTTGTAGTAGCAGTAGTCAAATATTTAGCAGCAGCAGTCAATTCTTCAAAGTTCAAACAATTCATCACCACTGCTACTGTGCTGTCTTCTTCAACAAACAAAAAGCACCATAACAATTCACAACTAAAAAGGACCAATCAAATCTTTCTATATTTGATCAGCTCAAGGCCTCAAGCCCCACCATTAACGCGGCGTACATCGCACACAAAGAATCAGCATATTTCACAGCTGCACAGATTTGAACATTCCAGCTCCATCCCACAACCAATCCTCACGTGAATCATCATTTCCCTCTTTTTAAATTTGTTAATTGCAAATCACAACTTGCACACAACCTGTTTGATGAAATGTCTGTGGCGTGCGGGATGGAATGCGTGGTGGTTCTGGGGTGTCTCCGGTGGGCCTGGAAGCGCTGCACCTACATCGGCTCCTACGACAGCGCCACCTGGCCACCGGCGACGGCCGACGAGTTCGATCCAGTCCCTCGCGTCTGCCGCATTATATTAGCCATCTACGAGCCCGATCTCCTCTCCCCCAAATACTCCCCCGCCGGTGGTTACCGACTGAACCCCAATTGGGTAATCAAACGCGTCACCTACGAGCAAACCCTAGGCCACGCGCCGCCGTACTTGATATACCTCGATCACGACAGTCGCGAGATCGTGATGGCGATTCGCGGCCTCAATTTGTCCAAGGAGAGCGATTACAAGCTTCTGCTGGATAATAGGTTGGGTAAGCAGATGTTTGATGGGGGTTATGTGCATTACGGGCTGTTGAAATCGGCGACGTGGGTTTTGAATGCGGAATCGGAGACTTTGCGGCGGCTGTGGGAGGAGAATGGGAGGGAGTATAAGATGGTTTTTGCGGGGCATTCTTTGGGGTCGGGTGTTGCGGCTTTGTTGAGTGTGATTGTGGTGAACCATGGGGATGAACTTGGGGGGATTCCGAGGGGATTGGTCAGGTGTTATGCGGTGGCTCCTGCGCGGTGTATGTCGCTCAATTTGGCGGTTAAGTATGCCGATGTGATATGCTCTGTTATTTTGCAGGTAATTGAAGGTATTGGTTTTTAATGGTGTTCCTGTTTGATGTGGAAGTTGTTGTATGAGTTTTTAACCTGATATGTGTTGCTTTGTTTTGTATATTTCTCGAAATTAGTCGATGATTATGTAGATTTAGAAGATAGAATCATCTGTACTTTGTTAAATTCATTCACTTTTGCTGAATCTGTTGCATCTGGTTGTCGATGTTTGTTTCTTGAATCTTAGTGGAATGAGCATGTATCATCTACGTGTGTGGACACCCTGAATTAAATGCTTGTTTTAGCACTTCCGTATTGAGTGATTGGTAAATGCATAAGTTTATGAATGAATAAACTGAGGTTGATAACCAGGAGCATACTGCAACCCCCCTTTGTCAGTTAAAGGACCTGTTTGTTAGATTTGTATATCTTGGTTAAGTTTTCAGTATCTTCGTGAGCAAAGAATTCATCTTAGTCTGTTTTGTAAATTGTTTTTGCTTTGATTGTTGGAATGAATCAATAAGGTAGTAATTATCTTGCCTGAATTTTGTTCAGGATGATTTCTTGCCAAGAACACCCACCCCATTACAGGACATCTTCAAATCCATCTTCTGGTTAGTGATTATTAAGCAATAATTGCAAAAATTATCTATGTGTCGTTTGCTATTTCACATTTGTGCATCTTTTCGGCCTCTTGAAGGAGTGAAATTTTACCATCATTTTGAATCTGGACCTTGATATCTTGTGACAGTTTACCTTGCCTATTGTTTCTGGTATGCCTGAGGGATACATTCATACCAGAAGGCAGAAAGCTCAAAGATCCAAGAAGATTATATGCACCTGGTCGGATTTATCATATTGTGGAAAGAAAATTTTGCAGGTAAAATTAATATTGGTGTCATGAATAGATTTATTGACATTGTTTGCACTTACACAATACGTATGCCATTATTCTTGATAATGGAACATGATTTTTTATCTGAAACTGAAGTCACTGGTGGGTGCAGATGTGGAAGGTATCCTCCAGAGGTTAGAACTGCTATCCCTGTTGATGGAAGATTCGAGCATATCGTTTTGTCATGCAACACCACCTCCGATCATGCTATTATTTGGATTGAAAGAGAAGCAGGAAAGGCCGTAGAGGTAAGTAAACCCAGCTTTTGAGCTCTTTCCCTTTTCTTTTTGGGACTTTCCTTTCAATGTGCATGCACTTTATCCTGATTTAAAATGATTTAGGGCCTGTTGGTTCAAAATTCTTCAGTTAGAATAGCAAAGGAAATGAAAATGTGGTCAATTGTGATGATTAATGAGAATAAAAGATGATCGATTTATCTTCATCATACTTCCTACCGGGTAACGAAATTCAATAAAAGTTAATTATTAGCCCATTCTGATTAACCACCTCCCCCTTTTAATCATTTATCTTCAATTATTCATCATTCCTCGTCCATCAATCATTTTTTATCCCCAATATTTTCAAGATTAGAGCAAAATACTAAAAATGTAACCATCACTCATTGTAATTCACTATTGAATTATTGTCATTATGATCTCATTTAAAATTTGGAAATAAGCGCCCTCTTATAATATTATTGAAACATCTAGAGAATGTTTGTTACATGCGCTTGTTATCATAACTGCATCTATGTGTATATTGTAGCACAAAGTTCATTCCTTGAAATATTCACAAAAACCGCGCCAAATATTCACCAAAACTGTGTTCTATCTTCGTGTACTACAAGCAGAGGTTAAAGGAGCATGGTGCAGAAACCATAACTGAACCACCGAAGATGCAGAAAATCAATAGGAAGCAGACGTTGGAGAAGGAACACAAGGATGCATTGGAGAGAGCGGTCAGTCTCAATATACCTCATGCTGAATCCATAAGCAACACCGAAGAGGGATCTTCACAGGGTAAAAATGAAGATACAAGTATAGACGTCGCAGAAGAGTCATTGAAAAAAGAGAGATTGTCTCCTAGAAATGGAAGGACCAATTGGAATGAAGTGGTTGAGAAGCTTTTCAATAGAAACGAGTCGGGGAAACTGCTACTGAAAGAAGACGTTCCTGCTGTTGAAAATGACTCTGGATCAGGTGACAAGTAGCAGATAAATGTTTTTGCCGTTAACATAAGATTCTTTTCATTTGTGACTTGTATACTACCTTCATTTTAATGAAATTGTTGTATCATCTTTTAGGGTGTTCCGACTGTAAAATTGTTCAGAGGTTGTGGTGAGAATAAAATCCAACATTACAAAAATCAGTTCATACCCATTTTCATTTCTTTGAACGCGTATTGATTAAAGATTGCCAATGCAGTGATCGAACTCTCAACCCAATTCAGACGAAGGATCAAATAGTTGTTTTTTTTCAAAACTTATTTGAATCGGGCTAGGCATGAGCAGGCCACACATAATTTACTCGCGCAATTCCATTCACACAGATTTTAATCTATAATTATTTATTATTAAGGGAGATAAATTTATTTTTTATGGAATAAATAGTAAAATAATGATATGTATAAACGGATCTTAGTTCAACACACCAGAATAAGGGCCCTATAACAGTAACATTTCTACCTAACTAAAATTGTCAAACCCTTCTAATTCATACCCCAGTCAAAACATAAGGTAGTAGGGAACCAAGACGTGAAAAAAGAAAATAATTTCAGCAATTACTAAAACTACATAAACAAGAAAACGAAAATAGAAAACAAAAAACTAATGATTTCATCTGAGAGACAACGTGCCATCACTAACTGACTGTACTATATCAGTAACATAGATGCTCATTAACTAGAGAAAGCAACACCAACAAACCGCAATTTCAAAAGCAAAGTGCAGCAGTCAATTCATATCATTGTACAGCAAAAGATCATCTTTAACCACCCCCAGGACATAGCAGCTTGTCATATCAAGATTGGTTATCAAGTTTGCATTGCCTCAGCATGATAGCTTTCGAGTTCCTTGTCAAGATCATCAGCAGATTTTTCAACTTTCTTTTTCCATTGTGCACCACCACGTCCACGACCTCGGCCTCCACCACGCCCACGGCCGCCACTGCCACCACGTCCAGTATTTAAACCACCACGTCCCCTTTGTCTGTCACAATCATAAACAAAATAGAATGCAATGAATTACTTGCAATAAACTGTATTCTATTAACAATCATAAACTGTATCCCATTGCCAAGGAAAACAATCATGCAAGATCATAGTTGCTCAAGTCCATGTGCTCAAATGAGAGCAAGAAATATAAAATATGGCAGCAAACATGAAAACACTAACAAAGTGCAATATTGTATTGATTTCACTTTAAGGACAAAATGCTTTATATCCAGAACATGTAAGATCAATAATCAACACAGGGTTATAATGTTAAAAAAGCAACTGCACCCGAATATGCATTTTTTAACAGTCTGCATGCCAATGGCTAAGACATCAAAAAAAGACAACGAGACGCAGGAACTTACACAGAACCACGAGCAGCAGATGCAAACCCACGTCTGTTACGACCAGGCGCAGGCCTAATGATCAGTCAGCATTCGGTTAGAAAACAGAAACACTTGTATGCAAAACTACAATTAACGGAAACATAGAGCAAAACAAAGCTTGTGAATAATTAAAACATTAATGTTAGTCAAGGCAACAGATGGGCTCTGTGCACTATTTCCAGAAAGTATAACAGAATGACGTAGGGCGAAGCACTCACAGAAAGTAAAACAAAAATAATTTTCCAATTAACGTTAGATAGAAAAAATGAGTTGGTCACATACGCCATAAAAACTGTCCTCTTCTTTCCATTTGCTCCTCCAACTACATTTACACGAGCTGAGAGAGGGATCTCTTTGTTGGCGCCAATTATCTCTATCTTCATAGGCTTTCCATCCAGTTGAACATTGTTGTACCTTTTAAGGGCTTGAAATGCATCACTTCTTCTAGCAAAAACCACTTCAGCTGAACCCTGTTACAAAATTGTGTTAACAAGGCATGTGTAAGCTAATACAAAATAATACATGTACAAAAGCCATTTGCAATCAAATTTAGAAAAGTTGATTCCAAATCCAGGGATTAGAGGGTACTATGAACATTTTCATATACTCGGACAAAATTAAACTGAATGAGCCTACAGAGTAGTTGTGAAAAGGGGTCAGAAGTCGCAGGACATATATACCCCACATATTAGTAATTAAGTAGTAACATATTAAAATAAGCACATTATTAGCAGCTGTTCATTAAATTTCATAGAAGTAACTTTTTCATCAAAGACAGTTATGAATCCATTCAAAATATTGCAGAAGAAAACATAAACCAACACATAAATCACACAAAGATCCATCGAACTTACACTTGGGCGTCCATTTTTGTCAAAGTGAATGGCATAGCGAATCAACTCTCCAATCTCGGAAAACAGCTCCTGTGTAGCAAGTCCTCTTCAGCAAATTTCCAAAACAAACCATTTGAAGATAAATGAATTGCAAATGGTACAGCTGCAAAATTAATACCCTTATATCTTCATTGGAGACCCCACCATCCAAGTTGGAAATATACAACTTAGCACCAGCTTCCATCCCTGACAACCCAGCTGCCTTGAGACTTTCTTCAAACAAACCATTCTGCCACGGTAAATTCTTGGGTCTGCGGAAGGACTGATGCAAGCAAACCAAAACACATTCGAGATGGGGAAAAGTGTGTCAGCAAATGACCAGAAAATTATATTTTATGGCTTGTCAAGATAAAGTAGATATCATCAAAGATCCAGGAAGGAGTCACATGGAAAAGCTCAACGAAGATTTATCTAATACCATTGATAATTCAGATATGTAAATTAGCCTATATGGAAATTGAGATTTGACCCACAGCATGCCAGTTAGATGCCATGCAAAAGGTGAGAGCTCCAGTTCTGAAGTTCAGCCAAGGAAGCCACCTCTGCATGATGCCATGAACTGAGATACAGCAGAATCTCCACCAGAGTAATTCCAAAGTAGCCACAGTATCCATCAGAATAAAATTGTTTTCCATCATAAACTCTCCCCTCTAATGATTGGCAATACAAACTAGAGTGATCTCGATTAACCTATTATCGAAAGAGATTGGCATAGAGTTTCACTCCTCAAAACGTTAGTGGATGTTAAATTGGTGAAAGATCTTAAGTTTTGAGGAAGAAGCTCCTCAACATAAGATGTTAAGTAGACATCCAACAAATCTTCAACTTTCAATAAATATCTTCGCAAAGTGCTTGACAAAAGCCCGCACGAATAGGACCATCGAGATCTTAGAGCATTCATTAGAAAATAACAACTGTTTTTCCTCTCTCTGAGGAACTGTGGGCATCTCCCAGAAATGTCCGCAAATCTCTCAAATTTGAATTTATAAGGCAAAACTAGAGACCTTTCATGTGGGGTACTACAGCCTAGAAGATTTGTCAATGTAATGCATAAGACATCCATAGATTTGAGCTTGCCTTGGCAATCGGAAAAGCTGACGGTCTGTTAACACCGAGCGGATTTCTGCGAGAAGCGCCAAATGGTCTTCCACCTCGGGATGACCCTCCTGCCCCTCTTCCACGTCGAGCCCTGCCTTGGCCTCGGCCTCCTTTATTAGTATTTCTTCTACTCTTAATCACATCCTCCAAAGACATATCCAAAGAAGCCATAGACAAACAGATAGATCTGCCAAATAAATGGATCTGAAAGCAACAAGGCCAAAGTAGATCTAATTAGCACCGATTTCAAACTCATAAAAATAATTCATGTAAATCTAATATAGGATCTTTGAAATTAGCTAAATCAAGCGTTAAGCATAACAAAGAAAAAATTAGGCCAATCACTCAACAAATAATATATCACGATTGACCAATCCAAAACCGACAAATGAAAATCAGATAACTATGCTGTCGCAAAAAAAACAATTCACAAAATAAAATAAAGCCTAAGAAACCCTACATAGCGTGACGTAAAAAAAATACCTAGATCAAGTCGCAAAACCTCCGATCTGTTTACAGAAGATACGCCGCACAATTTACCGCAACGGACGGAACAATAGAAAATAAAATCGAGAAGGAGGAAAGAGATCTGATGTAGAGAGGGATTATGATTACGAGTTTATGTAGAGAAGAGATTGCGAAAAGGGGAAAAATTCCCAAGAGGAGCTAGGGTTTCGGCTTTCGAAGAAAAAAAAAATGCAATAGGCAGAAGGAAGTACAAGTTAAATAAATAAGAATTTCATGGGCCTTATAAGGCGGCAACTTGTAATGGGATTTTGTTGGGCCATGCCGATGTCGGCTCGATTATTATTATTTTGGCCCAAATCATGATTAATAAATTATTGATTTTAAGACTTTTATTTATCAATTTAAAGTCCGGAAAATAGGATAATTATAAAAATAAATTTCCAAAATTTATGATTTTTTAAATCCTAATGAATTAATGTGTGTGTGTGTGTGTGTTTTTTTTTTGAGCTTTTGAGTAGAAAGAAATTTAATTTTATGTCAAATTAATGTGTAATAGTGAATGATGTTGTATTATTATATTATTTTTTGAATGAATTTTATGTCAAATCAATGTGTAATAGAATGATGTTATATTATTATTATTAAGAAAAATTATAATGATTAGATAATTGTGTAATGATTAAAGTTTTTAGGTTGATAATGGTGATTTTTTAAAATCGATTTATAAAATACCAAAGTAAAATCGATTTATAAAATACTAAAGTAAAATCTATTTAGAATTTTAAAATTAGGTTTACAAAATCCAAAGTAAACACAGTCTTATGGAATAAACTTTTCTTGAAAATAGGTAGAATTAATTTTCATTATTTCAAACACAAACAATGTCTCAAAGGCTAGATAAGAGTTCTCAAAATTATGAGAAACTCTAACAAATTCATATACAACAAGCTCAAGCTTGATAAGGAGACGGAAAGATAAAAAAAAGTGTGAAATCATTAAACTGTTCAAGTTCGACTCGTGTTCGACTCGATTAGAGTTTGACTCGTGTTCAACTTAATTAAAGTTCAACTCAATTAATTATTAAACAAGTACAAACATAGAATTCAAAGATATTAGAAACAAAAACTAGATGATGAATGTATCAAAAACTAAATTGGTTAAGCAACATGTGGGTGGGGGGTTTGATGGGATGGTGCAAGACTTTTTCAGATGGAAGTGGTTGACGGGATGGTATAAGACTTTTGCAGACTTTTTGAATCATTTTTAATTATAAATTGGTCACTAAAAGAAGGATATTAAGGTCTTTTCACAGTAATAAATAAATTTGTTTGTACTAATTGATAATAGAATGTCCTATTTTGGATCTCTAAGTCACTCACTTTATGGCTCAATGCCTATTTTGCACCTATCAACAAGCAATTTTTTAAAAAACTTGGACCTCAAGGTAATTACACCTTGGAGCTGAGGGTGAGCTGCTCTTATTTTTAAAGAGCTGCTCTTATTTTTAAAAGTTACTTAAAACCCAAACTAAACATGGTCGTATAAGGTTTAAATTATCTGTATAATGGGAATTGGGCCTTATGTCATTATTAAGTCCGGCCCATATTCTCTCCGCCTTTTCAACCGGCACACTGCTGTGCTACAGTTGATTCAATATAGCGCCTCGAGCGACTCCCCCACTACCCCAAGTCCCAACCACCACCACCGCCATAACACATTCACAGAGAATGCGAACCAGAAGCAAATCCAAGCGCCCCCGTGCAGCAGGTACGCGTGGTCCCTGAATCTCAAGTACATATCTCCATATTCGGTTCTTAATTTTAGTTTTTGGTTAGTTTTTTTCTTCAAGAAATTATTTGAAGAAATATTCGTAAATTGCGACATAGATGAGAAATTCAAGCTTTTCTGGTGTTATTCGTGTTGTTTTCCATCACCATTTACCTTTTCTATTCTCTTTCTCCTGGTATAGGTGAACAAGAAGCAGCGAAAGGCGAGAACGTTGATAATAATGGTTTTTTTTTTTTTTTTGCGTTCATTGCACTATTAGAATGTGTAATTAGTGAAGTTTTTGCTCGTGCATTTCCTTTGATGGATGATGATAGCTGTATTATGTGTTTTTCAGAGACTCTCCCGAATATTTCACGAGATGCTGTGGGGAAACTCTTGAAAAGGGTCAAGAAAGGGTTTAAAAAAGAAGATGTTGGTTATTTGCGTCGCTGTGAACATGCCACTGAAGTAAGCTCACTCCATCTTGATTGTTTCCTTGCTATTGATCTCTGCATTTGTCTTGCTACTTTATTCATGTAGGTTCTGACTTTCACAATAGAAATGTACTAAAGTTTTAGCTAAAGTTGGAGCATGCTAATCTCTTATAATTGCGTTGTAAAAGTTGTGAAGGAATAAATAGAATTTTAGTATTATGGATTGCATGTTTCCTCAGAAATACTGATGCAACGATTGCTGTATTGCATTGGACAGGGTTAAAATTGAGAACTATACAACTTAAGAGGCTTAAAAGTTTATCTTCTTGATGAGGTTGGGATTCAAATAGATATGAAAATTCTTAATCCCTAGATTATTAAAATGCAAAGAATTTGTGGTAAATTTGACTTATCTTTTTGTCTGATTACGAGAATGTTGTATACCTTTTGTACCAGTACATGTACTTGGGATAATGATGGGAGGATGGTGCTCCTTTTGCCTTTTTCTTTTTCCAATTAAATTAATAAATTTTAACATGACCTATCACTTGGATCTCCATTTAGACGGACGGAGGTTCAAAGGAGACTGAGGGAAAACCTATGGGTACAGCCGGAGGAAATGATATTGCTGATCCTGAACCTCTCAGTCAAGAAGCAATGGAGTATGCTTTTAATCCTGAAATGGACGATAAGGGTAATGATTTTGATGATTCTGAGTGGGAAGATGGGTCAATTCCTACATTATCTTCCCTAAAAGATGTTCAAGAGGATATAATAAATGGAGTTTCCATTGAGTTTGATGCTCCACGAAGCTTGGAAAAGCGGAAGCCTATTCGGCGAGCTACTGCAGAAGAAAAGGTAAATTTGCAACTGTGGCATAAGCATGTAGTCGACTTCTGATTTTTATTTTTTTCCGACAGGAAGTTGCTGAGCTTGTGCACAAGGCTCATTTGCTTTGCCTACTGGGAAGAGGAAGATTGATTGATTGTGCTTGTAATGATCCTCTCATTCAGGTCATTGGCTCCCCCCCCCCCCCTCTCTCTCTCGTCTTGTGGCACCAATGAATAGAAGTATAATAAAATTTCCTTATCAAGAACATCTAATCATGGCAGGCTTCTCTACTTTCTCTTGTTCCAACCCACTTGTTAAAGGTAGCAGAGTCTCCAAAACTTACTGCTAGTCGTTTGTTCCCTCTTGTCAGTTGGGTATGAGTTCATGTACTCTCTTCATCTTACATATGACCTGATAATCAACTTTTGACTTTGTATTCTGCTATATTTTTTTGGTTATACAGTTTCATAACAGTTTCCATGTTAGAAGTCCAAGTTTAGATGAGAAATCATGTCATTTAGCATTGGCTTCTACTTTAGAAACTCGAGAGGGGACACCTGAAGCGGTATGATTTACCCTCATAATTTGGATTTGTATGTAATCTGTTGACTATCATAAGCATTCTAATTGCAAGAATTGTAAGCATTCTAATTCCTAGAAATCTCCCGTTATTTTCTTGCAGGTTACAGCATTATGCGTGGCACTATTTAGGGCTTTGAATCTGACTACACGGTATCGCATTTTTCTAACACAAAGATTGCATGCTATTTGGTCTTGTCCTGCCTATTATGAACACATTTGCCAGTTTCCATTGCATTTTCATTTTTGCTGTGAATTTTCTCAAGGGTCGTTGATTTTTCTAGATCAATGGTGTCATGCTTCTAAGGGATATATTGTATAAAATAGTTATGGTTGTAAGTGCTTCATTCAATTACGTCAGAATTTGATTTTCAGGTTTGTCACCATTTTGGATGTGACCTCTTTGAAGCCTGATGCTGAAAAATTAGAGCATGCCATGGAACTCGGAAGAAAGAGAGAGGGAAATATATTTAGCTCATCAACTCTGATGGTTGCTGGACCTAGCTGTTCTTCTCCTTGCACTGTGAAATCATCTCCCAATGTTGAGCAGGATAGAAGAGGTTCTTGCAGGCGTAAGGCTGATAAATCAAGAAAGGATTTGTTTCAATCCCAAGATGCTCTTACTACTAATGAGCTAAAAGATAAAAAGTCAGAGGTATTAGTCTCTGAGACCCCAACCGATACTTCTGACCCATGCCTTGTAAATGAGGGATTGAAAAGGAAAGGAGATTTGGAATTTCAGATGCAGTTGGAAATGGCTATGTCAGCCACAGCAATCGAAAGTTCTAAAAGCAGTGCGTCTGATGTGCTAGAATCAGCTAGCTCTTCCTCAGCTATAACTACACCTTCTAAAAAGATGAAAAAAATTCAAACTGAAGAATCTCAAAGTATCTCAAATGGAATATCTACAGCTATTGGCTCGAAAAAGGTGGGAGCCCCACTTTATTGGGCAGAGGTTTTCTGCAGTGGAGAAAATTTGAGTGGGAAATGGGTGCATATTGATGCTATAAATTCCATCATAGACGGAGAGGATAAAGTAGAAGCTGCAGCTGCTGCTTGCAGAAAATCGTTGAGATATGTTGTTGCTTTTGCTGGGAATGGTGCTAAGGATGTGACACGCAGGTCTAGAATCTTTCATGTTTGATGGAGTAATTGTCTAAGCAGTAGTTATTCTAGATAATTATGAGTTTGATGGAGTAATTGTCTAAGTAGTAGTTATTCTAGATAATCATGAGACTCTTATGTGATGTTATTCGATTCTTCAGACAAACTATCCCTCTTACAATAACTTAATACGAAGAATATCATTTCAGATACTGCACAAAATGGTACAAGGTGGCTGCACAAAGAGTCGATTCAGCCTGGTGGGGTAGAGTATTAGCACCATTAAAGGAGTTGGAGTCAGCAGCAACTGCTGGTGTTGACAATTTGGAATGTGTAAGCAAAATTACCAGGAGCTCCCTAGAAGATATGGAACTAGAAACCAGAGCACTAACTGAGCCACTTCCTACCAATCAACAAGTAAGTTTTTTTTTTTTTTTTTTTTTTTGTTAATTAGCAATTGATTGATTAACTTGGCCTACCGTGATAAGAAATGTAGCTTATCCAGGTTTTTTTTTTTTTTTTTTTTCTTTTCCTGAAAAATATTAAGGCCTACAGAAATCATCATTTATATACTATTGAAAGATGGCTTAAGAAGTATGAAATTCTGTATCCCAAAGGGCCTGTATTGGGGTTTTGTGGTGGGAATCCCGTTTATCCACGCACTTGTGTCCAAGCACTTCATACTAAGACAAGGTGGTTGCGTGAGGGACTGCAAGTGAAAGCTGGTGAAGTTCCTGTTAAGGTCTGATATTTGATGAAATTTCATGTTTGATAATCTCAATCTTATCATCATCAAATGCATATGAATGTTGATTCTGTTTCAATTAGGTTCTGAAACGCTCCCAGAAATGTAATAAAGAAGATGCTTTAGATCATGATGAACATGTAGATGGGGATCATCAAGATATCACTGCTCTTTATGGAAAGTGGCAGACAGAACCACTGTGTCTTCCTCAAGCTGTTAATGGGATCGTGCCTAAGGTAGATCTGTTTTTCTATTTGAAGTAGTACTAAATGTGGATAGTTAGATTATGGCACCTAATATGTTGTTGGAGATACTATCATTGCCTATATAGAAAGAAACTATAAAGATAAGAAATGTTATATTTAAATATAAATGAGAGCATGCGTCTCAACTGGACATGATGGCGAGATATGATCCATATAGCGCTACACCTCATAGTGGCATAAAGTCTTAGTTTGTTATTAGAGATTGAATTATAGAGTGCAATTAATTATGATTTTAGTATTAAAATTTCTTGTTAATTAAGTTTGATTTCCAGAATGAACGTGGACAAGTGGACTTGTGGTCTGAAAAGTGCCTCCCACCAGGTACAGTTCACTTGCCCTTTCCAAGGGTGGCACATGTTGCAAGAAGGCTGGAGATCGACTTTGCTCCTGCCATGGTTGGATTTGAATTCAGAAACAGTCGCTCCCTTCCCGTGTTTGAGGGTATTGTAGTTTGTTCCGAGTTTAAGAATGTTATTCTAGAGGTCAGTGCACAGTACTTAATTTATGACCACAGTAAAGTGGATGCAAAAAATCTTTGGCCTTGTCCTGATCATTAAAGCATATCATCTATCCTTTTTATCCCAAGCATTGGTTGCTTACATGATTCAAATGATTTTCACATCAAACCTTTAAGGTTAAAACATAAACTTCTATGAATTTAGTTCGTAGAAGCTTTATGGTGAACTTGGTAATACTGTTTAGTATATAAAGTAATATTGTTTAGCTTACGGAAGATCACAATTTAGTGATTTTGAGAAGAATAACGCATAAAATCAAGCATTTTTAGAAAGTGATACTTCGTATACTAAACAATAGTATTACTTTAAAGAAGAGAATTTCACGTGAACTTGGTTCACAGGAGACCTACTTCTAAGATTAATGGCTAAATTTGAAGATAATTTGTTTTTCAGGCATACTTAGAAGAGGAGGAGAGACGAGAAGCTGAAGAGAGAAGGAAAAATGAAGCACAAGCACTCTCAAGGTGGTATCAACTTCTTTCTTCTATCATTACACGACAGAGATTGAACGAACGTTATGGAAAAGCAACAACGTCGCAATCTAAAGACGAACCCCCAAAGTCGAGTGATGAACGTCATAAGTCAACTGCTAATACTCAAAAAATGGAGGCATCTTCCGGATGCCAACAAGCGGAAAAATGTGATGCCCCAACTCCTGCGACTACAGATATCCATGAGCATGAATTTATTTTGGATGAGCACGTGCCTGATGAAGAGGGATCGACTCAAATAAAGCGATGTCATTGTGGATTCTCAATACAGTTTGAGGAATTATAGTTTTGTTCTGGTATGCATCCTTGTTAAAAGATGCGAGTGTGGAAAGTGAAGAAGAGAATCCATATTTTGGTTTTGGCATCGCAGAGCCGTATGTTAATATGTGAATGGGTCGTAGCGTAGTTTCAGTACTTCGATGTATTTGAACAGGATGATTAAGATCATAGGTTGCTTTTGTTCGACTTTAGGGAGTGATGCATGATGTTTGTATGTATATTTTTATGGATGCTGCTATTTGACCAGATTCACCCCGGGGTGATAAGTAAATTTCCGTCATTTCGGTTGGTGTATTGTCTGTTTTGCTCTTAATGAAGTATTTAATGAAGTATTTATGAGTTGGTGGGGCAAAGTTTATTAAGGTATCATGTACAAAGTGGATGTTCACATCACAATAATTTGGAGTTCAGGGAATCTGGATGTTCACATCACAATAATTTGGAGTTTATCCCGTAAGTACAGTGCTACCTGCTAAAATATAGAGGGTGGTTTAATTTCTGCTAAAATATAGCGGGTGGTTTAATTTAGTAATTGTGCGAAAAAATGTAATAAAAATAGTTGGTGTTTGCAAAGTTTGTAGAAAATAGAACTTGAACTTGATAAAAAGTAAAATATTAGACATAGTAGCAGCATATATTTTCCAGCTTTTGGCCTTTGAATTCTAGGAATTAATTTAAGCAGATATATTCAATTTGAACACACTCAAATTGGCCTCTACAATAATCAGCTTCAAGCTGTTGAAATCACCCCCATAAACAAACCGATCCTTGAGATTTTGCGCCCCATATAACATCAAAAAAAGGGGGAGAACACCAAGAAAGAAAACAGAAAAAGATGGTGTTGCATTTCATATCCACATCTTATCCTATTTCATTGACTGGTATTAATTCTGGGACCATTTCACATTTCAAAACAATGAAGTGGACCACCAATCCACTAATCCAAACTAACAAAAGCCTACTTATAGTTATAGTATAGAATGTAGTGTGGCAATGTACTCAAATCTAACTGCACAACTTGCTTTTAAGACTGCGGCTCAATAGGAAGGAGCATCCCTAATAACTTCTAATGTTGTACTTATTTTCCACTATTTACAAAAAAAAAACCAAGCTTTGACAAATCAAGATTCCATGGTGGGCCTAAGTGCTTAGACGACGACCTAATGACTGCGATCAAGACGGAATGTTCTTCTCATTTCGTCCGAAGACCACACAAATGTCTTACAAGACTAACCCTACCAAACAAGTCAATTTCTTTATCCCTTCATTATTAGCGCTCACTCATCATCATCCCATATCATAAACCCTTCAAATTTCTTAACAAGATAATTTACATAAAAGTTTATGAATCTCATAATACTATAGCAAACATAATTTAGCTAAATTCTAGCATCCAATTGAAACATTACACTAAAAATACTATTCAGCACAATTGTAATCTGCATTATCCAGTCACTAAAGAAAGCTTAATTATATTAAACACATATGGATCACATGCAATGATCACAGTAGCCCATCCACATTGGCAAGTAACAATCAAGCACAATAATTTCAACAAAGTGGCCCACCTTGCAACAGAAAATTAACTACTTCTTGGCTAACACAGAATCCACATGCAATACCAACAATAGTCAGAAAAAAAAGCATGGAATGTAGATGTTAACAGTACAAACAACACCAGAATCCTAAATTAAACCCATGATCAATGAGACCTCATATCTCTCTTCTTAGAACTAGAACAACAAGTAACAGTACGCAATCACTCCCCAAATTTACATCAACACTAAAAGTTAAAGCACACACCTAGTGAAGAACACATAAGTTAAAGATCCAGTGTTAAGTCACCTCCAATTTACCCATCTCCATTTCATCTTAGGCCTCAACTCCATTCTGAAACGGCTGTGGAATCACCTTCCTTGGCCTTCCCCTAGGCCTCCCAGTCGATGGGATGCTCGTACGGCTCGAAGGAGGCTTCGATTTCTTGGGGGCAGGAGGGGCATTTGGGTCCTTTCTCGGTCGGCCACGGGGCCTAGTGGGGGGAGGGATGGTGCCCGGGGGCAGGGGCTCCTTCGGCTTTGGGGGGCGGCCCCTGCCACGCTTTGGAGGCGTGGTGGGCCCCGGTTTGAGGTAATTGTTCTTGATGAACACAAGCTCCCCAGTGTCCTTCATCATGCTCAAGTGGCGTGATAGGAGATCTGAATGCCCAGAGGGCATTTCACCATACTTGGTTTCCATGTATTTGGAAATTGTGGACTTGTTAGCGCCCTCTGTTGGATTTAGTGCATCAAGAGCTTCCATGATCATCTGGGGAGCAAAAGATAGTTTAATGTTGAGAAAAGGAACATTTTTAACATGATTTAACTTCTTTGGTGAAAGATCATCTGGGGAGCAAAAGATAGTTAGATGTTGAGAAAGCTCACAATTGTAACATGATTACATGATCTAACCTCTTTGGTGGCCTAATCTTACTGAAACTAGAACTGGGAGAGCTTTGTGATGATGAAAGATCCATCTTTTGGGCAAAATCAAGGATGAAAACAAGTTATTTTTCATATTTCTTCCACTTATTCCGAAAATTAAACATAGAGAAGAAGCCCTTAAAGATAACCAAATTTCTTTGGGAAATAAGTTTTATCACAAATATGCATGTTGATAGCGAGGAAATAGCTCAATTATAATCATATTTAAAAAAGAAATTAAAAAGAGTGCACAGGCAACATTTAAAAAAAAAAAAGAGAGGGTTTGGTGTAGAGTGAGAAGAAGGGTTTCCCTTGAAATGTGAAGATTCTCACTAATCTTAAAGATAAACGTAACCAGAATTTCAAATTTCAAGCACTGACTTACAAACGGGTGAAAATAAACAGGTTAAAAAGAAAGAAGGAAGAAAGATCTGTTTATGAGAATTTAGAAGGTTGTGGTAAATTTTACCTGTGGATATGGTGGGATGGAAGATCTTTGGTGCTCTTGGGTCGCCATTGAAGCTAGCTGCATAGTGTGTAGAAATTAGAGAGAGAAACCCCGAGAAAAGAAGAAGGTGGAAGTAAGAGCCCCCACATAAAGACAAACTAGTGAAAAATACGGAACAGCTTCACATGATCGCATCACAGTAAAAAAGAGAAATGGTAATATTTTAATTTTTTTTTTTTGAAAAAGACGAGAAACTTCCTCGCCCGTATCATTGACCCACCAGCCGAGCGAATTGTAAATAGAAGGATGTGTCCAATTAAAAAAACTTATGATTGATTTAATTCTCAGAACACACGGGGTTCAAACCTGCATTTCATAGGGAATAGGGATCACCACAAGGCTTACCACTTGTAATTTCTTTGATTAAGCTAAGACAAAAACTTGTGTGAACCTGAGTTCACCGTGAACTCGATTTTTAAAGTATCACTGTTATGTATAAAAACTATCACTGTTAGACATTAAAACTTTCACTGATATGCAAAAAAACTATCACTGTTAAAAAATATGTTATATTTTTAAACAGTGAAAGTTTTTGTTCATAACAGTGATAGTTTTTGTACATAACAGTGGTAGAGTTCATGTATAGACCTGGTTCACAGGAGTGTTACTCATTTATAAGTTGGTGCCTCCCACAATTGTTTTGTTGTAATATTGTTATGATGAATTGTGAATTTTAATTTTTTTATATTTTCTAATTTTGAAATTTAAATGAAAAATAAAAATTTTAATTTTAAAAATATATTAAATTTACATAGAATTTTGCAAACTGCCCACCTTGGGAATTCTTTTGAAACTCACTTAAAACTTTCAAAATAATAAGAGTATGCTTTATTGATAATTTAGGTTTCAATCTCACATCACATGTCTTCACAAAAAGTGCAAAGGTAGAATCACGAGAGCTATTAAGATTGAATAGCGTGCCCCAAATACATACTTATATAGTTATATGTTTTGAAACAAAATATATTTTCTTGAATTATATCTTGCGAAAGATTAATAAAAGAGGACTTTTTTTATGTATTAATGCGCCGAAAAATTGAGGTGGTGTAATTTCAAAAGCCAGAGAAATATAGATCTCAATATGTAACTTTAAGTAGTTAAATCATAATAATATCTAAACCAGCTGGCTTAGTCCACCTGGCCACTGGGCTCCTCAATTGAGTGAAAGACCCAAGTTCGATTCCCTTTGGGAACGAAGTATACACTTTACGGATTACAAACTTGGGCAAAAATTACCTCCTTTTTTTTCCGAAAGCAAGTAAATTTTATCATGTTATCGCAAGAACAAAAATTACCTCAAGAACGTAAGTGTTGAAATAAGATTTTGGACTCAGCTAAATGAATCAAACATACTAAATTAGACATGGTAACTTCATATTTGCAGGAATGCTGCGGGCCATTGCGGGCCAAAAACCATTGACAGGCCTTTAATTCCTTCACTCTTAATGTCACATGGAGCCCGAAATCTTGGTTGGGATTATCAAATTGGGCTGAGCAAGAGTATGCAAAGTTGTTTTTTCATCTCGAAGAAGAAATACAAAGTGCTATAACTTGGGAGAACTAAATATCGGAAAAAACACAGGCCTGCTTGATGAAAAAGGTTGTAGCCAAACAGATAACAGATAAATAAATATACATAATCATTTTTAATGAGACAAACAGTAAAGAGCAACTCTACAATATGCAGGCAGGCAGATAAAAACCAAAAGGACTATTAATCGAAGAAGCACCTTGAGAACATTGCAATGATCAACTGGGTTTTGCAGGTAAAAAACATGAAATTTTAAGTTTATTTTAAAAGATTTAACTGAAAAAGTTGTATTTAAAGTCGAAATAGCATTATCTTTAATGAATCCAGTAGGAGAATTTTAATAATCAGATCAGTGGCCTCAATCAACACCTTTACATGAGTGGATTGGTGATAACAACAATGTCATTATTATATGAGTTCCATACGTCATCATATATATACACACACAGACATATATATGCAAGAAGGTATTCAAGCTGCTATGCAAATAAAACGCAGAAAATAAGGTACATATAAACTCATATAACAAATCTTGTAAGGAAACAAAAAATGCAAATAACTCTGAAGCCAAATTAGCACCAAAAAAAATAAAGCAGCTATGTTGCAAATTTACTGACACAGATTGAGCATAAACATCAAATAAGGTATACAACATCACCTCTAATGTACCATATGAGACAGGAAATTAATTTCCTAATTAATGAATAACAATCAAGTACATTATGCTGTACATCTTTGGATTTCTTTCCGTACTGCATCAGTAAATCTGTTGACTTGGATGGTCATCTAAAATGTTGAGAAAAGAGACTAACTTGACATAGATTAAGTTTAACTGCCTTAACTACTTTGGTTTTGGCAGTAAGCAGGGATAATATAATAAATGTACAAAAGTACTAGTAATTTATTAAAATCAACTATAAGTAGATACTATTAGTTTACAAGAAAATGCTGATGATAGAAAAACCAACATTGGAACAAGAGACACAGTACTTGAGGTTCAATGCCATCGATCAAAATTTTAAAAGATTAAAAAAAAAAGAGAGGATGTTAATTTATAATCCATAATACCGCAATAAAATAGCCTAGGATATAACTAAAATACTCAACTAGTTCACTGAAGTCTAGCTCATCCAAGAGAAAGAAATTAAGAGTAGCAGAAGGCAATCAAGAAATTGATACTTACCACATAGTTTGGTGCATTACAGTCTTTACAACAGAGCCATGCATACCTGGATATATTTGATATTCCAACAAGAAATCTATAGCCCAGATCAAGAAAGAAGCCCACGGCATTACAAACAAATAAAACAGAGAAGCAAAGAAACACTTACCTGAGTTATACCAAGAATGGGAGAAAGATAGCTAGTGCTGAATTATAAAGAAGAGAGATGAAGGGGGCCTAAGAAAATTGTAAAGATTGAATAAATTTCAACAAAAGGTAACCATGTGGCCCTCAATAGCCAACACTATACAACAAACTACTTGACGTCACCTTTGATCAAAGTAATAAATACCAGTGAAACCTTTTTAAAAAAAATTGGAGCTAAAAAAACAAACTTTAGGAATTATATATCTTCACAAAAGTTTCCATTCGACACATCCAACGAATTAGAAGATTACATCACGAACCTCAAAGACGTTTGCACTATATGAAAACAGAAAGCATACATGTAACTAGAGTCCTGCTCTTTTAAGCACTACTTTTTCTTCTCAGATGATGAAGCACAATGGGTGCTCCTTCAAAAAGATCCAACAAATAATTCTCCAACTCCTCAGGAGTGTATTTTATGTATTTCCATGCATGCCTCCCACTTACCAAATGACTCCCAAACCTCCCCACAAACGAGCGGTAAGCAGGAATTACCTTTTCAGAAATGGAGATCCTGAGTTCTTCACGAAGCTGAGGATCTGGGACTTTCCAAGCTGTTTGAGCCCTGTATATGTCTTCGAAACAAGCGTTGAAATTCTTAAACCTCTCCTTCAAAGCAACCTTTGATGCATTCCCTGAGCTCCCACCAATTCCTTCATCCTTCAAACAAGATAACACCTTTGTCCATGATGATCTGAGATACTGTGTGGCATATTGACGGATCAATCCGCGCCGCTTCTTGATCCAGTTATCGCCTAACAGGTTTCGAAGCTCCGAATCCTTCACTTTCTGCACAAGGTAGTGTATGTTGTTCATCTTGAATACATACTGCATTGCTGTGTCCTCGTACAGTTTGGACTTTTCCTCGATATTTGACTCCAAAGATATGATCAAAGCCAACAGCCTGCGAGCAATTGCAGACATGCTTTCCAGCTCCGAATTATCGGAATTCTGCCGTTGATCAGGAGAGTCAACATCCACGTTCTCCAAAAGGGAATTGAGTCTATCCTTGTAATCTACCAGCAATTTTGTGTAATTCATCACGTATCTAGCAAGAGGATGAATGTCACCATTTTGCATAGGCTTTCTAGAAGCTTCTCCCTGTACCGCAGTCTCGAATTCAACAAAAGTCCCAATTGCAGCTTCGCCTAACCCTTCCAGCACACCCTTGGCCTCATCGCAAACCATATCACCAGCGTCTTCATCCATGAATAGCGCCTGTAAATCAGGTAAAACCTGAACTAAAGCATCGTACATATCGAGAATCCTGAACAGTTTCTCAACGGACCTCTTGCCAATTGCAACCGCCTCCCCGAAATTCAACAGCTGCATCACGCAACCTTTTGATGTCTCGAGAAAGCAAACTTCCTTGATCAAATCGGACTCGGAAAAAATATGCTCACACAGATGTTTCTCGCTCGAGAGAAGGCCTCGAACAACCACTTTAACAGCCTGAATCCATTTCTTCATCTTATCATCCAACGAACGCCACTCAATCCTCTGTACCTCCTCAATACTCAATTTCTCCACTCCGAGAATCGACAAACATTCATCCAGAACATCACGCCTAACGCTACAATAGACCTGGCAACACTCCTTTTCGTAACCAGATCGGATCATCCTATCGGCAATTTCTCTCAAATCATCCACGGCATCCGGATGAATCAATTCGAGCGACATCTCGTCCACTCCGAAACTCACGCCACTGCCATGGCTGTGGTGGCTGTATCGCCCACTGGTCACATCCTCTAGGCTCTCGTTCGATTCACCGTTAAAAAACTCAGTCGCGGCAATTGCAATTGCAGTCGCGTTGGACGACAGCGAGGAGCGGTGCAGGCGGTCGGGGTCGAGCGCGACGGTATTCCGGATCAGCACGAGACGGAACTCGTCCTCCAGCCGAGTCATAGCGAGTTGCAGCGCGTTCTCCGCTCGGTCAGTGACGTCACCACCGGCGTCGACGGAACCAAGGTTCAATTCCTCGGTCAATTGAATCATCTGGTCAACGGCGGCCAAGTAACCTTCGGAGAACGAAGACGAATCGGCTTCATCCAAAATGATCCGCTCAGCGGCGTCGAGTCTGGAAGCGGTGGAGGACGATTCGCCCACCGCCGCCGCAGCCGCGGCGGCGGCGGCGGCGGCGGAATCTTCAGAGGAAACGAAGGATGAGAGCGTAGAGAGACGGTTATCGAAGGCGGAGAAAATCATGAGCATATCGTCGGCGTCGGAGGTGTTTCCGAGAGACTGCAGGATCCGCTGTGCGGTGGCTAAAACCTTATCCTCGCCCTCGATCGATGCCGCCATCTTCTCTTCCCCCAATTCTCCTCCTTGAACGTGTATAAATAAATTATACTAACTTGAATATCTAATTAAATAAGTTTTTTATTTGTTTTTGCCAAATTTTGTTAAAATAATTTTGAGATAGGAAAGTACGACTAGAATTGTTTAGCCACCACATTAAATATTATTGTATAAATTATACAGTATGTTCATTACAGACGGAATATCTTATGTATATCATGATTCGGATATATTTTAAATTTTTAATACATAGTATGTTGGGAAAAAAATTATAGTTTACGAGTATATTATGTTTATTAAAAAAATTCTGAATCACAGAGTGAACTACCTCTATACATATACGACTCTATCAGTGTTATGTATAAAAAATATTATTATTATTTAAAAAATAAAACAATTTTTAAATATTGATAGTTTATATGTACGATAGTGATAATTTTTATGAGTAAGGCCCCAATTGGTAGTTATGATGAAAATTCCTATAATATTAATGTCTAGACTAATTTAATGAGATGAACTCCTACAAAATTGATCGGTAGTCAACATTAAAAAGTGGATGTAAAATATTATAAGATGATTGGTAGAAGGGTTTAAAAGTGATATAAAATATTAAAAAAATAATTAACATGTTAAAAATACCAATTTATCCTTCTATTTGATTCCTACCCAATTTCAACTCAAGAACATAAAAAATTACAGCAGCAAAAACCCAGCAAGAATGGTGGCCTATCCCAATACCCACAGCCAACATTGATGTATAACCCCCACTCATCCTCCCACCACCTTCACTTTCACCAATTAACAAATATTGATCATCAAACTACACAAAAATGGTGGCCTTCGAAAGCTTTCTCAAAACCCCTTCAAGAACATTAAAAATTACAGTACGAAAAAACCCAGCAAGATTGCAAGACTCAAGAACATGAAAAATATTATACGAATGTCAATTTCAATTGAAGAATATGCAGAACCCCAGCAAAATTGAACCAAAATTTCTTGTTAATTACCCAGCAGTGGCGGCGACCATGGACACGATTTCAAAAAAATTGAACAGAGGCGGCGGAGCAAAGGGAAGATGAGGAATCCGAGCGGGCCGACGGCTTTCACGGCAGAGCAAGAGCGGCTTTCACCGCGGAGCAGGGGGAAGAGTGGGCCGTCGGCTTTCACGGCGGGCTCCTCGCAGTCGCAGCTTTCACGGCGGAGCAAATGGAAGAGTGGGCCGGCAGCTTTCACGGCAGGGGCGACGGTGGTTGTGGGGGATAAAGATTCATGTGAGCAGAAAAGTTGGGGAAGACGCGTTTCTAGCGTAATGATTTAGCTGAAATTTAGGGGTATTTTTGGGAATGAAATCACTATAGAAGTCTGTTAATTTTAAAACCATGCGGGAGGTGGTATTAATAATTGTGTTGTGAACGGTGATTTGGTGTATAAGAAAGAGCGGGCAGACGTGTTAGTTTTATACCCTACCAATCAATTTGCTAAATTAGTATGTCAGATCTTTTAGGGGTTATAAACCCTTATCAATCGGACCCTAAGTAATTTTAAAAAATAGAGTTCACAACTCGAGTTCGCATAAATTCTTGTCAAAGAAATCTGTAAATAATAAATGTAGTACAGTTTAGCAATATTACATAAAAATGTCATTATTTTTTATTACACACACATAATTTAACTTCTTTCTTTATTTTATAAATAAAAATTTATTATATTATCCCTTAAAATTCTACTCATTATCATATTTTCTTAATGTATGTGCCCAACACATGGTACACGCTATTCTTGGACGAACTAGTTATACTTTTATGATAGAGTGTCTCATCACACATGTGCGCGGTGGACTTTATAGTATATTTTAGAAATATACTTTATATGTCTCATTCTTTAATGAACTCTTACTGTTCATAAAGATTTATGGGAATAGTGATAAAATATTTGGGGTAGAAATAATTATTTATTAGTATTTTATGTGATAAAGTGATAGGTAGTTGGGGGTAGAAAAAATTGTTTATTAGTATTTTATATGATAAAGAGATAAAGTAATAAAGTGAGTATGTCCATTTTAGGAAAAATTCTCTAAAGATTGGGACAAAAAAAATGAAAAGAGTTCTCTAAAAATTGGGACGGAGGGAGTACAATTTATTTAATTGTAACGTGCAATTTGTGTTCTTAAAATAAATTGTACGCTTTATTATAAAAATTATATGTTTGATACAACTAATTATATATTTTTAAAATAAAATATTATGTGTATCATGTTTATCGTACATCATTATTATTATTATTTGTAAGAATTTTACAAATAATAGTAATAATACTATACAGGGAACATTGTGTACACAACACCTTCTCCATTTCTAAATATATGAAGTGCACTACCTACATATAATACATAACTTTTTGGATAATGTTAGGTTTTAATATGTGATGTTTTTTTTTTTTTGACAAAAAGAATACAACTCAACTAGAACAATTAATCTTTCCTTAATTAAGTTAATTCTTCAACCCAACTCGGGGAAGACCTGCCTCGAACCAAGCGTGAGGATCGGAGGAGGATGACCCAAATTTAGCTAAACTGGGAGCGACCCTGGATATGAGCTCGTAGCATATGGACTAAGCACGAACTAATGCATTATCCACCCTACATCGTGGCTCATATATTTCGTCTTGCTATCGAGCAGAACAACCACCACACCGGCAACAACCACCACAAGGTATCACATATCTTTCTGCTTTCAACGTCTTGGCACCACCAAACTGCTTCCATATTCGTTGCAACAAACCCATAAAAAGGGCGGAGAATACCTGCAATAAACTTATAGAAGGCGAAGAATCCCCAAGGAGGGTGGAAAATCCCCACCACTTAAATTTCATTAAAGTGGGGGCAGCGTGTCTCGAACTCAGGACCTCTTGGTCTGGGTAGTGGTGCTCTAACCATAAATTTGATTTGGTATAATTAATATTTTTGAATGAAATCAATTCAATTTTTAATTCTTTTTATTTTCTTAGTATGAAAATAGTAATACCAAACATCATTTTCTTATTTCATTTTCAATCCTTATTCTGTATAGTCGTATAGATCCCAACCAAACAGCCCTTATACAACTGATCCTTGAAAATTTGAAAATAACCTAAAAATTTTATGATACTTAAAAATGATAAACATGATTAGTCCCAAAGTACATTAAATAGGAGGCATCCTCTTTAAAAAATGACTGTAATTTGGGATGGAAAAAATATTATTTTTGTGGGATGGATGAAGAAATTAGCTGACCTACAAACTAATATGATGGTTAATTACTTTAATGGTTATGAAATAGTGATGACATTTCACACGAGTTAGGGTGAAACACTAATACAATACGAAAAGTGAAACATATAAATTGAACTGAAATGCTAATAAAATTTCACAGATGGTGTTCAATTTTGTGTTCCATACTATGACACGTGAAGGGTGGAAAAATAATCAATAAATAATATGCACCACATCGAAATGTGCTAAAAATTCAATAGGATGAAACACGAAATACAAAAAGTAAAATAGAAGAATTGAACCGACCAAAACAAACCAAAATATTTGAATTCAACAGTTATTCAAGATTAAAACGGCAATATCTCCTCATAAGCACAAAACTTCACACTTTCGAATTACAATCTTGGGCAAAAATTACCTCAAGAAAATAAATGTTGAAATAAAATCAAAATTTCAAATTCCCAACTCAGCTAAATGAACCAATCATCCTAAACTAGACCTGGTAACTTCATACGCCAAAAAGCATGCTGCATTTGCAGGAACACTACGGGCCATGGCCGGCCCGAAGCCCTTATACAAGCCTTTAACTCCTTCACTCTTCAATATCTTCCTACAGGCATCAATGGAGCCCGAAAACTTTGGATTCTTGTAGTCATCAACTTGAATTACGCTCTTGATAAATCGGTAGGGTAAACGAACACCCAGAATGCAGCTCCAGCTAAGCCTCCAGCCATTATTTGCGAACCTCTTCCTAATTTGGAAGTGTCAGGCCCGCCTGCGAGATACTGCTTTGCAGCTTCGTATACACCGAACATAGCAGCATTACCCGGCACTTCTCGGGCCATTGTGGGAGCCAAGCCCTTGAACATACCCCTGGCGCCTCCTTCCGACTGAAGAACAAGTCTTGCAACATCCATGGGCCCACTGTACTTCACAGGAACGGGGCCCGAGGTAGTTGTAGTTGCTACTGCACTCTGGGCTTGCAATCTGCATCAACAAACAATTTTAAAATTTTGAATATAGGACTTAGTTTGTTTAGGAATCAATAATTCAGTAACTAGAAGGTTTTCACAATATGAATGCTGACAAACCAACTAAGTAGACAAGTATAAGCTATGGTTTATTCATTTCAAACATCCAAGATATCACTGGATCAAATTAGGTTCTTATGGTTATATATGATAATGACGGGTGTTTGTTTATGGTGTGGCTCTCCACATTTTTATTTCAAATCCAAATCCTCGTTTGTCCAACCCGATTTTGGTTTTAGATTTCAAATCCTATAAATTTCTACCCTATATCTACCCAACTCAGCACTCTCCTCCTTTTCACTTTACACTCTCTCTCCCCTACTTTACACATAATTTTCAATACACAATCAATCATTTATATTTTCAAATTCATACCCTGTTAAAACCTATAAAATCAACACCCTCAAACATAAACAAAATTAAGTACACCTTTCATAAAATTCAACTATTGGATTTCAAATTCAATGGAATCCATAAACAAACACCCCCTAAATGTACCAATTAAGCTAAAAAAACATCTGAAATGTCGTAGCAGGACACAGTCTACATATTTCAGCATTGGTTAAATCCGACCCAACCTGATCCATCAGTTCGATCAGACCAGATCACCATATTAGTCAAGATTATCTAGAATCTTGTAGATAACTTCTTCCTCAATCCGTGGACTCAGTTTAGCACAATTCTCTCAACAACCTTTTGAATTTTGAATGTTTGTATTTTGAGAATCTGAATGTATCTCATACGTGTATATATATCTATGTAATCCCATGCTTGTAAATTATCAATACAATTTATATTTTCTATATGGTATCAGAGCACGGGGGCGTCTCTGGTTAAAGGCTCGTGCTGTGATGAGGTTTACCACCTACCCTCGAGCAATGCTGGTGGTCCTTTTACTGCAGCTTTTGGTCTTCGTACTTCTTATTCTAGTTGGCATGCACGACTTGGTCATCCGTCTGTGGATACCAGTCGTTTTATTATCAGTCATTTTAAATTACCTACTTCGGACAAGTCCCAGGTTTTGGGCAATGGATGTGTCTCTTGTCGTTTGAGTAAATCTAGTAAACTGCCTTTTTCTTTGAGTTCATTTACAGCGCTACATCCTCTTCATTACTTATATGCTGATGTATGGGGACCTAAGTCCGAAATTTCTGTGGATGGCTCAAAGTACTTTTTATTATTCGTTGATTTATATTCTAGATATTGCTGGTTGTATCCGATGAATGCAAAATCTCAAGTTTCGTCCATCTTTCATAATTTCCGACCCCTTGTTGAGAATCAATTTGGGCACAAAATTAAGAATTTTATACAGATAATGGTGGAGAATTCTTAGCGCTTCGCTCATCTCTCGCTCACTTGGGTATTAGCTGGCTCACAACTGCCCCTCATACGCCTCAACAAAACGGGATTTCGGAACGACGAAACAGGCATATACTTGAAGTTGGTGCACTTCTTCATCATGCTAAATTGCCTGCTAAATTCTGGGTTTTTGCTCTTCAAACAGCGGTGTATCTAATAAATCGCATGCCTACACCTCTTCTTGGTCGAAAAAGTCCATTTTCAGTACAGTTTGGTCGGACTCCGAATTACTCCAAGTTACGGGTCTTCGGCTGCTTATGCTTCCCATGGCTACGTCCTTATATCTCTGGAATGTTGCAACCGCCTTCTACACCGTGCTTATTTATCGGGTACTCAACGTCTCAAAACGCATACCGCTGTTATGATATTTCTTCTGGTTGCATTTATAACTCAAGGCATGTTCAATTTATGGAGACTTCCTTCCCAGGCCTTCCATTACCCTTGCAAGAGCCTCATTTCGTCTCCACTTGCACAATCATGTTGCCGTTTGCCTCAAATGAGCCTGCTCCATCGGGCCCCCTCTCATCATCGAGCATTGACCCTTCGACAACAGGTGCCTCTTCTCCGCTGCCCACTGTTGCTCCAGTCTCCGCTGCTCCGCCTGCACCCATACCTACGACTGCTCTTGCACAGCCACAGCGCACCCATCCACCAACAACATCCACAAGCCAAATACACTTCATGCAGCCACAAAACATCCGCTACCTGCGGACGTTGAGCCGTCCACTGTCAAACAAGCTTTGGCTGATCCTAAATGGCGCACGGCCATAGCCGACGAGTACACCGCACTACTTCGTCATGGGACGTGGGAACTAGTATCTCCACCTTCAAACTGCAATATCATCGGTTCCGCATCAAACGAAAGCCGGATGGGTCTATCGACAAATATAAAGCGCGACTCGTAGCCAAAGGTTTTCATCAACGCCCCGGACTTGATTTCAAAGAGACGTTCAGCCCGGTTATCAAGCCTGCAACTATTCGGACCGTACTCACCTTGGCCGTCTCTCGTAATTGGTCACTACGCCAATTAGATGTAAGTAACGCTTTCTTACATGGGAACCTTGACCTCCCTGTCTACATGAAGCAACCACCAGGATTTTCTGATGCGTCACATCCCTCCCATGTGTGTCTGCTTCGTCGTTCTCTATACGGCCTTCGTCAAGCTCCGAGAGCATGGTATGATTCGTTATGCTCGGCCCTTATAGATTTCGGTCTCACACGCTCTAAAGCAGACTCATCTCTCTTCTTTATTCATAAAGGGACTGACCATCTCTTCGTTTTAGCATACGTTGATGACTTAATCATCACCGGCTCATCGTCACAATTAATCGCAGCAGTTACACGGCATCTGCAATCCCGGTTCGCCGTTAAAGGACCTTGGCCCTCTATCCTATTTTCTCGGAGTTGAGGTTGCCAAGTGCAAAGAGGGAATTTTTCTATCTCAGCATAAGTACATGGTTGATCTACTACGACGCCACAAGATGGACGGCATCAAACCGGTCCATACTCCAGCCACTACGAAAAACACGGCTACTTCTGGCTCCGTTGATCCCACCGAATATCGCAGCGCCATTGGTGGACTACAATACCTGACGATAACTCGTCCAGACATAGCCTTCACGGTAAATCGCCTAGCGCAGCACATGTCGTCTCCCACATCCGAAGCTTAGCACTTTGTCAAGCGCCTTTTTCGCTATCTCAAGGGCTCACTCTACCATGGCACTCTTCTCCGCCGAACAGACCAGTTCACACTAACAGCATACTCAGACTCCGACTTTGGAGGTGACCTCTCCGACTGCAAGTCCACATCTGCCTACATCATGTTTCTTGGTCACACCCCTATCTCTTGGCGATCACGTAAACAACGAGCTGTTGCCCGCTCCTCAACTGAGGCAGAGTACCGTGCATTAGCAGCTGCAGCATCTGAGTTGTGCTGGTTACGGCACTTGTTTGACGACCTTCAGATTAAGTTTCCTCATTCACCGCGCCTGCTTTGCGACAATATGGGCGTCACACGCCTAGCCCTAAATCCAGTTCAACACTCACGTATGAAGCACATCGCGATTGATCTTCATTTTGTACGTGATCTTGTCTCCAAGGGCCTTCTCAATGTCTCGTATGTTAATACTCAGGACCAGCTCGCTGATCTTCTAACAAAACCCCTCGCTCGGACCCGATTCCAAGATTTGCGCTCCAAAATCTCTGTAGCTAACGGTACGTCAATTTTGCAGGGGCGTATTAGTCAAGATTATCTAGAATCTTCTAGATAACTTCTTCCTCAATCTGTGGAGTCAGTTTAGCACAATTCTCTCAACGACCTTTTGAATTTTGAATGTTTGTATTTTGAGAATCTGAATGTATCTCATACGTGTATATATATCAGTGTAATCCCACGCTTGTAAATTATCAATACAGTTTATATTTTCTATACACCATTCATTAACAAGGATAACAATACACCTAAGCCACATCTCACCTGCTACATGTTATGAACATGGGACTTAAGGAGCTATAAATACTCGCCAAGTAAGTAAATAGTAAGTTTTCACATACTAGTAACACTTTTAACCCCGACTAGTAACACTTAATTTGATATCAGTCATATGACTTAACCATTGGAGAGTTGTGTTAAGAGCCACCCTAACAAGTTGACCATTGCTTAGCTAGCCAAGACCTATCTTGGTGACCACCCATTGCATCGAGTTCAACCCTCACCAGCAATAGAAGTAGTCTTACCACTTTAACCTCTATCATCCTTTAATACTGACCTAGGCTAAAACAGGGCCACATCTAGTTGAACAATCACATTACAATTCCATCAATACTGCAGCTGAATAACACTGACCTGCACTTTATCAACTCGGTGGGGCAGGCCAGAAGGGCTACAGCTACTCCAGCTCCAGCCCCACAAACAACCTGCTGGTTCACTGTTAGAGGAGCACCGGGTGCTGACCTCAGCAACGTCTCCAGTTGACCTCTAACTGTGAAGAGCACGGCATTGAGGGCTGCCACAGTAGCAAGTGGGGCCCCCATGCCTTTGTACAATCCCCCTGGACCCTCTGCAGCTAATGTTTGTTTCACAGCATCAATAGCACCTGCATATTTGGGCAGCTGCCCAGGAACAAGGGCAGGCTGACTTTGGAGCTTGACCTTGATGGTATCAAATGGATGCCCACATATCAACTGTGATGCGCCTCCAACAGTTCCAGCAGTAAGATCTTTGGCTACATCACCCATCTAGACAATTTTCACAATAAGAAAGAGAGTGAAAAGCAGAATTGGCACATTTAATTCTGGATGAAGTCTTGCATAGACCAATTTCACCAGGCAATTTGTTTGGAATTTGTGTGTATTTTTAAACAGTATTAGTTTTTTCATTGAAATGTATTAGTTTATCAGTATTACTTGTTTCATCCAACGATATTAGTTGTCATAATATAAAGTGATAGTTGGGAACCAGTTGTACGGTGAAAGTGAAACTGTTTTACATAAGACCAACTCTTCATTCAGAGTTTTATGTATAAATGAGTGAGTAGACATACATATTCAATAAAATAAAATAAAAAAACCTTGTAGGAAACGTTAATGTAATAGAATGATCAACGACCACCAACTCTAGTTCAGGATAACAGGTAAAGAATCCAGAACTCCTTGGAGAGGCTCCACAAAAGAAACACACTCATACGTAGTGAAATAGGTACAAAATAATATAAATTAAAATAAGTCGTAACATATATACAATCAAATTACTCAAATTTGAAGTGGTGCTAGTGTTGTGAGATTTACAATCACAAACACTGGGTAGAAACACCATGCATTAACTTATAAACATAACTATGAGAATGATCATGATACTATATCACTATCCTTCACAAATCACTAGGATCGCCTTATGATGATTCCATCTCCACATAGCTATAAATTGAAATTCAAGAATTCATATTGTTTATCCAAATCCAAATATTTACAAGCACCTGGATCTGAGACACGACTCGACTCTTGTAATAACTTTTACTCCTGTTTTGTTATATAATAAGCTAACTTCTGTTATAACTTTACTCCTTGACTATAAAGATATAGCAAGTGTTTGTTCTTCTTATAGAGACAATGAATGGAAAGAGAGAATACGGTGCTTTGAGTTTAGAGTGGGGAGAAAAACATTACTCCGACCATTCTAAGTCAAGTGTTAGTTCTATGTGAAGGCAAAAGCAAGTCTCTTCTTGAGATTAGGCAAGCACTGTCTACAGAAAGGACGTACAGTAATTCCGACCGTTATTAATTAATCAATTACTAACCACATTATGATGTTTATATATAAACAGGTAATGAATTTGCTCTTACTGTTGAGATAATCCAAAGTCAACAAAAGATTGAGATAATAGATAAACAGAACAGATCACAAAATGCGAACAAAAAGTGCAGTATTATGAAAAGCAAATGGATAAGTGAGATTTCTATCAGTTTATCATTTTATTCTTCTTATTTGGCATAAAAAGTTCACCTTCTCCACAAGATTCACAACATCAATCTGGAAATAGATATATAATTCTTTAAATCCATATTCTTAAGCGCATATTCAGCAATCTATCTGAGTCCACTCCAATAAACTCAATGAAAGACTCTACAAAAAACAATCGTAATTTATTGGAGAAGATATTTGGATTAATTTCTAAAATATTAAAAATCAATCGTAATTTATTGGAGAAGAAACTGAAAAGCACACCTTGCCCTGATCCCCTTCAAGCCCCAATGACGAAGCTTACAGCAATTGAACAACCAATGAACGACTAAAAATCCCAGAAACGCAATCTGAAATTTCAAACACACAAGAAATTGTTATCATGTCTATATATTTTGATGCATATATACGCGAGATACTTGAATCAGCGAAAATGGTGCAATCAAGCAACAATAACAGAAATTACCGATAGGGTGGGTAAATAACCGCTGATTTAGGCAGAGATGAACAGTGATCAGGTCATATTTATTTCATATACTGTCTCTGTCCAAGGATTTCACGCTGATTAAGAAGACGTTGTTATGTTATTTTATTACTTTACATTCTTGCTACTTTACTCTTACCAAAAATGACATAGAAATTAAATTTTAATATTTTTTATTTTTTATTAAAATATGGTAAATTAGTCATTTTGGTATATTAAATTTTTTTTAATAAAGTGATAAATTTATAATTTAGAACATACAAAAGTATAAAGTTGATTAGAAACACTTTTTTTTTTAGTTGGTCTTAACAACTTTAAAAAAAGTGTTTCTCACTGTTCCAAATTTCAATAGTTTGAAAACATCACCCAAATAAACTGTCAAAAGCTATCAGATAAGAATTGAAAATAAGTGTTTTTGATAGCTTAGAAGTGTCTGTTTGCAAATTCAAGTGGAGGGATATAAACACTTTTTTTTTTTTTTCTAAAAAACAGAGTCTAATATCTTTCGAGCACCATCAATTTCTCTTTTTAAATATTATTTACTTTTTTTGTAAACACTATGAACTTTTATTTTGAATTTTTTTACACATACCATCAACTTTTACTATTGATTAATTTTCTCATAATCACTAATTGTAATCAATTATTCGAAAGCATATTTTTTCGCAAACACCTTCGTAGTCTTTTTTTTAATATTAAAAATGTGTAAATTGTTTAAAATCACTTATTTAATGTAAATTGGAATTACATTACTCTTTTTTACTAATTAATTAGTTTTTTCCCTTAAATAAATTAATTAATTTTAGTTGTCTCACTACAGCGTGTTCAATTAATATTAATTGTCTTACCAGAGAGTAGCTCAGTTCCATTTAGATCTGTCTAGGCTTTAGGGATTGTTAACAAAGATTTTTGGCCCAACAAATTTACTAGCTCGTAGTTGTAATGAAAGTCTACAAAATATAGATCCGGTAATAGTCATAGAACTAATACACTGCTACTGTAAGTTGTCATTCACAATTGTGGAACTTAATTTTAAAAAAAAAATATCGAGTAGTTCTCATATTACCAAAAACCCTGCTTGGTCCACCTTGCCAAATATTTATGAGTTGCTACATGCTTTTTAGCCACAATAACAACATAAAATGTGTCATAGCATTTCAGAGCACAAATATGCTCAATTCTTATATTTTCTTTATAATTTATTATCATTACATAGATGCTGATGCTTAAGCAAAGGAGCTGAAGAAGCATCTATTCATATCAAAAACTCCTCCATTTATCATTCATGAGCCTAAAGTAGTGTATCTACATAATGAAGGTTGATCTTATTGATCAGTCTCGTTATCATCATCGTCGTCGTCTTTACTATCTAGTTTCCGTATTTGGTTGGTCATGAACCTCCAGCTATCTCCTTCCTCTATCTCCCACTGTTTCTTCAACTCGTTGATGGTGTTCGATGCAGCTGCAGCAATTGCAGGATTGCTATCTTCCGCCAGCCTCTGGAGAGCACCCATGCCTGCGTTTCCCAGAGTCCACATTGATGGAGCGGCTGATAACGCATTAGCTAGCGCCCTCCTGTTCATCGAGGAGATTCAAAACCAGGAAAGAAGTTTCATTTCTAAGACTATCGTAAACAAATTTCACATACTAATGATCGACAAACTAGGATAGGGCACAGCACAATAGGGGTGGTTTCATGATCATCATGATTTCAAGTTAACTTTCAGTAACGAGCACATTTAAGTCGTCCGGAAACAAATTCGGATTGATTGAATCAAAATTAGAAGTTACCTGGTGCTGACATCAGGAGAACTTGAACACTCTGCTAATAAAGACACGCTGCTTTTACCATCCATTGCATCAAAATCGATAAGAGCGGCCACCAACAACTCCAGCTGTTCCAAATCGAAAATAAGTATACAGAAGAGTATGCAAATTGAATTTCTATTAAAGGTTCAATAATAATTTTTTTGATTCGGACCTCTTCTGGATCAGTATAGTCAAATCCATCAGCTTCAGCAGAAAGTGCTGAAGCTATGCTCAAATAAGCTTCCTACATGGCAAAAAACAATCAATTAAAAAAATTTAAAAGGTCCAAGATACAGATTGAATATGATATCTTTAAGTAGACAAACCTGAATGGCATTAATACGACCTGCAGATACATCCCCCCGAATAAAGTAAAGAGTTACCCCATTCTTTTCAAGTGTAATATGCCTTGTTGTCGCGCTATCATTTGCAGAGTTTCTTATCCTATGCAGAAACCATATCAGTCATGAAATGGTCTTAGAATGGTCGGGATGATTTTACTGTTATAGAAACTTACTGTCTGTACATTTTGCTCAGCATCATATCATGAACATTTTTGAGAAACTGCAACTCCAACAAACAGAAATCTGAATCTTAAATCATTTATAAAAAGAAGGGAAAGTATTATTTGTGAAGTGTGGATAATGTCAGGAAAATAATAGATTAAAGATTTTCCTGGACATCATTGTGCAAGGAGGTTTACTCCTAGTTACTGATGTAAACAAAGCGTTTTGTCTACTAACAATACCTCCAAAGCCATCAGAGAATCTTCCATTGCACGTTGTTTGGCCACAAAATCAGCACGTTTCAAATCAGCCTGAACAAGAGCATGAAAAGTTATTTTTCCTCTTGAAGAAATATTTGTGACTCCACATCTTTTATTTTTGAGAAGGGTTAAACCAAACAGATAACAGATATATATACAGAATCATTGTCAGTCAAATTAAGATCCTATAATGCAATAATTATCTGAGTTTGGCAGGTAAAAGCATTAAAAAATTATTTGATTGCAATTATCAAAATGAATTACACAAACAGGGAAAATAGTCCAGTTGTATGAGATTGGTTACACAAGGGGAGAAAATAATAATCTCTCCATCCCAATACAAGCTTCCCATCTTTCCATTTTGGGCGTCCCCAGACAAGCTTCCCATACCATTTTAGGAAACCTATTGACCCCACTACATCAAATAATTATCCTTCTATTTCATTTTTATATACATAAATTGTCACTCCTTTTACTCTTATTTATCCTTATACTTCACTTTATTCTTTCTCTTCAATCACATCAATTGTACTACGCCTCACGTCACTTGTACTACAACACATTTTATATTAATACTCCTTAAACTCCGTGAATCCATGAGAAACTTGTATTGGGACGGAGGGAGTAACTAAGAAAAAATGAAACCGAAAAGGTTTGCATTTGAAGTCGAAATAACATTGCTTTGTCTCTTTCACTAGGGTGTTTTTATTTATCAGTGGTCTCAATCAACACCCTCTAAACTTACATTAGTGGATTGGTGATGAAAACAACATTATTATTACACGAAGCTGTCCTCATTCAAGATTCTCTAATAAACATAGATGAGACTTGATGTTTCCCTAAGAACATAAATCTCCTAAAGACTTTCTACATATTCTTCTGTAAAAGGTGTTCAACCTACTATGCCAATAAAACCCAGAAAAGAAGGCACAGATAAACACATAAAAGAAATTATATTACAAGGAAACAATAAACGCAGATTAAATCAGAAGCCAAATTTGCACGGAAAAAAAATAGAGCAGCTATCTTGCAAAGCAACCATCCTCACCTCTAATGCACCATCACTCCAGTGCTTGTCAGCAGCCTTTTTAAATCTTGATTCAGCTTTGTTTTTCAGTATCTGTCAAGACATAGGTTAACAACAGAATTCATCTCTCTTTGTTTTAGAACAGTTAAGAACGGAGATCTCTTACTGTGGCAATATGATGAAGTCTATCAGCTCTTCTCTCAATTTTCTCAGTATCTTCTTTGGCGCGCGCTGCAAAATGAGACAGGAAATTAATAATTCAATTGATGAATAACAATCAAGTGCATCGTGCTGTATATCTTTGGAAATTATGCCAAATTGCCTCTGTAAATCTGTTGACTTGGATGGTCATCTAAATATGTTGAGAAAAGAGAGATTAACTTTCTTAACTACTTTGAATCTGGTTGTAAGCATCAATCCAAAGATTCCAAACTAAGCAACTTTCTAAATGCACATTAACAATCTGCAAGAAAGTGTTGTTCGTTTCTAGTGTTCATTTTAAGTCTATTAACTACCACACCATACAGTGACAAAGAAAATGCTTACCATCAAGCTTAAGGAACTCTGAACCAAGAAAAGCGACATCTTGCCGTGCTCGGGCATCCAACTTCATTATGCCCCTAAAAATGTAAATTATTAGAGGTGACATAGTAAGCGGATTAAGGTTATTCAGCTGGATTACAGTGCTGAAAATGGTGTGTTATACAAACCAACCCTGGCAACTAGGGTGGCTAGTCGTGTTTCGTGTCGACACGATAACAACACAATAAGACAAAACATGAACTCGACATGATAAGAATCTGTGTCGACACAACGCGAACACGAAAATTTTTGTGTCGACACTGACATGTTATGACACAATATGAAAAATAAATAAATTTAAATTTATATTATAATATTTGACACAATACGAATTGACACAATAATACTCGTTGCATAGTATGACACGGTAAAAAGACAATAAGAAAAGTATAAAATCTCTAATAAAATTACAAAAAAACCAAGCCATTTATACAATCAAACGCAACTTATACAATCAAAACTTTTTTCTAAGTTCAACGTGTTGACATGATAACGACACGAACACGATAAGCTTAAACGCTAACCCACAATTTCTGTATCGTTTTCGTGTAGTATCCGGATTTGTCACCCCTACTGGCAACCCAATCAGGAAAGTAACTTATATAGGTAGCATCATGTATCTTTACAAAACTCAAAAACAGAAAGACTAAGGTAGTGGATAGCTGATTAATTGTTAGGGCTGAAAAATTGGATATTCATCATACCGTGAAAGAAGTAAAATATCATTTTTTGCCCTTTCATTCATGAATTTTGCATCATTAGAAACAAATCGGCATGCTTCAGCTAATCCATGACTAGGCAAGATGTTTTTGCCAGTCCCTATGGGATGCTCATCTCCACTTTGAGAGCTGGCATAGACGCAAATATCAAATCAACTATAAGCAGATATAGTTTGCAAGAAAATACTGATTATAGAATAACGAACACTGGAACAAAACATGAAGTGCTTGAGGTTCAGTGTAATTGATTAAAATTTTAAAAGATATAACCAGAGTATGTAATCCTATAATCCATAAAAAACCATAAAATACCCGATGAAATAACTAAAATAATCAATTGGTCAGCTGAAAAATATGATATACATTAGTTTTCTGTGAAGTTCTTGAATGAAATTAAAAAACAGCAGAAGGTAATCAAGAAAATGATTTGTAACCACATATTTGGTGCATTATCATATTTATTACAGACGCATGTATACCTGGATATATTTGAACAATGGCCATAGTCCCTCACACGTTCTTTTGTTTCTGTATTTTGAGTTTTTCTCGACTGACATACTAAAGAAAATCCATGAGATCCAACAGAAGTATTTAATTTTCGAGCTAAAGGCCAGAATCCCTTTGTACAGAATTTCAGTTTCGACATCGGGAGATGTCCAATTCCTTGGTCATAATGGTTGGCTCCTTGCTTTATGATATGCAGTTTAGGGTGATGTGGCGATTTTGCTGATGAAAATACAACCCCATTTGGATTAGCCATGAATTCGGATCGCAGGAAGCTCCAGTTGCAATGTGTTTTAGTAAGAAGTGGTGGAGATGTGATCAATGCATAGAGTGGTTAACTCAGGCTAGCAATTTCCCAGAGTTTGAAGGCTGTGCGAATAATAGACTATTATAAGGCCTAGGATTAGGACGAATACTATGCAGATGATCCTGAAAAGTGAATATATAATTATCAGATGTTGTTTGTCAAGGTATATTGGTTCTGGGTACAGTTTTAATTAGGAAATATCTCATTTACTGAGCATTTGATCAGGAAATATCACATTTACTGGGTACAACACTTCAATATATGGAGGTCATATGATTATGAATACACTTTAAAAGTCCTATGAGACAATATTTTGGCAATTGATTTATAATAGCTTAAGAGTACAAAAAATATCAGGCTCCATTTGGATGGATGAATTTGAAATCCATGGATTTCACACACAAATCACAACTCTCCAATGGATTTACAAATACTTAAATGAGAGAGAAGGCAAGAGAGCGAAGGGGGGAGATAGAGTGAAGGGGTAGAGGGATTTCACAAATGACATGGTTTTGATGAGGATTTAAAATCCCTCCATTTTAAACTAGATTCTCAAATCTAAGTATTTGTAAATCTATTGAAGAGTGGTGATTTGTATGTGAAATCCATGGATTTCAAATCCATCCATCCAAATGGAACCTCAATAAATCTATTGTTCTCCATTCCTAAGTTTCAGACTATTTAGAGACTAAAATCCTGAATAGATAAATTGATAACCCACAGTTCAGGGACACAGCTGTGCAATTTCTTGACCAGGTTATCATTGGATTCATTACATAAATATAAATAAATTATATAAACACATCAAATTGATGTTAGCTAATCAAATTATTACGGAGCATCAGAGATTACACTTACTAATATCTAGTATAAATAAATTGAGCTAGAGTAGCTTCTCAAGAAATGGAAATGGTGGATCAACATGAATCCCAAACTTCTAACCAAGTAAAAATCCCACAATAAAAAAATTATATACGTAACCTACTAGAGAATAACAAATGTATACTTACATATGCACATATGACTATGAACAAAAAATTACAGGATAAGAGCAAAAGAAAATTCCAGAGAGTTCAGAACGAGCAACTTAGAGTAAGTTTTCTAAGTTTAAAACAAACCAATTAACAAACAAAAGCAATGGCAAACACATCCAAAAGGACCAAAACAAATATATTTTATAATTCTGAATAATTACAGAGTATACAGAGGTATTAAAAAAATCCCAACACGAAAATCGAAAGCCCAGATCAAGAAATAAGCCGACGCAGTAAATAAGATAAAAGTGAGAAGTAGATAAACACTGACCTGAGTTAGACGAAGAACAGGAGGGGGAGAGAGAGGCAAGAAATGGAATTATATGAGGAGAGAAAGGAGGGGGGGTCCATGAAGAGATTGAAGAAATTGGAACCACAAATACAGCATGTGGCCCCTCAATCGCCAACACTATGCAACAAAGAATGTTGAAAACGAAGGCGACGTACCCTTTGGCTGTTCATCTGATGATAATGGCACAATTGATACAAGTAATAACAGTGAAACCCGTTGCTTTCTTGGAAAATAACACTTCAATTTCTCTCAAATAAAGAAAATAACACTACAATTTGAGAAAACTTTCTTCATTGGTCATCGACATGAGCATTTTTAATGTCTTCATTTAAGTATTTAACTATATTAATTTAAGGGTTAATTCTAAAAATATACACGACTTTTACCCTCATTATCAATTTAATCACGACCTTTAATATTTTTTATAAAAAACCCTAACCTTTTATAGTATTTCAATTTGATACCTATTTTTTTAAATCCGAGCATAATGAAGTGAGATGTGTCTGTCGGAACTTGTGTCTGCTCTCCACATTAGATGCCATGTAATTAAATACTATATTTTTAAAATTCCACATCAACACCAATATTCTCTACATTAAATAATAACACTTATATAAATTTAATATACACTTTCTACACTAATCCTAATATTCTTTTTCACTCTCATAATTAACAAAATCCAAAATTACGTACCTTGTTTAGCCTAATTTAGATGTTATTGCACAACGTGGGCCCTTACATGACTTGGATCTGCTGCTGGGTACATCTGGACTATATGGGCCTAGTGCGCAAATGTGGTGAAATTGGGTAATTTTTTAGAAGTAAATAATTATTAGTAATATTAGAGGAATTAATAACAAAATTAAGATTTTTTTTACGGAAAAATTAAGATTACTTTACTTGAGTTATAAATTGCATTATAAGAAGGACTTTAAAATTACACAAATTATATTAATTTAAGATTAGGGATGACACCAAGTTATGAAGCTATTATTTGATTTTTAAATATTACCTTTAAAGATTGGCTAGGTCTTGTATGCACCGAGTGCATCGTGCATTCATAGTGCATTTTGGAGGCATGCAACTTATTATGTTGAAAAGTGCGACTTATTGACACAGAAAAGTGCAACTGTTAATATGAGAACATAGTTGCATGCTTCTGTTTGGAATAGCTGCACGTTTCTATTTTGTATAGTTGCACGCTTCTAAAATGCAATATTAGTGCACGGTGCACCCGGGTGCACATGAGACCCACTCTTAAAGATTTCATAAATTGTAGTATTCATTAAAATTGATTAGTATTTTGTCAGTCCGTGCGTTGCACGGAAGTTATTAGTTTTTACATATTTAATTAATTTAATACTTCATCCATTCCAAAGTCGTTTTACCCATTTTTCTCAAAAGATCCGTCCCAAACTTATTTACCCATTTCCATAAAATGCATGAAGTAATTACACCATTTTCCACTATCCCCTCTCAACATCTTCAAATTACATCTCATGCCATTATTTTTACACACAAAAAGTATAACCTGATGGTAAAATTTCAAATATATAATCGTTACTGAAATAAGGATACATTAATGTGCAACTCATCAACATCAACCTCGAGAATTTTAAATACACAAAAACAACCAACTCTAATAGCGTTATCACGCAAAAATCTTTTGAATCCAGACTGGAAAATTAAACCTTTCCTTTCCTTCTTGACACCAACCTTCCAACATTTTTCACCAACAAACAAACTTGAAAACTCGAAAGATGCAATGTCGGACTTCTTATAATTCTTCCAGAAACACTTTGAAATAGTCTACATAAAGAGATAAAAATGTTATCACACACACACATGCGTTGTGTCTACATAAAGAGATAAAGGGAGCAGTAAATTCTGGAACATAATCGACCCATGGGAAAAAGACTGCAACATCGTAAAAAACCTCAAGTTAAAAAACATTATTGTAAATATATATGTAAATAAAAATATATATACACAAACACACATATATATATATATATATATATATATATATATATATAAATGTACAACGTTCAATAAAATCTGAGCTTGACGTAGATCACCATTCTTGTCAAACACTCGAACGAATAGATCAGCAAATTCACAATGAAAAAACGATAAAAAGATTCTATCACCATGTTTATAAGAATCAATGAGATTTTCCCAACCTTGTCCATAAAAAAAATTAACATCTGTATTCGATTCATAATTCACACGCCAGAACCGCCGAAAATAATATGTTATAGTATAATTTCTTTGAGGAGCAATGGCTAGAGGAAGACTCTGTGAAATAAGAAAAAAAAATCAGATCACTATAAAAAGTCACGATATAATATATTATTGTAAAATAATCCACCACAAAAAAAAAATACATAGCTTACCATTCTATTAGAACCAATATAATACAAAAGAAATTCGTTATAAAAGGTTCCATTAGAAAATATATCTCGGATTTGACGAAGGCCTGTAAGATGGATGTAATATAGCCACCTGAAAATATTTTTTAAACATTAAAAAAATAAAACAAACAAAATAAATGAATATCTAATGGAAGAATATAATAATAACAGTAATGATATTAATAATGAGACCTAATTGTGAACATTATAAAAATGAACTAATTGGCAGATTGGTTTGTTCGATGCAATGTTGAAACTTTCTTGTTGCAACTAAAATAGTGATCAATGCCTCACTAAATACGTTAGAAAATAAACTGAAACTATTAGAAAATAAAAATCCACCAAAATCTAACATGTGGAACACTATTACTTCTTAAATAATATTAAAAACCTTCTTTACTTTTAATCATAAACAGATGTTAAAACAAATCAAAACTCATTTATTTAACACAACCCTAAATCACATATATAAATTTTTAATCCCTAAATTTATGTACTAAATTGTCTCTCTTAAAAGGGAGAAATATAATATTATTTACTAATTAATAATAGGATTAACTTCATAGTACACAACAAATTACTCTACCTTTATTATCCTAATCAATTACCATATTATTTAACACACGCTTATTCTGACAATCAACATAAAAATATATACATAAATGGTAAGTCTAAAGTCACTTTGTTAACTAAATAAATTGCCAATTCGCTTTCAAAAAATTAAAAATTCTAAATTCTTATTCTTTCAATTTGATTTCTAGATATTATAGATTTCTCAAAATTTCATTGTAAATTAGGGGTAAATTAAGATTGATTAATTATATTTTTACAGATGTAAACTGCAGTTGGTACACAATAAGCAGGAAAAAAAAACCTTAATAACTAATCCATGGAGAATTTGATATTATTACCTGCTAATAAAATGACAAAAACATACACACACATTCAAATTCATGTAGAAATTGGTCAATTTATGTGCTAAAATATTCATCCTAATTCATGTATACATTAAATTTCATGTTTAGATTTATTTATCCATTATTTTCATCAATTATGAGTTAAATACTCACCTAATTTTTTTTATTAGAAAAAAAAGAATTTCATTTATAGATGGTATAAGGCATACAGAAGTTTACATATATATATAGAGGCCAAATAAGCTTGCATAAGAATTATAGTACAGTAGCAAATTTATCAATAGCTCAAGACTAACCAATAATTTGATATCATTACCTCATTCTAATACTAATTTTAAATTGATATCATTACCTCTTAATAATATGACAAAAACATACACACACATTCAATTTCACTATATATAAATGTACAAAAAAATCTTAAACAACACAAATTATCCCCCATTAAACACCACTCTATTTCCCACGAAGACACACGAGTATACACAACAAATAACATAAAATTTCCAAACAAAAACATAAGATATCCATAATTAATATAGTTGAGTCCTTCTATTTTATTGTTATGCCTTACTGGCAGTTGTCTCACAGTCTTTGAACAGTTTTGATCGTCTGGTCACTTTTGGGCCAGAGACTTGCTGTATTTTCTGGGGTTCCCTTTTGGGCCCTCCACTCCTCTTGTCTCCTTTCTTTTTCTTTTACTTTTAATAATATGCTTATTTGCCATAATTAATATAGTTGCGACGAAAATAATCAAAATCGACGTCCAAAATAATATAAAATCCGTAAAAGGAGAAAAAAAAATGATGTTGAAAAAATAAATTGAATGCTGACCTTGTCCACCACGGCTAGGGTTTCCACAATCTGCGGAGGAATCGGCCTACGACGAAGCCTTAACCTCCATTGAGTTGATCATATGTTCGAACTGCTTTGTCTGATGTAAGAGGGTTCTGAAATTCAAAAGAGGATTGGTCGACATGCGGTTGTTGATGAAGCTTGCAAAATGAAGTCCCAATCCTAGCAAAAAATAATAAGATTTTTCAGATTCAGTAACGGGACGGTTGACGGCCGAGAACTGATCACACAAAGCACATAATTTTCGACCATATTCTTCAACAGAAGAGTCACCTCGATGCAATGATGGTGAATCCTCCCTGAGTTGATCTGTGCGCGGCACCAACGAATCGACAAAGGAGGCTTCCACCAAATTCCAAGATGGATAAGATTTTCTGAAGTCAGAAAAATCGGCCATGGTTTTTTCTGATAAGGAGGTAGTCATTGGCTATGTGTACATATATCAAGTGATTTCAAGAATATGTTTTGTTCATAAGATCATGGTGATCAAGTGAGTATATGAAGGAAGAAGTTACTTATTGGAAATTGAATATTTTCATATGATACAGATTTGACTTATTCAAATTCTTTATTTGTTTATATGGTAAAATTTTCTAGAATTTTCCATAAAAAAATAATCTAGAATTAGGCTTAATTCTAGGGATTGAAATTGGATAGCATATTTCCTTATATTAATTGATAGCGTACTAATTATGAAGGAAATTTGCATCTCAACTGGAAGTTGGAAATCGAAGATATATACATATATATTTTGCTGGATATAAAAATTTCTGTAAAAAAAATGATATGCAGTAATTAATCATATGTAAATTTGAAGCAATTAATTTCTATATGATATTAACCTTGAGTAAAAGCTATCCATTTTTTTAAAATATATAATTTAGTTTAGGGTATGATATCATATGATAAACACAAAAAGTGATATACCATACATATACCACATTCCATATTTGTCCGAAGAAAAATAATTTATTTTCGTCCCCAATATAAAGTTGCTTGATTGGTAAGAATTGGTAGATTTCAATTACTAAAATTCGTAGATTTTAGATGTAATTCAGTCGGTGTAATTGATTTCAATTGGTAAATTTTATTTACTAAAATTCAGCCGATGTAATTGATTTCAATTGGTAGGTTTCAATTACTAAAATGAATTTCAATTGCTGCTTGATCTTGAATTTAAAAGGACGAAATTTATGGAGTAATTTCAGCCGCAAGTGCATATGATAATTTCAGCCACACGACATAAATTTCATGCGACTTAAGGAATATTAGTCATAAATTGATCTTTACATAATTCATCCTTAAGGAATATTTCAGCCACAATTGATCTTGACATAAATTAAACTTAAGGAATAACCAATTAAATTTATCTAAAATCTGTATATAAAATTGTAATTTTTTTAGACCAATTAAATTTTATAAAAAATGTAAAACATTAGAAAAAAAATACATGACATATTTGTTTGCAAAATAATTAAAATTTATGTAAGGGCTCTACATTAAAGATTGTGTAAAAATTGATTAAAATAAAAAAAAATATATAATCTTTATATTATTTATATTTTTTTAAACTATTCTAATAAATTGTGAATTTTTATAAATTAGACGTATATTGATATATGATATGATATACATAAATAATTCTATACCAATTAATTAGGTATTCCATGACATTAGACCAAAATTAGACCCAATTTAGACCCAAATTAATTTATATGTAATTGCATGGAAGTTTTTTGTGAGAGAACTTAAAAAAAAAACAAAAAATGTAATTAGATCCAAATTATATATTTTTGAATATATTTATGTACGTATATATTCATGCCACTAATATATTGAATATCTGATTGGTAAATCTTCAATTAAATGGCCTTCATATGTGCGTGTATATGGTAAATCTTCATATTGAATATATTGAATACAAATCTTCATAATGATTGGCAAATTATCATACCACTAATATATTTATGTGCGTCTACATAGTTATACATTAATTGGTCAACCTAATTAATTAGAATACCAAATTTAGATTAAAACATGTGTATTCGTATAATTGAGGAAAGTGTAGAGAAATATAATGAATTGATTGATTGATAAAATTTTAAAAAGTGAACGAATTGATAAGAATTTTATGGTATTATCACATACCATATACAGACCAGTAATACATGCATAAGCGTGTATGAATGTATTAATTGATCAACCGAATTAATTAGAATACCAATTAATATAATGAATGGATTGATTAGTGCTTTTGATAAAAGATTCATTATGGGATATTCTTATCTAAGAATATATTAGTAATTAAAACAAACAATGATTTATTATGGGACTAAATTGTGACACATATAATAATATACTCTTAAATTGTTTTAATGGTGTATTCTTATTTAATATTCTTAGTTAACTAAATTAATTAGACCCAAAATATATGTTTTTTTAAGAAAAAATGTTAAAAAGGGTTAGAATTCATCTATATGTTAAGTCATTGATTAAATTAATTAGTCAACCTAATTGGACGAATTATGTAATCCATTGTTAACTTTTGACATGTTCCAAAATTAGGTAAGCTCTCAAAATTGTGTGTGTATTTATGGGTCAAAATTAATTAGTTAATATACTTAAGAGTGTGTATATTCAAAATTAATTAGAGAATCTCCTATAGTTAAAAAGGTGCATTAATAGCTCAAAATTAATTAGTAATTTTTTTTGAAAGCAAAAAATTAATTAGTAATTAAACGTAGGTGTACTATGAATCCCTAATTGAGATGGATAATTTAAACTATGTTGGACATGACGAAATTGAATACGATTTAATTAAATATAATTTGAAATTAAGCCGAGGATTTAGTTTGAGATTAAATTAAGTGATATATCGATATGCATCAGGATGTTTAAGTTCTTACGAATATATTTTTTACAATATTGTATCTTGTTGGAAATGAATTTAATAAAAGAAATTTTGATTTCCCAAAAGAATAAAATTGATAATCTTAGATGATTAATTTTAGAGTGTTCGGGAAAATAGTGAATATAAAATTTAAATTTATATTAGTCATAAATTAAAATTTACAAATTCATAATTAGAAAAAATTAACGACATATTTGTTCTTTTGAATACTCGATATAAAAAATTAAAATTTTAAGGAAAAACTACATTAAAAATTGTAAAATAAATTTAAAAATATGTAAAAAAATAAATTAAATTTTATAAAAAAGTTATAAAACATTAGAAAAAAAAATGGGTCCGTATTGATATAATATTTGTTTGCAAAATAATTAAAATTTATAAGGGCTCTACATTAAAGATTGTGTAAAATTGATTAAAATAAAAAATATAATATTTTATATTATTTATATTTGATAAAATGTAAAACATTAGAAAATAAATTCTATGAATTTTTATAAATTATTAGACGTATATTTATATGAGTTCCCAAAGAAATATGATATACATAAATAATTTCATATACCAATTAATTAAGTTGTAAATTAAACCTTAAAAAAAAAAAACCCGGTTAATTTAGACCCAAATTTATATTTTTGAATATATTTTAAATGATTAAAAAGATAAAAGAATTCTTTTAAAAAATGTAATTAGATCCAAATTATATATTTTGAATATATTTATATTAATAAAAATAATTATTAATCTTGCGTTTTAAAAACTCATGTCATTTTCCCAAAATATATGGTAAATCGAAGTTCTCAATCCAAATGAATATGAATATTTGAATACGCAAATTAATGATATATAGGACATACCATCATTTCATATTGAATATATTGAATACAAATCATTCATAATGATTGGCAAATTATAATTTATGAATATATTTGTAATAGTTATAATTAATGCAACTATAAGATCAAATAATGAAAATTTCAGAATAAACCAAATTTAGATTAAACAAATTATTGATATAATTTGAAAAGTGAGAAAATATAATGAATTGAATATGATTGAATTTAAAAAGTGAACGGAATGATAAGAATTTTATGGTATTATACATACATTATATAGCGTGTATTAATGTAATAAATTTGATCAAGTATTTAATGTAGTTTTTAATTGATCAATTAATATAATGAAATACAAATTAAATAATTACCTTTGGGAATTGAATCTCTTAATAAAATGAATGGATTGATTTGTGCTTTTGATAAAAGATCTGAACTTAGATCGGTGGATATTTATCTAAGAATATATTATAATTAAAACAAACAATGATTTATTATGCAAGCAAAATTTAAAAACGTATATAATAATGTTTTTTAATAATATATTTTTAATGGATAAGGAGGGTATAAATTTAATATTCTTTTTAACTAAATTAATTAGACTTAAAATATATATTTTTAAGAAAAAATGTTCGACAAATTAATTAGAATTCAAAAGGATTATATTGATTAAGAAATTAATTAAAAAACCGAAAAAGTTAAAATAAGATTCATATATAATTACAAATCCATATGATTAATTTGATTAAATTAATTAATAAGCTCTAAAATTTTAATTTATTCCATTTTCTTTTGAAAATATATGTTTCCAAAATTTAATCAAAAAATCACTCAGCAGTTTTGTGTCAGTAATTTTGCTAAGCGGTTCAAAAAGGGCGATCTACACGGTGGTAAGCAGTTGTAAAATCTGATTGTTAGAGTTCCAAAAAGTATTTATGGGTCAAAATTAATTAACTTTAAAACTCTTAATAAATATAATTAAGGACTTCGAATGAATAATTTTCAAAATTAATTTTAGTAATATAGTTTGGGCTATTGCATTAATAGCTCAAACTCTTTTATTTAGTAATTTTTTGAGGGCGAAAAATAACTCTCAAAAAATTAATTAACATCGATAATGAATCCCAAAATACCATTGCGATAATTTAAACTATGTTGGAAATGATATGTTTTTGGGTGCAAGTGTTTTCATACACAACAATGGGAAAAAAATCTTTTGAGGGGTTTAATTAAATATAATTTGAGTAATTTAGCATCTTCCGATCAAGAAAGGATTCGAGAACAAAGTTTGAGAATCGATATTGAGAAAATGGATTAAGATGATATAGGATGATTCGATCGAACAAATCGATGAAAAAGGATGTTGTCCGGTTCGAGGGGGAACTGGTTTTACGAATATGATTTTTTACAATATTGATCCCAATCGCTAGTAATAAGATTTTGAAATGAATGTTTATAAAGAGGATTTTGATTAGATCCGATAAAACCCCTCGATAAAATTAAAACTAGACATGTTGGTGATAATCTTGAAGGAACCAACTACAATAGATCAAGAAAATGGATTCTAGGTTTTAGAGTGTTCGAGAGAAATGAAGTATGGGAACTTATCCGAGGTCATCAAGGCGTGGTTATAAATGGATCTTCAAGAACAAGAGAGATGAGAAAAATGTTATCACCGAAATAAGGCAAGACTTGTTGCTAAGTATTTCGAAGGAATTGATTACGATGAAATCGCTTGAAGATTCGGTTGTTTTCGCATATGCTTAAGGGTTCATTGGTATCGATGATGGGTAAAAAAGTGCTTTCTTAAACGGGGGTACTAGCAGAGGAAGTTTATGTCGAACAACCTCCGGTGCTTTGAAAAAGGGCAACCAAGTGTATCGTTTAAGAAAAAGCTCTTTATGGTTCGAAACAGCTCCAGACTGGTATGATACACTCTCTCTCGGTTCTTGATCGAAAGTGGGTTCACTAAAGGAGCGAAGTGACGAACCTTATTCGAGAATAGAAGATGGAGAAGATATTCGATGGTTGATTCGTGGGCGACATCATCTTGGGATCTCCTAACAAGAACCTTTGTGAAAGATTCAAAAATCGATGCAAGGAAATTGAGATGTCCATGATGGGTCGATGAATTACTTTCTAGGTCTCCAAGTTAAACAAACGAAGGGATATTCAATCGCCAAGCAAAAGTACACTAGAATCTATTGGCTAAGTTTGGAGTTCAAAATAGTAAAGGAAGCCAAAATTCCTATGATGATTGGATTCAAGATGGATCGAGATGCCGGGTCGTAAAAAAAATCGAAGGAATATAGGGCTCTCATTGGATCTCTATTATACCAAGCAGAACCGGATATCACTTTTGCGAGGGGTGTATGTGCAAATTTCAAGCAAATCCAAACCTAAAGTTCCTAAGCGGATTCTTAAGTATCTGAAGGAACAATAAACCTTGGTTTATTCTACCCATCGATGATAATCTAAACTTAGTGGGTATTGCGATTACGATTATGGAGGTTGGAACATGTCGGTTCTTAGGAAGTAAAAAACCCGGACATCAACAACCAATGAGAGGAGAAATTTGTTGTTCCTAAGAAGAGGATTACAACATTGTAGCTAAAAAACCTATATTACCGATAAATTGCAATCACTCAAATCCGGTTCTACATACAAGATGCAAGCATGTGGATGTCGAGACACCACTTTATAAGAGATCACGTTGAAAAGAAGATCGGAATGGAAAAGATTCATCTTGATATACAGAAAGCCGATATTCTAACCAAGCCACTAATCGAGATCGATTAGAGATTTATCAATGAGCTAGGACTTCTAGATCTTGGAGAAATGTCACAAAATGTTTGATGGAATGCTCTCGAGAACTAGTGGTTAAGAGACTAACGGATCGAGAGAGAGAGTTTGGTATCTTAATCGATCTCAAGACGATAAACTAAAGATTTAAAGTCTATCCGATCGATTCAAGGTTTATCGATTTAGGAAAATGCTCTTTTTAAAGGATTATCCGATTAAATCAATTTGGTTATAGCATTTCTTTGTGAATAGAATTGATATTCAACAAGCAAGATTCGAGATTAAGAGCTATCATATAAATATGAATTTAAACGATGAAATAATGTAACTTTTCATTGATAAAACCCGAAGGTGAGGTTACAAGTTACAAGTACAAGAAACCGGAGGTCGAAGACATAAATGTTAACCAAAATCCTAAACCTATAACCTTAAACCTTCATCCTAACCCTGAAGTGAAGGAAGAGAGATTTTAAACTCTCATTTTCCCCACTTAACAAGGGGGTGAGAGAGGCTTTAAAAGAAGAATCCCAAGGCGGTGCAAAAGGTCAAGATCAAAGAAAACGGAACAGAGAGGCCTTGATAGGATTCTTAAGCTGGAGCCCTAAAAGGAAAAGTAATAAGACTCTCAATTAAATGGAGCACGTGTGCCAAAGAGTTGGTAGATCTCATGGGCACATGTCTTTGATATTTTATACAAAGTCCCGTTACGTCAAGATAGACACACAAGGTGCCCTGGTTAGGAGAAGTGTCTGATTTAACAGAGATAAGAGTGGTCCTTTAAAGAATCGTATGTGAAATCGAAGATGATGAAGAAAACAACAATAAGGGATGCAAAGGGTTGATTTGAGAAGGTGAAACCATATAAAAGGGTGTAAAAGTGAGGAAGTCTCACCGAAACAAGGGTTCACCAAATACATGATTCTTACAAAGAAGATAAGTATGGTGAATGGGTGATGTTGTAAAACTTTGGTCCAATTTATAGAGGCCAAGCAAGGATGCAAATGCAATTTTCATTTCAAGAAGCCTATCCGAGAAATTTGCATCAAAAGCCGACAGAGTGTAGAAATCCGACCGATAATTGGATAAATTTACGGTTGATAAGATTTGACGATATTTTCGATGTCAATCACGCCTACTTGGGAATAGAACTACTACTCTAGACTAAGTTTTCGGTAACACTTATCCCAAGAATTGGCTTAATCTGAAAAGAATAGGATGAGGTCAACCAAAACGATTACTTACGAGCATGATCGGATGAGAGATAACCGAGCTTGAAACTCCAATAAATCGGATATATGTTATGTCGTAAATATCGGTTGAAGGGGGAATTTCAACCGATCAAGGAGGATCAAAAGGGAAATCGACGTACTCAAGGAAAGATCTACTAAGCTCAAGTTTCAACAAATCGAGAATTGGAGAAGATCGGTTAAGAAAGGATCGATTGGGAAATTTCTTAAGGCTTAGGCGCGAATGATTAAGATCAACAAGTGGAATCAACATTGACAAGTAATATTGATCGACATAACATATTTTGACACGATCTCTTTTCTCTTGTTCTTCACTTATTTATCGGATCGATCGATATTATTTGTCTTCATTGTACCCACTATCCTTGTGGCGTGTACTCTGCAAATCATTTAAACGTGGGTACATGTATTAACCGCTACTTGATCGTGCTTTTTAAATCCAAAAAGTTTTTGTAATGCGTTTTTTTCGACCCTACGATCAAAACCGCTTAAATCTGGAGCGCACAATCTTTTCAAAACGATTGATCTTCAAAATCTTGTCTTATTGTACCCTCCGCCTCTATATAAGATTCATCAAACCTTACGAGTTTTTCCGCTTCACAAACTTGCATTACTTTTCTTGAAAAACTTCAATTTTTTCTACGTTTCAAAACGATTTCTTAGAGTTCAAAATCTTTCCGAAAATTTGAATCGTAATATTTTCTTTTAAACTTAATGATGAATCTTTTTTCCGATAAAAACAAATGGTATGATATTGATATTGATTATGCACAAATTTAATGAAGTCTATCTCAATAGATGTTCATGGACTAGGAAAGATCATTCAACTATGCGGGAATCGCAACGAAGATCTTTTGAGGATAAGTTTGGGAACCACCGAGGATTTCGAATCCATGGAGGTGGAACAAATTTCAAGAAGAAAATTTGGGATCGAAACATATTTACTCGCTTTCACTTTGCAATCAAATATTCAAGAAAGACTTCAATTCTTGCAGAATTTGAGTGTGGGAGTGTTTTGACGGAGAATTTATCTTGGGAGAATGAAGAAGAAATGACAAACATCGGTAAAGCCGGATTCATTATGCTCAAAAAAAAAAGACAGATCGTTGTTTGACATTTCAAGAACGATCATGGGTATATTTTAGCCCAGATGCTCTCACATCGGTAAAATGTAAAAAGATGGCAAAGAATAATTGATGGGGCTCGAGAACATCAATCGCACGAAAGCCATCTTTGAAAAAGGAGTCAATGAATCCGAGCGAAAAAAAGAGAAGAAAAAATTGAATGGAATCTTGAATGTTAGTCCTAAATGCCTTCCTCTATCAAGCTTATATATGGGCCACCCGAGCGATGACAAGGAGCCCACTCCAACAAAACAAGAAAGGAAAAGCAAAGCGCCTCATGAAATCGTGAAGGCCCGAGAGAAGAGGCCAAAGAAAGCAAAGAGCTACCATGACTCTCTAGAAGATGAGTCGAAGAAGAAAGAGGGGCTCGCGCGGAACAATGAGGTAGAAGCACAAAACCGATAAATCTCCTTCTCCTCAACCTCAAGCCGATTCACCGCTTTCGGACTAAAGGTGCGAAAGCATGTCACTCCGAGTTCACCTTTCATGAATGACAGCAGTAACCACTTTGGTCGAACAATGATCGAAGCCTCCAATCATCACATTCCCAATGCGGGCCGGATAATTCTCAGATCCAGATCAACAAAGATGGAAAAATGGTCGACTAAGAATTGAACGAGAGATTGATGGGGGCGTATCCTGGCGGGTCGCCCATCGCTATCGAGAAGAAGTCATGGAGATCCTCACCGAGAGATCTCAGATGATCTTATCTTACTTGTTGAAGATGGGGGTGGTGCGGATGAGTTCGAGACTTCGATATGAGGAAGTCGCCAAAGTGGGATGAGCTCATATCGGCAAATCGTGAAAGCTCGATCCACGGAAGTTGGAATTAGGTTTGAAAAAGAAAAAATTTGGAGATCGCCAAGACGCCCAAATGGAGAACGGAGAAGGCGAGCTGCCGATGAAAGTGGGATGTTGACCAACCACCGGAGGCACAAACGACGATGTTCGATCAAGTGATGGATCCAATTCTACATCTCATATCACCACCGATCAACTTCGGAGATCAGATCTTGTCTCAAAGATCTCCCGAAAAGAAGAGATTGAGGAGTCTTAAGCGATCGAGACAAATCGATCTCAAACAAATCGAAGCAATCAGAGATCGGTTCTCCCAATCCATGACCACCATGGCTGAGCTTACAAAATCGGTTGATGACAAAAACAGGTGGATTCGGAAAAAAGTTATCGAAAGAAATTTGACAAAATGATTTGGACTCTCTACAATGGAAACCGCCAAGACATGATTACAACTGTTCGTAATCTAAACGGCTCAAACTTGTGTTTATCGCTAATGATCTAAATTAGGCATTATCGAGTTAACTTTGGCTCTCGACTTCCCCCTCAACGCGCTTTTTGATCAAACCAAAAAGGGAAGGATCTGAGAAACCAATCGACACATCGAAGATAAGGCCCATGGACAAAGCTCAATTAATTACCGAATCAAAATCGGGACCGCTTTGGTCTTTGGGACATTCGACCATTTCGGAACCCGGAAAGTCATGACTAAATAAAATCTGATAATGAGCTAACCGTAAGATTGTCCAAAGAGCGGATTTGAAGAAGAAAGAAGGCGTAAAACGGGCACAAGCGGAAGGGTTGAAACGAAGTTCAAATCAAGGGCTAAGAAAGGATTGATTGGAAAATCGCACAGAACCTCGGTTGCAAAGAAGAAATTTGAGATCATACCAAAAACCGGCCGCACACGCTAAAGAGGTTTGAGGAATGGAATAAGATCGAAGTGAATGGGCTTTAGATGCCTTTGTCCTTGATCTTGTTCCAAAAGAAGAATCACCGGATGATGAGTTCCTCAATCGGTTCTGAGAATAAATATCCGGACTTTTCAAGATATCGGAAAATGAGGCCAAGCTTTATAAATGTAAAGATATCTCGCCAAGAGTATGATAGGATGGCTCATTCGACATGGCATTTGAGAGATTCTACTTTTGACATCTTGAGCAAAATATAATCGATCAAGTCACGGATAAGCGATGTCAAATGGAAACTCTATATTTTCAACGTTCCACAAGACCAAAGAGAAATGCGAGGAAGGATCAAGCCCAAGGGTGAAAAAAGACGTCTTTATTTAAATTACGATGTAACATGTAATCAACATATCTAATGAAAAGTTTATTTTTTTTGATCCCAAGACAAAATCTCTTTCTTAATCGATTATTCTTTTTTCTATCTTATCAACTTTTTTGGTTTCTCGGTGTTTTGGTTTCATCAAAAAGGGAAATTGTTGGGAAATTTTAGTTTTGATGAAAGTTCCAAAACATAATAATAGGATGATTTTTAGGATCGATGTTTATCTTGCTATAGGAACCCGAGTTGATAATGATTGTATAGGATGTAATAGATAGGTCACATATTGAGGGAACTCAATATGTATAGGTCGATCGAAGAAAAAAAGTTCGATTGTAACATTAAACCGAGCGGAAGATTATTGTCGGATAACTCGCCGAAGGGAAATAAAAAGATCTACAAGTATAGAAGTTAAAGCCGATTTTTTGTAATAAGATGAAAACCGATGTTTCATCTTATCATACGTCTGCGATTAAACATCTTAGTTGGAGGAACAAAGCAAAAGCAAATTGTTGAAGAGCGATACGCGGGAATTTAATAAAAAATACACATTTGATTAGTTTCTCAAAAGCCCCAAGTCTACCTAAAATAGCCCGAGATTCAAATTGCTCTCCAACGGCTTTTTGATCTCAAGGTCTATAAATTGATAGAGTGAAACACGGAAATCTTGGACAAACAACATAATCACGAAGCTCAAACTATAGTCGATTTCGCACGAAGAACACAACAACAAGCTTATTTTATATTGTGTTCATCCCATAAGTTCTTAGCAAGAAATCTTTTCATCTAGCTTTTTAGTCTTGTATGAAAGGAAAGATTTCATAGTTGGAACCTCAACAATCTTACCCAAACCCCAAGTTAGGATAAGTTGTTTAGAAGATTCGATCTAGGGTTTCTAAGATTGATTTACAGGATCGGTTGAGTGAGAACTCTTAAAACATCTCGTTGGTATCTTGTGTTGGACTAACACACTAAACTAAGTCCGGTTGTTTCGGTTAAGTTGGTGCCCTTGTGAAAGGGAAGAGTGGGACGTAGGATTTGGTTTGTCCGAACCACTATAAATCTTGTGTGCCTTTTAATGCTTTGATTAATCGCTCTCACATCGCACAATCTTAAAAGCGCATACATTCTAAGTTAAGATCGACGACACCAAGCTTCGATCCGACGGACCGATATTTACGCTATCCGATTAAAAGATAAAACTTGGAATCTGATTTATACAAACCGGTTTTTCACACGGGTAAAACTTAAGCTTCCCAGACACATCGTTAATCGATAGTTACCGAATGACCGCAAGCGTTCAAGAAGTTGGTTATCAGACCAAACCGATTCACTCAAGACTCGATCAAAGCTATTCCGCTCTCACAATCGACCAAGAAAAGTTTTTTCGAAGTCTATTCACCCCTCCCTCTAGACTTCGCCTCACATAAACCTGTTCGGGACCTACAATACAAGATCTTCCATCAAATTAAGTGTGGAGAATATGCACAAGATCTTACTGAGCCAAGAGCCTTATAGTCAAGACATTCCCACCATAGAACACAAGTCCGTAGATATACAAATATATTCAAAGAGTGTTCTAGAACCCAATCTAAGCAACCCACGATGTATCCAAGCTTAGAGAGATTTTCCCAACCTTAGCATTGAGGCTAAACAAATGTAAGGGAAAATCTCACCATAAGTTGGAGACAACACCAAACCAAACCCCATTCTCGTAAAGAGATAACTAGTGGTGGCCGAGGTAGTTGTTAGGAAATCCCAGAGAGAGGATGATAAGTCCCGTTGGAGTGTGAACTCGTTAAACATCTAGAGGCGAGCCCCAGAGGGTGATAAGTCCGCTTTTGAGTTAGTAAACTACAGAGGTAGTCGAAAAGCTCAAAGTAGAAAGGTTAGTAAGAGGAGAGGTAGAAAAGCTTTTAGGAAGTGTTTGAAGGAATTTTCCTAGGAACATGGAGAGTGGATGTAGGAGCTTGAGTCTTTATACATTGTTGTGTTCTTCTATGCTACGTTCTTAATACGATTCGATCATAAGCAAAACACAACACATGAGCTTAAAATGTAAAAACTGGAATCACCATTCCTTCACCTCGCTTTTTATATGCATCATACGACATATTTAAGACGCCAAGCAAAAATGGGTTTTTCCACCGGGCCTATCAATTGGTATCAGAGCAGGAGTTCTAAAGTTCACTAATTTCAAAGTGAACACCTGAACTGATCTTTAAAAGAAAAGCCCATTTCTTTAAAGATGCATATATTTTTGATGTTTTGACGTCATTATCTAAAAGGATGTCAAAACATTATCAACTTGTGTTATTCAAGCTAAATTACAGATAACAAGTTGAGGGAGAACGAAAGAACAAATTGAGGGGGAACTCACTTAAATCGTAAGAGATGATCGAGAATATGATCGAGATCGATGAAAGTTAGATGAGCGAGTTGTGATGAAAATACAAAATTTGAAGTGAAGAAAAGGTAAAGCCAGCAAATCAGAAGAGAAGGTTGCAAATCAGAAGATGAGCGGATGAGACTGATCAAGATCAGACGTGATCGAGATCAGATATGATAACCTGATATGCTAACTCGATATGATGTACTTACCAGATGTTAATATGTTGATTCGAAGATGTGTTGATTGAGAAATGTGATCGGATCTGTAAAAAAAAGAAATCGATAAAGACGTGTAAAAAAATGTCGAGACTCTAAGTAAAACCGATTTGAGATTCAAGAAAGTGATCCGAGACTCAAGAAGAAAAAAGAGACCGAGGGTCGGGATGTTCAAGTCGAAGAAAGAAGACTGAGTGTTATCGATCCAAGGTCCATTGAATCAAGAGACCCGAGACTCCGATGTCATCGAAGACACCGAGAGCTCGATAGAACGAAATAAGATCAAAGAAGACTGGAGACTTGTAATTCTTTATGTTTTTGTCTTTACTTTTGATAAGTTTATTATAATCTGTAACTAATATCATACAATCAATGAAACTTTATTTTTATGCTCAAAGATAATACCTCATTATCTTTTTACATGTCTTTATATTTGATAAGCCTTATGATGTGATGATTAAATTGTTGGGAGATATACCAATCTTGTAATAGAAAAAAAACTGAAACCTGAGTATAGGTTAAGTGTTTTTGTAACAAGATGGTTTTGACATCATCAAAAAGGGGGAAATTGTTGGGAAATGAATTTAATAAAAGAAGATTTTGATTAGATCTCAAAACCCCTGAGTATGACATATTCAGGATAATCTTGATAGATGAGTCAGGATTCAGTTTTAGAGTGTTCAGGATGTTATCTGCACCGTGTATAGTCGGATAGATTAGATCAAAGTTAGTCAATGAAAAGTTTCAAGACTAAGATGAAACTGAGAATCTGAAAGACTCAGTATGAAACTAAGAATCTGAAGACTCAGTATGAATCAAGAAACCTGAGACTCAGTATGTCAACGGACACTGAGGCTTAGATAGACACTGAGACTCAGAGAACCCTGAAGACACAGTAATTACTAAAGACTCAGTAATTACTGAATACTCAGTGTAAACCTGAATGTTCCTATGCGAAGAAACTGAGGAATATTCGTTGGAATCGGTGGCGTGGACCAACGGAGAGGAAGACAACCACTGGAAAAATTGCAGAACTTACAATGAATAGTATGGATTTGAATGTGATTCTCTCCAACGGTAACATTCAAATCCACACTATAAATACAAGATCTTCCATCAAATTAAGTGTGGAGAATATGCACAAGATGCTACAGAGCCAAGAGTCTTTATTCAACATTCCCACCATAGAACACAGTGTCAGTAGATATACAAATATATTCAAAGAGTGTTCTAGAACCCAATCTAAGCAACCCACGATGTATCCTAAGCTTAGAGAGATTTTCCCAACCTTAGCATTGAGGCTAAACAAATGTAAGGGAAAATCTCACCATAAGTTGGAGACAACACCAAACCCAAACCCCATTCTCGTAAGAGATAACTAGTGGTGAAGTGAGGTAGTTGTTAGGAAATCCCGAGAGAGGTGAAAGTGTGAACTCGTTAAACATCTAGAGGCGAGCCCGAGAGGGTGATAAGTCCAGTTTGAGTTAGTAAACTACAGAGGTGGTCAGAAAGCTCAAAGTAGAAAGGTTAGTAAACTACAAAGGTGGTTAGAAAGCCTTAGGAAGTGTTTGAAGGAATTTCCCTAGGAACAGGGAGAGTGGATGTAGGAGCTTGAGTCTCCGAACCACTATACATTGTTGTGTTCTTTACTGCTTTACATTCTTATCTTGTCATACGCATTCGATCATAAGCAAAACACATCACATGAGCTTAAAATGTAAAAATCTGGAATCACCATTCCTTCACCCCTGTTTTATATGCATCGTGACGACATAGACGCCAAAAATGGGTTTTTTCCAAGGGCCTATCATATCTTAATATTAAGTGATTGTGTTCTTGGTTGATTAGATTTGTCAAAAAGATCAACTAAAATGATTCTATAAACATCAAAATGTAGCACAATAAAAAATCATATTATTAAAAATTATCAAAACTTATTCTTAAAACATAATAAATATAAGAAAAGTAAACTTAGAAGTATGTCGATCACTCCTTCTCAGACTTAACAGATAAAATCGATTTTGCCTTCTTTTAAGATCCACTACAGGATGACTTGTCATCAAATGATCGTTTTAACACTGCATCAGTTTCTTCAAGACAAACAACATCAGTGTATGGAATGTTTTTATTTGGTGAAACAGAGTCATCGCATGTTGAACCAACCTAGTAAAAGTAAATGGAAAAAAAATAATGTATAATAAAATTTTGTATTGATTAAAAAACTTATATATAATACATAATAATAAAAAAACATATTAAAAAAATGAAAGATTACCTTAGACGTATTGGAAATCTCACTACCAACAGCTTGGGAATTCTCATTGCCATGCTATAAAACAAATTGTGTTGAACAATTTTTTTTTTTTTTTTGATATTATAACAATGTAATATGAAACTTATTTATTGTTGTATAAATTATCTAAAAAATTAACACAATAGTAAATAAGATAAATATTCACACCTCGTTAGATTCAGGAATAGTTGAATATTTGTTTATCATTGATGAATCTGTATTCACCTTGACAACATTAAAAGCTTTGCTCTGTTGGGCAATTTCTTCAGGTTTAACTTGAATTCTAAACAGAAGTGTGCGATTGAGAAGATCCTGGATCTCAAGCGGGATATTATATCCATCCTTCAGAAATATAATGACGATAAAAATAAATATAGAATAAGAAATATTTTACATTATTAATAATGATAATTTAAAATACATATATATTAATAGAACATAATTGATTATTAAAACTTACATCTTTACAATTTTCCAACAATTCATATAAGCTCTTTTGTGAAGCAGCTCACAACAAATAGTGTCCCATAGATTGAGCGTAAAATTGCTTGTACCATCCTCAACAATAACCCTTATCCCATATCTAGAAACATTATTAATTATAAAAACCATATTAACAACGACTTCAGTTTCTAAAAAAAAAAAATTAACTAAAATAAATAAAAAATTGTAAAAAAAAAATGTGTGTATACAAAAATAAAAATGGTAACATATATACCTTATAACAATGGAAACATCATCCTTTCCACATTTAGAGCAAGAAAATTTTCTACTGTTCTTAAATACTTTTCGAGAACATTTCTTACATGAATAAAACCACCAGTTATCATATGACTCCAATTCAATTATTGTAGCACATATCCAATGTACATACCAACGTGAAAATTAAACAGACTAAAAATTATAAAATGCAATATAAAAATTAATGTTATTAAAAAAAAGAAAAATAATATTATTTTATATAAACACTAACCACACTATTTCGAAGAATCCAATCAATTTCAAAGTTAGAAACATCTTTGCCTTTTGGGTTTTCATCTGAGAAGACCACTTAAAATGACCCACATATTTTTTTATCTTTCGATTTAATAGCAAAACTATAAAAAATAGAAAATAATTATTAACGTGCATTTCATATAAAAACCTCTTCAAATTTTTTTGAACATACATAATTTTACCTCTTTTTCAGATCAGAAATTTCCTTAATGTCATTACCAAAAATAATTTGGGAGGTATTGAAGGAATTTGACATTGATACTTCACTTGAAAATTAAGGCACAATTTTTAATATAAACTTTTTTTAACAACTTAGACATTCGTCAATAAACATACCGTTAAAAACTTTTGGTCGAAACATTTTGAAAATAGGTACAGGTGGAGTTTCATATCCAAATGCGTGCACTTTTTTTCATTTTTTCAATGAAATCACCCCAAAGGGAAACTTTCAACCATGAACCCCTTGTATTAAATATATAAAAAAAATGTACATAACAAAAAGAATTAAAAATTTAATATACATATAAAAAAAATACTTACACACTGTCCTCTATGGTCAAATCCAACAATTTTGTAGTTCTTGACCCAACTTGTCATCAACAATATCACCAATATAATAGACTCGGCCTATTACATCTACATAATGAAAGTATCAAATTAAATATTAAAAAATAAATGAACTAATTATATATTTTAAAAAGAATATTCATACATAAAAATATTCATGGTATATCTAGTTACCAATAAGAAGATTCTCATCGATATCATTATCAATTGTTAACTGTGAAAAGTCCCTAAAGAGAAACATGTTGAAAGGAAAATCTACATCAACTGATTGAATCAATCGAGTATTAGATATGAACTGGATCTTAAATTTGTTAATGGTCGTCTTAAACAAAGATTTGCCAGGAGTGAATGAAATTTCGAAGAGTGTACAATCTGTCTTCCACAATATTATCCTTGAACTTATCAAAACGATATGACTTGATGGTAGCATGAATCCTATCACCCTATACATGAAAAATAAAATTAATATATTAAATGAAAAAAATGTGAATACATATATTAAAATATGTAAAGATAGATTATACGAAAAACCAATCAGAGCTTTTATTACAAAATAGATTTAGAGATATATTTTTCTTCTTATCCTTGAAAAATAAGAAGGAAAACTATTTTCGAATTCATAAACCCAACATTCTATCTTGAATAAAATGACACGAACATGATTATATTCACGTGGCACAAAAAAAAAATATTTGGAGACACTTATAGCAAAAAATATAGCAATTGCTATCTTTTTATCACTATTATGCATTAGTAGAGCTTTTATTTCAACCATATTTTATACAAAAAATCAAAGATTCTTATAATCCTTTAATTATATATAATATCATATATATATATATATATATATATATATATTAAAATATGTAAAGATTGATTATACGAAAAACCTCTGAATCATGGAATACACATTCCAGATTTCTTAAAGGATTATCAGGTCCGTAAGCAGGAGATTCATACACACGAACACAACGTAATTTAAGAAACCATGTCGTTTTGGAAGCATTAACATGTTTAATCAACGATAATACGGACGCCATGTTGAGAGAAGTTCAACAAACTGAAATTAAAAACAACTTGAACTATTAGATTCTAAAGAAATAAAATGATTTGCAAATAAATAGTAAAATAGATTGATCATCACCAGTATAATGGAGAGTTGTGTGAAATAAAAATGTGAAATCCAAATATATATAGGTAAATGGCATGTACTCCACATTTAGAAAGTGAATAATGTGTGCAAAATAAAAATAATAATTAACTAAATAAACTTATAATGTTAATAAAAAAAATTATTAAAAATACCATTTTTTTTCTTCTTAATCAATTTACAAAAGAATCTATCTATATAAGTATAGAATCAAGTAACATAACAAATATGAGAACATATAAAATGGAACTGTCATAATTAAAACATAGTAAAAAAATGGCATTCAATTGACACATAGTAACCATAAGAAGACAATACCTTATTATTGGGCACATTCTAGAGTTTAGATGTAATTCAACCGGTGTAATTGATTTCAATTGGTAAATTTCATTTACTAAAATTCAGCTGATGTAATTGATTTCAATTGGTATGTTTCAATTACTAAATTCAATTTCAATGGCAGCTTGATCTTGAATTTAATAGGACGAATTTTATGGAGTAATTTCAGGTGCAAGTGTATATGATAATTTCAGCCAAACGACATAAATTTCATGCGACTTAAGGAATATTAGTCATAAATTGATCTTGACATAATTCATCCTTAAGGAATATTTCAGCAGCACTTTCAGTGGGATTTTCATGGGAAATCCATGATTATGGATTAATCCATACACATCTGTTATAGAGTTCATTCGAATCCCCTCTTTCTCAACTCGGTCAACCATTAACGAAATGGATCGGGCCGGATGGGCTGGGTCAGAAATCCCAAATGACATGGACGGTAAAATAGTTCTCAGCTCTGTACAAATTAGCTTTTGAAATCCCTTTCAACTATTGCTATTTGATTATATTGTCTATGTCATCATGAAATCAATTATTCATGTGATGCTACCATGGTTTTGTTAAGCAGTTGTGGTGGTAGAGTGAAGGCCAATGACATAGTTCATGATGAGGACTTGGCTACCAAAATACCCGAATGTGAGAATGTTTTCTTGATGGTGATTTACGGAGTCTCAAGTTGTTCAACGAAGGTTTTTGTATTTATTTTTGTATTTGGATCCAAATTAGCGTGTTAAATTCAGAGTTATTTAGTAGCTGAATTTTCAATACATTTTATTTGCAGAAAATAATTAATTTTATTGAATATTTTGGACAACTAAGAAGTTTTATTATATAAACTACAAATGTAATCTTGACCAAAACCACAAAGTTGTAAGAGTATCATTACACAAAAAAATCATCAAAAAAATATCAATAGGATCTGTATATGAGTATATTGTAGAATCAAGAAGAAAAAAAATATACCCATCGATATGATCTGCAAAAAAAAAATTGTTTTCAGTTAATTTTTTAGTAACATAATAATACTGCATATGACTTTGAAAAATGTTAAGGGCTTTTTTGTTGAAGGATGTGTATGATGATATGATGTTGGATGTGGTGAAAGATTTATATTTTTTTGCTTTTGGATTGACATACTGAATTCCATAAAAAACACTAATATTTCTTTTTTTATACAATTGGTAGGAAATTTAAAACGTAATCTATTACACAAATTAGTAGAAGAACCACAAGATCGTTGGCTTAAACATCTCCAATCCAAAAGCTGAACATGAGGACGATTCAAACTTTTGGATTGACATAGTGAATTCACATAAAAAAAAAACTATAATATATATATATATATATATATATATATATATTTATACAATTGGCAGGAAACTTAAAACCTAATCTGTTACACAACTCAGTAGAAGAACCACACGACCGCTCGCTTAAACATCTCCAATTCAAATGCTCAACATGAGGACGATCCAAATCGCGAAGTGGTATAGCTATGAATTCCACCATGATTCGATTAATGGTAGATGAGAATTATGAGTATTTATAGAGTTTGAATGTGAAGGTAATGAGCAATAATTATGGTGTGAATTAATTATAATTATAAAAAGGGTAAAAAGTAAAAAAAGTAAAAAGAAGAAGGAGTGATTGGTGCAATGGATTGGACGATCAAGATCAATTTAGAAAAAACGATCAACGGTTAAGGTAGTTTGGAGCCAAAATCAAGAGTGGTAAAATAGGTGCTGTTATATATTTATGATTAGGAAATTTTTGGAATAAATATGGAAATTAAATTGATTTTTTTTAACAAAATTACCATTTAAGAACTTAAAATTTAAAATTTTGTTCCACTTTTCGTATTCCATTGGTGTTTTACCCTACTGAATTTTTAACACACTGACTCAAAAGATGATGATTCGTTGAATATTTTTTTATTATTTCACGTGTTATTTATTCATATTATGAAAACAAAATGAAATACCAATTATGAAAGACAAAAACTTATATGAGACGGGGGCAACTTAGCATAAATCACATTCATCCCTCCCAAAGTGTTAAAGCGTCAATGTCTTATTTATACACCGTCTTATCGTGAGACCGTCTTATACAAGTATGCCTCATAATGGAATGGGAAATCTAATTCCTCAATATATTTTTTTTATAACTCGGTATTCGACCAAAAAATTTACTAATTCATGGACCAGAATCTACCGTCCATTAGTGGGGTCCCCTCTTCAAACCAGAGTTAAACTCTGTATAAACTAACACATCTTAATTTTTAATAGTACATAAAATAAATCGAATATAAAATTAAAGAGGAGCACGCTCGTAAATCTCTAATATACGCCACAAGGACAATTCTTTGGGGTTCTCATTCCTCAATAGTATGTCGCGACTTCAATATGTGTTATGTTGAGTGCCGTACGTATCAATGCTTCGTTAAGACAATTGGCATGTTACCACATGTGCCCACATGGATATTTCCAGTTTTTTTCATAATTAATCTAAATAGTCAATGTTTTATTTCGCATATTGAATTTAATTATATATATCAATATTAACCGTCTATATATATTTTATATCTACATTCATCATATTACACTATAAGACTTTAAATAATAAAAAAATGACAAACACTCATATAAGACGGTCTCATACATGAGACGGGGTATAAACTAGTCCAAATCAACATCCATCCATTCCAAAGTGTTAATGCGTCATGCACAAATTATAACCCGTCTTATCGTGAGACCGTCTCACGCAAGTGTGTCTCATAAAAAAATATGTTACTATTGTTTCTCTACCAAAAAAATCTTTAATGATATAATTCAACATATAAAGTATTTTGATCATAGGAACTACAAAATAATTTTTACTATTCAAATTGATATTTTATATTCAGTTGATCAGATTTTCTATTTTATTTACACTCTTTTAGTTTATGTAGGTCCCGAACGGGTTTTGTGAGGGCAGAAGTCTAGAGGGGAGGGGTGAATAGACTTCTGAAAACTTTTTGTGCAGATCAGGTGTGATGATTTAATTTCGATCGAGTGCGAAATGAATCGATTTGGTCGATAACCAACTTACTAATCGCTGAAAGGCAGTCGATTCAGTAACTATCGGTTTAACGATGTGTGCGGAAGCTTAAGTTTTACCCGTGAAAAACTGTTTTTTATAAATCGATTCCAAAGTTAGTGTTTTTAACGGTTGGATGAAGTGTCAAGCTTGATCAGATCAGAAGCTTGGTGCTAGCTGATCTCAACTTAGAATATGTATGCGCTTTAAAGGTTGTGCAATTGTGTAGACAGTTAATCAAAGCGGTAAAGACACACAAGATTTATAGTGGTTCGGACAAACCAGTCTTACGTCCACTCTTCCCTATCACAAGGGGCACCAACTTAACCAATGGACTTAGTTTTATGTGTTAGTCCAACACAAAGACAATCGACAGATATTTAAGGAGTTCTCACTCAACCGATCCCGTAAATCGTAACTAGAAACCCTATGCGAAATCTTGCTAAACAACTTAACCTAACTTGGGTTTGGATAAGATTGTTTTGGTTCCAACTATGAAATCTTTTCTAGTGTTTAAGGTAGCCTATCAATTTAGATGAAAAGATTTCTATGCTAAGAACTTATGGGATGAACACTTAATATAATAATCTTCTTGATCGTGTTCTTCGTATGAAATCGATAATTGCTTGAGCTTCTTGATTGTACAAAGTGTTTCCGTGTTTTCACTCTGAAGTGTGATCCCATATTTATAGACCTTGAAATCAAAGAGTCGTTGGAGAGCAATTTGAATTTCAAAGCTATATTAGGTAGGTTTGAAGGATTGATGTGGCGTCTTGAGAGCGGCATGGCCGAAAGCGTGAACTTGTATTTTATAGCCGTTAGAGAGAGCAACATCAAATCTTTAATTGTCGGCTCCGATCATACGTGTCTTGTTCTTATTGGTTAATGGCGCACTTTTCGGTGTTGTTCTTCCAACTAAGGTTGACATTCTTCTTGTTCGGATCATCGACGTATGATTAGGTGAAACATCGATTTTTCACTGGTGAGTGACCGATCATCGAATCGATCGATCCACCGATGGAGTCTTTCAGTGCCGGTTGACTTAGCTTCAACTAGCGGACTTCGGTGATGTAGGTCTTCCGGGTTTGATCTTCCGGAAGTCATCCGATCTTCAAGTATTACGAGTTTGAGCTTTATGACTTCAAATTTGAGATATCGACTAGATCGGATCGATCGATCTTCTGTTCTTCTAAAGATTCGGCACCGCCGGATATCACCGTTCTTTGGATCTTCAGATCTGACTTATACATATTGAGGTCCCTCAATATGTGACCTATCTATTACATCAGTTGTTCTATATAGTAATTATCAACTGGTATTCTATAAACGATAATATAAACATCGATTACCTAATGTAAATTTGGTCCTATTACATGTGTTTACGGAACTTTTATCAAAACTATAAATTTCTCAACAATTTCCCTTTTTTGATAAAACCAAAACACCGAGAAACCAAACACAGTTGATAAATATAGAACATTAAAAAAGCACATAATCGAGGAAGACAATGAGATTTTGTCTTAGGATCGGAAAATAAACTTTTTCTCATTAGATATGTCGATTACATGTTACATCGAGAAAAGTTTGAATTTAAAACGGTGATCATGAGAAGTCTTACGATTCTTCACTCTTTTAGGCTTGTATCCTTCCGCATCTCTCTTTGATCTTGAAGACGTTGAAAATCGATATAGTTTCCATTTGACATCATTGGTCCGGCCGAGGATCGATTATGTGCGTTTTGCTTTCAGGATGTCAAAGTAGAATCTCTGAAATGCCGGTCTGTCAAATGAGTCATCCGCCTTCTTCGAGTAATCCAACGGATCATACTCTTGGCGAGATATTTTTACATTGATAAGTTTGGCCTCATTTTCCGTGATACTTGAAAAAAACGGATATTTATTTTCTAACGGTTGAGGAATTCATCATCCGGAGATTCTTCTCGTGGAACAAGATTAAGGACAAAAGCATCTAGAAGCCATTCACTTCGATCTTGTTCCATTCCTCAAACCTCTTAAGATGCGCAAAGCAGTTTTTGGAATGATCTCATCAACTCTTTGGCAAATTTGAGGTTCCAAATGCAATTTTCCGATCTTTTCTTTCTTCGCTCTCGATCCGAATTTTTTCTTGATTTTACGCCTCTGTTTTTTTTACGCCCTTTTTTTCTTCTTTTCTTTTTCGGGTCTCTTCAAATCTGCTCTTTGGGCCGTTTCTCGGCCGATTCCTTATCGGCTCAGATCTGGCTATTTGTCTTCTTGTGACTATTTTAGTCCGAGTGTAAAAAGTGCATTGGTTGTGTCCGAGTGGGTATACAGTTGTGATGTCCCAAAACACCAGTTGACTACCTTTTGTGATGTCCCAAAGGCACCATGGCAGCTACCTTTCTTGCCTTTGACTTTTCCATCTTTTCAGAGACTTCGTTAGAAAGAGATCCGGATGGTCTAGTCTTTGTCCGCAGGCTTCAATGTCAATTAGGTCTTCGTTATTTGTTACGATCATGTCGATTGGTTTCTCACTCCGTCATTTCCCTTTTTGGTTTGATCAAAAAAGGCATGAGTGGGAAGTTAGGGATCAAAATCGACCGATATTGCCCTGTTGAGATCACGCAGCAGATAAACACCGAACTTGAGCGGTTAGATGTTCAACCTTCGAGATCATTTCGGTCTTGACAGATTCCATGGCGAGAGAGTGTAAAAATCAGTTTGTCAAGTTTTCTTCTCATCAATTCGAGCTTTTCGATGAGCATCGAAAAAAAACTTGTTGTTGATCCACCGAATCGACTTTTCATCAACGGATTTTATAAGTTCGGGCAACCACGGTGGTCACGTTTGGGAGAACCGATCTTTGATTCTTTGCAAATGGGGAAATAGCCAATTCCCCTTTGATCTGTTATTTCTTTGAGGCCAATCTGCCTCGATCAACTATCACTCCCTCAACTTTTCTTTCAAGAGATCTTTGAGACAAGATCGATCTCCAGAAATTTATCGGCGGTGATGTGAGATGTTGCAATGTTTTTTGCGTCACTTGATCGATTTGATTGTTTGTGCCTCCGGTGGTTGGTCATGAAAGCTAAGACACCGATTCACTATCATCGGCAGACCTCAGATCCTTCATTGTCGATGATGCGCGGGGAGCTTCTTGAGCGATCTCGGTTCGCCTTTGTTCACCAACCCCAACTTCCGTGGATCGAGCTTTGATAGATTCAAGATAGTTATCACCACCGGTGATCCTACTTTAGCGATTTTCATATCGAAATCAAAATCTGCAAACTCATCAAGACCGCCCATCTGCTCAATAATCATTATAGAATCGAGAAGCTTTTTTAACCGAGATCTCTCCGGTGAGGATTTCCATAACTTCTTCTCTAATAGCAGGATGGGCGATCCGATTCCGGATACATCTCATCAATTTCTCGTTCGATTTGCATTCGACCATTTTCCCTGTGATGGTCTTTGATGATCTTGACTCAGAATTGTCATCCGGATTCTCGTTGATGAGATGTGGAGGGTTCTCGTGGTGCTTGAGTAGGCGGAAGTTGTCGATTGGCTCGACTGCGGGCAGAGGTTCATTGTGGAGGCAGTCGCGCCGGTTCCAAATGAGTAAGGTTTCGGTTCGCGAATCGTTGTAGTTTGAGTTCATGGCGATGATGATGTAGTTTCGTGTTGGCAAGGTGGAAGAGTAGGAGAGACATGCTTTCCAGACCATTAGTCCGAGTGGTGAATATTGAGCCGGAGTGGAGATGAGATCGTTCGTCTACCGCTTCTTCCTCGTAATGAATGGGCGCGGAGAAGCCCGCCTGCCTCGATTTTTCACACGATTTTTGTGGTGCAACAGACCGATCCGGGCGCTCTTTCTTCATCGACTCATCTTCTAAAGCATCGAGTCATGGAGGCTTGTTTTCGCCTTCTTCGCCTCTTCTCCGGACCTTCACCGATTTTTCTTTTCTTCCGAGGGGCATCGGTGTAGAATAAATTGCTTCCTTGCTTTTTTCCCTTCTTCGTCTTTGGGGGAGTTGGCGCGATATCATCGTCTCTGTGGCCCAAATATGGCTAAAGTGGTGGAGAGGAATGCCTTGTAGGACTTCAAGTCCGTTCGTTCCCATCCGGCATTCGCATTTTGTCTTGTGGGATAACCGCAACCTTGTTGAGATTGTCGATCCTCTTCTTGAGATAGACTGCCTCCACTCATCAACTCCAAATTTATCATGTTCTTGGAGTAGAATGGCCTTTAGGAACCCATGCCAATCGATGTTCTTGGCTTCATCAATTATTGCAACCATGTTATACGGTTTGGTGATGTAAAGAGCATTCATTTGAATGAAATACCCATAATTGTTTTTGACAAAATGTCAAACAACAATCGGTATTTCCTCTTGAGCATTGGCGACGACAAAGCCCCGACGATGATGTTTGTCGGCCTCTCCGATGAGCTCGTTTTCGATCGGCTCATCTTGATTCTCCTCAGTAGTGAGCGGGTGAGATTCGTCCTTTTGGTAGGTTGAACAGACGAAAGTTATATTCTCATTCGTCGCGATCGATCTCTTCTCCGTGGATTTGTCGAAAGTAGTTCTTTCCCGAGCATCTGATCCACCCTTAAATTCCTTACGAATACGAGGGCTTCATATTTGCATCTTTGGATTGCGATGAGCAAAGACAATATTTCTCAAGTCCCGCTTTCTTGAATTTCCTCTACTTCCATTGATTAGGATCCTTTGTAACCCCAAATTGTACGAACTTGTCCTCGACAATCCTTAATGTCGATTCAAGATAATTGCACATTATTTTACCCATACCGTGAGTGATCATCTGAGATAAGATAGATTCGGTTAAAATTGTGCATAAATACTAAGAATATCACATATCGCGGAAACCAAGAAACAATAAAACATAATCTGAGGATATCAACGATTGACAAAATCTTTAAGATCAATGGTTTTAAAAGAATGATTCATCAAATAATCAGAAATTACAGATTTTGAAAACTTAAGAAAAACACTTTGAATCGCAGAGAAGTAATGGAGAGTTTTTAGAAAATAAATAAATAAGTTTGTGATTTGGAAAACTCTGGTAGGGTTTTTGATGAACCTTATAAAGATGAGGAGGAACAAAGGACAAGATTTGGAAGATCAACCGTTTGAAAAGATTAAATGATCCAGATTAAGCGGTTTTGATCGAATGGTTGAAAAAGGTACGCATTTGAAAACCTTTTGGATTTAAAAGCTCATTTTGTAGCAATTAATACATGTACTTACGTCCGCATTAAATGATTTGGGGATACGTCACCGTAGTGTCGCGATAAAGAAGGCAAATAAAAGCAGATAAGATCCGATAAATAAGCAAATAACAAGGAAAAGAAAGGCGATTCTGGTTGATCGATATAGCAATCGATCAATACCATTTGAAGTTGATTCCACTTGTTGATCTTAGTTTTCTGCCTAAACCTTATAATTTCCCAACCGTTCTTTTCAACCGATCTGCGTTTCATTTTGTGTCCGATTTTCCTTCGATCTTCTCGATCGGTTGAAGTTCCCTTCAACCGATATTTATGTTTTCTCATATCGATATATCGATTTGTTGAGGTTTCAAGATCAACCGATCTTCCTTATCGTCGATCGGGCCAGATGTAATCGATTTTGGTTGACCTAATCTGATTCTTCTCAGATCAAGCCAATTCTTTGGGATAAGTGTTACCGCCAAAACTTAGTCTAGAATAGTAGTCTCTATTCCCTAAGTTGGCGATTCGATTTGTTTATCTTGTAATTATAAATGCGTATATCTTGATATGTCAATCCGCCGTAAATTTATCCAATTATCAGTCGCGTGATTTCTACACGCTGTCCTTGTGATGCAAATTTCTCTAAAAGGCTTTTTGAAATCAAATTTGCATTTGCACCCTTGCTTGACCTCTATAAATTGGACCAATGTTTTACACAACATAACCCATTCACCATACTTATCTTCTTTGTAAAAACATGCATCCTGGTGAACCCTTATTTCCGGTGAAACTTCCGGCAATTTTTCAATGATTTCAGCTTCTCAAATCAACCCTATGTGTCCCTTATCACTGTTTTCGTCGTCATCAAAGATTTCACATACAATTGTTGCCAAGCTTCTCTACCACCACGGCGGCGGATCTCATCGTCATGGCGAGAAGACACTTCTCCTAACCGTATGCACCTTGTGTGTCTATCGTGATGACGTAACTAGCATCAACAGACTCAGTCTGATATAAAACATGAGTTTGATATACGGTCTTGATCAGACAACAGCTGATCTTCGTATATCAACTCAATTTTTTCATGTAACACATGTGCCCATAAGGTCTTTAAACCAAACTCTTGCCACGTGTGCTCCATTTAACAGCTGGAGAGTCCATTGACTTCAGGTCTAAGAGCTCCTGGCTTAGAAATCCTATCAACGCCGCTCTCGCTCCACGGGTTTTAGCTTCAGCTAGCGGCTTTAGGATTACTTTAAAGTCTCTCTCACCCTTGTTAAGTGGGGGAAAATGAGAGCATCAGATTTAAAATCTCTCTCTCTCAAGACTTCTTGGGTTAGGGATGAGGGTTTAGGGTTATAGGTTTTAGGGTTTTTGGTTATGACTTATGTCCTGACCTCCGGGTCCTTTGTACTTGTAACTTGTAATGTAATCTGACCTTCGGGTCTTTATCAATGAAAAGTTCTATTATTCCATTGTTGTGTAAATTCTCTGCTTTCTTATGCGATTGTAGGCTTTAATCTGTGAATCTTGCTTGTTGAATATCAGCTAAATCGACTTACAAAGATGTAAAATAACCCAACTGATTTAATCAGATATTCCTTTTAAATTGAGCGTTGCCTTTAATCGATAAACCTTAAATCGATCGATTCCTTTAATCGATAACTCAGAATCGATCGATTTCTCACATCAGTTCCTTGACTGATCTTCTGATCAGTTGAGATATCAAACTCAACTGATTCCTTTCAACCTGGTTAGTCTCTTAACCAGCTGGTTCTGGAGAACAATCCATCAAGCATTTTAGGTGCTTTTCTCCAAGATCCGAAGCCCAGCTCATTACACAATTCTCTGAATCTAATCTCATTTTAGTGGCTTGGTTAGAATATCGACTTCTCAGAATCGGTGTGAATCTTTTCCATTCGATATTCTTCTTTTCAACATGATCTCTTATAAAATGGTGTCGACATCCACATGCTTGCATCTTGTATGTAGAACAGATTAAAGTGATTGCAATAAAGACTTATTCTTCGTCGCGAGAATATAGGTACATTCTTAGCTACGATGTTATAATCCCACCGCCGACTAAGCCGGAGCGGTTGGGGACAACTTTCATGCGACCATATATTACGCTTGAAGAGTAGATATACTGAATCGATGTCCTTCTTTTGAAAACCACGAGATCGGGTTTACTTCCTAAAAACCCGACATGTTCTCGAGGTTGACTTCCTGTCAATCTTGCAACCTCCATAATCAAAATCAGAATACCCACTAAGCTCTAGATTATCATCTGATGGGTAAAATAAACCAAGGTTTACTGTCCCCTTCAGATACTTAAGAATCCGCTTAGCTGCTGTTCTTTGGATCTTCAGATCTGACTTATACATATTGAGGTTCCCCCTCAATATGTGACCTATCTATTACATCAGTTGTTCTATACAGTAATTATCAACTGGTATTCTATAAACGATAATATAAACATCAGTCAGCTAACAGGTCTGACTGGTCCTATTACATGTGTTTCTGGAACTTTTATCAAAACTATAAATTTCTCAACAGTTTAATTTTAAATTGACGATATGTATATATATTTGTTTATAATATTTTCGACTTTACATATTTTTCTGATAAACTTTAATAGGAATAAAATAAAGTATAGGGAAGGTACCTATAACCTAATTACCAGAATTAGCATGTGCCCAACAATTTAACTACCGTACTTATCAATGATAGTTACAAAATTAATGAGCACGTCAAGACCACATGGAAACATTTATTGGAGCTGTATTTTTTTATGCTGGTTTTATACGCATTATGTGTATTATACAATTCAATTTTTTTTTTAATATTATGTATGTGCAATATATTTTCTTTCAAACTTATTTCTTAAATTATAAATATTGATGAAATTTAAAATACAATAATATTTTTAGTTAGGGATATTGAGTAAATCAAATAATAAAATAGGAGTATTTGATATGTAATAAATGCTTAAATTTTAATTGAAAGATCATATAATTGATTCTAATTGTCTACATTAATTTTTTTATTAGAATTTGAAAAAATAAATAAATTAAAAAATTAGAAAATAGAATACAAGTTGTGGATAGTGTCACGTAAGCTCGGATATAAATTGGAGTATTATGGGGTGATCACGTAAAATTTGAATATTCAACAATAGATGTAAGAAAATATATTAATTAACAATTAACTTACCTAAAAAAAGACACAAATTGGTTTCTAAAATAAATAAAATAAAAAAGACACAAATTAATTAAGACATGATCTTTTATACATCAAGTGCACCATGCAACTTAAATGCATTTTTTATTGCACAGTTCACCTAGCACATATAAAATTATCATAATTAAATTAAAATTACATTTATAATATTATAAACGAGAGTTATAAAAAAAGTGTTACGATAACTAGAAATAAATTAATGTTTGAATTGAAATATAATTACAAGTGAGAAATGTAAAGTATATTAATTATTAAACTGAATACCTTTTTTTTGAAAGGCAAAGATGAAAAATACCTTATAAATTTCGATGTATGAGAATTAAAGATTTCAAAATGAAGATATATAGAAAATACTAAAATACATTACGGGCGGGTTGAAAATAATAATATTAGATTTTTTAGTAGTCAAAATGCTACAAAATTAAAATTATATTATATTTAATACATATCATTTATAATTCAATAATTAAAATTTAATTATAAGTTAAAGAATCAAATTAAATATATATTTAAAATATTAAATTTAAAATTCATGATATAATATATTTTTTTATCACAAAAACAATATATAGGGTAAGGTGCTTTTTTTAAAAAAAAAAAAAATTGCCGAGTAAGATTTGTTGGAAGACCAACATCTATCCTAATAAAATTAGTAGTTTAAATTAGAGATTTAATAATATAAAATACCATAAATAAATCTTTTAAATATAAATTGAGTATTTTGAAATAAATTGAATTAGAGAGGTGGAGCCTTGGAGGTTGATTCTCATTATTAGAGATAAAATAAAATATAAGATTATTCTTTATAAATGAATAGTTAAATTTTAAAGATTAGAATACTATAAACAATTATTAATATAATTTCTTATAATTTGAAATAGAGATTTAATAATGGTACGGTGTGAATCCCAATTAATAAATAAGAGATAACATTGTAAATGTAAGTTACTGAAAATAATACTCCTTCCGTTTTGTAATAAGTGTCTTTTTAGTTTTTTTTTTAATGAAATTAAGAAGGACATGTATTGATAAATTTGCTCTTATTTAGTGAAATTAATAAAGACAAGTTAACAATAAAAAGTATTTTTTAAAATTAAAACAATGAAAAATTTAGAAAAAATAGTGTAAAAAAGGATAAAAGATCATTTAATATTGAATAAGCAAGAAAATATAAAACGAGGGGAGTAATAAATAAGAGTTACAACTTACAATGATAGCAGGGAACAATCTTTGAATTAAGTTGGATTATAGGTAAAATTTGTAAAGTAAATTAAATGACATACCATATATAATTTCAACTCATGAGAACTCAAAATTTCAAAATGAAAGCATATAGAATATAGGGTTGATTCACAAAATTATACGGGGAGTTACCAAAAAAAAAAAGGAATTATCATTAACAAAATATTAAGATTAAGATAAGATTAATATTAAAATTTTCTATAAAAAAGTCCTCATCTAGATGAGGATGAGTAATTCCCCATCCCATCCGGTTTTGGATGGACATATCTAAGGGCATGCTTGGTTGGGGGTAGGGGTGGGAATAGGTCAGGTCGGGCTAGACCTCATATAAAAAAGTCTGGGTCTGGTATTTAATTTTAGGCCCAAATTTAGTGTGTTATCTATCATAAGTTTTTTTAATAGCCTAAGCTTGACCTTTTTAATAAATAGGTTGGGCCTGGAAGTTTTTTAAAAATCTATATAAGAGCTATTTTTTACAACCTTACTAAGACTACTATTCATTGTCAAAAAATCACAATCGCACCTCTAAAAATTTTAAGTGTGCAAATAACAGTATTAAGTGCTTCATCACATCATCAAAAATAATAAGAGAATCATTATAAAAGTTACTCCCCCCGTCCCAGATCAGTTTTCACACTGATCTGGGACCGCAAATCAAAGAAAATGCACTTTATGCCTTTATTCCTTTTTGCAGGGAGGACAAACTTGTCAAATCTACTTTTTGCTAATTGGGTGATTAAGAAATCAACTCAATAGGTGCCCAGATTATAAAGACAGTAAGAAAAACAATTTAAAACATTAAATAAATCAAATAAATTTTGAAAAGTTAAAATTTGAAATCTTGTTAAAGGGAAAAAAATTTCCCTCCTAAAATTCTAAAAGCTGGAAAGTACAAGTGTCTAATAACTCTTTAATGGTGATTGATCCCAAATTACAAAAGGAACTTTCCCTCCTAAATTTACAAGCATTAAAGTTCACCATAAATACAACTTCCTACTCATAAATTCAGTCACCAAACAAAAAAGCAGTCATAAAAATTTCATTAAACGAGGGTAAATAAGTGTATAATTTGAGGGTGAGAGTTGTATAAAAAGTTTCTATTTTGGGGTGTGAAAACTGATATGGGACAAATCAAAAAGGAAAGTGTGAAAACTGATGTGGGGCGGAGGGAGTAATAATTATCATGTTGCGTTACTTGCATTTGCATACTTTATATATACTGCTACTGTTGGGGAATAAGTTGCACAGATCTATTCGGGGTGAATATTTAAATACAAATTTAATTCTTTAATTATTACTAGCATGAATTAATCCTATATTAATTCAAATATTAATTGCAACAACATATCATGCATATAATAAGCCACGTAAAACCTACGCATGCGGAATCTACGGGTTTACGTGAACGTACCTCTCGGGATGGCAGTGAATTCGGTTGGACGGACTAACCAAAAGAACTTCCTAAGTATTCCCTTAGCCCTTGCTCAACTATCCGGTGGAAGGACACTTGTCGAACAATTGACAAAATGAAAAAATAAACTTTGTTGCACCACTTATGTGGATTTGCTAATTTTTCCAGCACATGAAATTGTACTTGGGAATGAAAGAATCATCCCCTATTTATAGGAGAGAAGTGGTCGATTTTTTCAGTAGAAAACCAATGTGGGAAAAGACTTTTCTTGATCACGAAGAAATCTTGAATATATCTCCTATATTCTTTTTCCCATAATTAAAATATTCCACAAAAATCCCACCTCCTTAATATGGATTATTTTCGAAAAAAATGATGCAAGAATCCAAGATTTGGATCTTCTTGAATTTATGAGATATTCTTGTATTTCAAGAAATACATATCTTCCATAATATTTTTTCAAAAAAATCAAGAAAATCTTTCTTGCCCATTATATTCAAAAATTTCAAAATATCCTCATGAATAACCAAGTGGGAGATTTCTTGAATTTAATGAGATAATCTTGTATTCCAAGAATACATAACTTCATTCCATAACAAAATTCAAAGAAAATCTTTTTCCCTCTTTTATCCATAAATTTCGAAAATATTAGGAAAAATAAGCAACAATATTTATTTTATTTTAATCACTTTTTTTTAGGTTATTTGGGCTATATATTTGAAATTACTCGGGGCCTTTTAGGAGAATTAAGATTGAACCTTCTAATGGACCTTGAATATCTAATATTGAGCCACAATATAATTCAAGCCCATAAATATTAATTAATCCCACTACATAATTAATATTGCACTATCCATCTTAACCCATATTACAGTCAATATGACTCCCGGTCATTATTTCCCGTGTTTAAGATTATCTAGCCCATTAAGTAATTCAAGCCACTGAAATAGCTTTCTAATTAATTAATATATTTTATCCTTGGTCAAGGAACGGTTCAACATTATTATCCATACCGGAAACTAATTCCACTTGCAAGATTTGGTATGATAAAGCTTATGAACCTCCCAAAGGGCAAATCAAAAAAGCGTATTTGCAATACGATTCTTCAGATTAAATCTTAGCAATCACATGTGACCAATAATATTGCCCAAGATAAAAAGTATTGAATCTCTTTGATTCGCTACCCATGATAAGTCAAAGTAATAGTTACCAATCCCACGTGATCCTATTTAAGGAACGAAGATTAAGAAATAACGAACCACTGAGGTCTAATTCTTCCTTGTTCAGTTCTGAAGAATTTATCCTCTTGTAGGTCCTATTCAGTGCATCAGTCATGCACTAGTGTAATCTCTTGGTCAAGACAAACCAATCTGAGCCTTACACCTCAACCTTTCGCGATGGGTTGTTCATTTCCATCTAGGTCGTGAATGACGTACTTTTAGTTACAATGGACTGTTAATTTAATCTTTTGTGATCTGGTATCACTAAATTAACTACAATGTAACATGTACGAATTATTGAACAGTTATGCAGTAAATACATGTAACATTCAATCATATTTAAAGCATCAGTGATAAACAATTTATTTCAGTAAATAAGTCTGAAAATTAAGTTTCGATTATACAAAGTAAAAAACATACTTTTCAGTATAATCCAAACAGCTACTAGTTATTAGTGTTGGATATTATTTATAATTATATAATTATATATATATAGTTAAATAGACTGATCTGTTGGACTTAAAAGGCCTACGAAAAAGCTCAAGTCTGATCTATTTAAGTAAATAGACTTTTAAAAATGTCTGAGCCTGGCCTACTTATTAAACGAGCCGGACCGAGCTAAGTTTTAGTAGGCCGAGCCGTAGGCCTTTGTCAGGTAGCCTGACCTATTCCCACCCCTAGTTGGGGGTAATGGAAATCATTTCTATTGATGTTGCTTGGTAGTTTTGATACACAAATAATGAGAATAGAAGTAAACAATTGATCCTCATATGATTCTTTTATAGGATATAATATTTAAATTGATTAGTCCAATCATGAACGGATCCATAAAACTTGTTTGATGGGGGCACAAAAATAAATAATATAACAAGTAGATTTTCCTGGTGAACCCGGGTTCACGTGAATTCTATTTTTTTAGTGTCACGGTTATGCATATACAATTATACACTATTACTATCTTAAAAAATATTTAATTTTTTAAATAGTGATAGTGCATATACATAACAGATCTACAAATTTTTTTAGATGAAATATTTGCATGATTATCTAATTATAATATTTTTAAAAACTCAATTAAGTCATTATATACATATAATATAAGTATTATTCCTAATAATTAAAAGATATATAACATATACTTAAAAAAATATGGGGCACGTGATCCCAACATAGGACATGTAGGTCCATCATTGAATCAAATTACTATGAATTAGTTGCATATACAATTGACATTAGACATTGTATTGTAAAACGATACTGAGTTGGTTGTGATGAAGCTTGATACCCATATTTTTAAAAGAAAATACTAATCGAGGCTAACTTAGGACAAAGAGTGTTGATTTCGGGAGTGACACTGTCGTGATCATTAATAAGAATTATAGACAATTATTAAAAATCTTGGACTTTCTTAAGGAGATCAATTTCAATCATGGATAGTTATATTTTATCATGTTCAGAGTAACTAAAGGGGACAATTTAATTTTTTTTACATGCAATTGAAATTGGGAAGACGATAATAGGTGACAATCAAAGTGGTTTAGAAGGAAATAATTTAAAATTGTAAGAAAAAAATACTTTTAAATTTGTATTATTTAACAATGTAAAATTTTTAAGCAGTTGAAGCGCCAACCATTTCCCATGCCTGATTGCAAGAGCAAAATATGTTCATAAATCGTGTATTGCATCTAAATAAAAATAAATTTTAAAAAAGATTCTTATTATTATTATAAGTAAAATAATTTTTTATAATTTATTTAATACAAAATAAATATATTTTATATTATGTTTATTTTATACTCACAAACAGTACAATACACGGGTGATATACTAGTTAGTACGCTAAACAAAAGAAAAGGAGGGACACAAGTAACATGCTAAAACGAAAAAGGTTGACAAAAATATAAATTATAAAATGAACAAATCTATATTACAATTTACAACAAACACGGCGTCGTTCTCGCATCAACATATAATGAAATTTTCTTGTGCATCTGAACTTTCCCAAATCAACGCCTCATAATCCGGTTTCTTTCCTTCCATCATCCTCTCAATAAATTTGCTCTATAAATATGGAATTAATCTTCATTTATCAATCAAATCGCACTCATTTTTATTCTCTCATTCTCTACTAAAAACATCTTTTTGTGCTTCTTTTTCATCATTCAAGAAATGGGGGCACGTTCGACCACTCTCTTGCTGGTTCTATCACTAATTTGCTTGGTTACTTTATCTAATGTTGTCGAGGTATCTTATGCAATCCATTTTCCACTTTTCTACCCTAGTGGAACCTGTTCATACGCTATTTATTGACTAACTGACTGTTTGTATAAGATTTGACTCATTGTTATGATGAGAGGTTTACTAGAATTTGCCATTATACTTTCTATTCTATTCTAAATAATAGAGTATTATTCTTTTTTATTACAGGGGTACAACAATCTCCGTCCTCGAGGTACCACTTAAAAAATTTTAATTTTTTTAGTATAAAAATGTCAAATTTTTAGAATACCAAATTTATAAATTTATGATAATTTTGACAGATTGCAAACCTCGTTGCACGTACCGGTGTTCAGCAACATCACATAAGAAGCCATGTATGTTTTTCTGCTTGAAGTGTTGTGCAAAATGCCTTTGCGTTCCAAACGGGACTTACGGCAACAAACAATCATGCCCTTGTTACAACAACTGGAAGACTCAAGAAGGACGCCCTAAATGCCCATAGACCTATTTATTCATATTTTCCTAATATTTTCAATAATCCATTTTAATTTACCTCCACATTCCTTTTACAACATTTGGTTTTTTTGCCTATGATGTGAAGGGGATATTTTCTCATTTGTATTTGTTTGGCTTGTTATTTATTATTTTGTAATGAGAAAACAATATCCGTGTACCAATTTAATTGTTTTAGCCCATTTTCTGGTGTTATTTGTATGCTTTAAATGCGTTTCATTAATAGAATTTCTTAATTGGTCTGAGAAATACAAAATTACTGGGACGGAGTATTAATCGAATATTTCGCACATAGTGCCAAGTATAATTTCGATTTCTTAGTTTTTTTTTTTGAAAGGTAAAGATGAAATATATTATGATGAGCACAAGGTGTACTCAAAACCCGGATCATACAATTCTAGGACGCATGAACAAAAACTTATAACCTGGCGGGAATGCACTCAATCGGATTGCACTCCCAACTATTAAACGGATAAATAAAAGACAGTGGATAATGAGACCGGATCCACTTCCAAGAACAAAACTTGACACCATCAATTAGTTCATCCAAAGTATAAGAGCTCTCCTTGAAAATCATACCATTTCGGACTTTCCAAATCTTCCACAGAGTAGCTTGCCAAATCAAACCAAAGACTTTCTTCCTAATCTTGCCCTTTTCGACTTCAACAAAATCAGCAAAGTGATCACGAGCAGTCGAGGGAAAGGGAATTGACTTACCGAGCCATAATGACACGGCTTGCCAAACAAGCAAAGCAATCGGACAAGAGAACAATAGGTGGTTGGAGGACTCCACCGGGCCACGACATAAGGAACACGAACCATCCCCCAAACCCACTGAAACACCACGAATCATCAAGTTGTCCTTTGTCGGGATTCTTTCAAGAACAACCTTCACGAGAAACCTGAAATTTTCGTCGGAATCGCCTTCCACCACAACTTCCACCATGGGAACATCACCTCTTCTTCACCTCCCGAATCAGCCACAAGCAAGTCATACATCTCCTTCGTAGTGAAAGGGTTCTTTCTCGAGCCTTTCCACACCCACGAATCCATCGAGTCCACCTTAACTTTGTACCTGTGAAGCATTTGCCAAAGATTCATATAAGCAAAAAAATTGTTAGTATTAAGCTCCCTTCCCCATTTGAACACCCAATACTCGCTCCCCACCCCACACCCTCCCAATCACTTCCTCCTTTTGTAATGACAAAGCAAACAACTCCAGAAATCTATCTTTTAACCGACACCTACTCTCTACCCATGGATCGACCCAAAATCTCACTCTACACCCACTTCCTAACGAGAAACTCAAGTTATCTCTAAAGACTTCCCCAATTGGACTCCACCACAGCTCGAACAAATCCCTCCACCATAATGACCATTTCTTACTGACTGAACTCACATCTGGCACCCACCTAAAAGACTCATACCTAGACTCTAAAACTCTGACCCAAAGAGATCTTTCCCCTGCCACCCACCGCCATAACCACTTACACAACAAAGATAGATTAAAAGACTTGATATCCCTCACAACCAAACCCCCCTGACTTTACTCTGACACACTGACCCCCGCTTGACCCACACAATTTTACGACTCTCTCCCTTACCCCCCCTAAGAAATTCCTTTGCAATCTTTTCAAGGTTTTAATCACACACTGGGGCTTTAAAAAAGGATAGATAGTACACTGGCAGAGCTGACAACACCGAATTCAATAGCACTAACCGACCTCCAAACGATAAGTATCGCTTTTCCCAACCCGAAAGCTTCCGTCTGAATCTGTCAATCAATGGCTTCCACATTTCTTTATTTCGAAAATTCGCACCAATGGGTAAGCCTAGATAAGTGAATGGGATCTTACCCACATTGCATTGTAGAACTCCCGCAAGAGCCTCCAACTGTCGGGCCTTTACATTCACACCATGTAACGAGCTCTTGTGGAAATCAACCTTCAGGCCAGATGCGATTTCGAACAGCCGCAATATACCCCTCAGACATTTAGCATTCTCCAATGAGGCTTTTCCTATCAACACGGTATCATCCGCAAATTGCAGGTGACTGATTACAACCTTATTCTTCCCAATCTTAACCCCTTGAGAATGGGAGGCGAATCTTAGGTGTTGTTGTTAGATTTAAAAAAAAAAATAGGAATGAAAAGACTTTTTTTTTTTTAATATTTGATAACTCGGTGTTTGAACCAAAGACCGACTAATTCGAGAGACCAGAACCCACCGTCTATTAGCAGGCCCCACTTCAATCCAGAGCAAAGCTTTGTATAGACTGCCCCAGGAGAGAAAAGAATATTAAAAGAGAAAATATTTGGAAGAACCATTTGTTAGTTAATAAATTTTTGAAAGAATTTTTTTTTTCTCTGATAACTCGGTGTCTGGACCAAAGACCGACTAATTCGAGGGACCAAAATCCACCATCAACTAGCTAGGGCCCCACTTCAAGTTAGAGCAAAACTCTGTATGAACTGTCCCAAAAGAGAAAAGAGTATTAAAAGAGAAAATATTTGGAAGGACTATTTGTTAGTTAATTTATTTATTTTTGAAAGAGTTTTTTTTTTTTTATAACCCAATGTCCGGACCAAAAATCGACTAATTCGAGGGATCAGAACCCACCTTTCACTAGCAGGGTCTCCCTTCAAGCCAGAAAAAAATTCTGCTTGGATTGCCCCAGGAAAAAAAAGAGTATTAAAAGAGAAAATATTTGGAAGGACCATTTGTTATTTTGTTAGTTAATTTAAACATTAAACTTCATTAGAAATTTACATCTGGTGATGAACTACTGTTAACAAAATAGTTTCTGTCGACAAAATAGTTTCGGTCCACGACGTGAAGATAAGAAATTCTCCATTGGTTGGTGGCGCCACTAAAACTGCAAAAACTGAAAATATAAATTAATAAAGAATAATAACCCAAAAAAATTAAATGATATAGATTAAATTTGAAAAATGGATGGTATAAATTAAATTTGAAAAATGAATGGTAATATTAAATTTAAAAAATGAATGTCAAACTCATAAAATTTAACGGCAGATATGAATGAAGAAAAATAAATATATAAATTTTAAAGATGAAATATTATACAAGAAATAACTCTTCATAAATTTGCAGAATTTTAAAATAAAGAATTTATAATGCATTGATAGTGATTTACAATTAGTAAATTAAAGATTTAGAAACTAGCTTACCCTTAACCAAGCAAGGAATGAAACCTGAGAACTCTAAGTCTAAACTAAATTGGATCACATCTTGAGTAATTATACACTAATAGTTGTTGAATATAGATAAAGTACAACAAGACTTCTAATGCTCCATGTAACTAGGAATAGGAACACGACCTTTTTTCCTATATGTAAGTCGCAAAAAATAAAAATTATACTCCATATATGAGGGATGGACACACTCTACAGCAAGACATGACAAATGTTTTGTCTAATATTTTTTTTTTAAAGAACCATATATACCTTTTTAAGTTGTTTTGAATGTCACTTTGAGAAGGATTGTACGAGTGTGTCCACGTACACGCTCAACCTCTTCTCTCTTAATGCAGTCTACTACAAGCAACTTCAAATAATCACGTTCATACTTATTTCTAAAAGGGAATACCTAGGGCTCCATTTGGATGGATGAATTTCAAATTCATGGATTTCACATACAAATTATCATTTTTTAATGGATTTACAAATAATTAGTTTTGAAAGTCTAGTTTAAAATGGAGGGATTTCAAATCCTCATCAAAATCTAGTCATTTGTAAAATTCATCCTCTCCCCCCTCACTCTCTTCCCTTCTCTCTCATCTAAGTATTTGTAAATTCATTGGAGAGTGGTGATTTGTGTGTAAAATTCATGAATTTCAAATTCATCCATCCAAATGGAGCCTAAATCTATTTTCCCCATTTACTGGTTTTCTGGGAGAATAAATGAATAACAAGAATGATTGTATGATATTTTTTTGGTGGAATTCTTTATGCTTACTTTGTAAATTGAAATTTCCCAACTTTTTTAAAATAAAGTCTTTAATATACTTATATATGGAATATTCTATAATATATTTGGAGATTGTAGTTTTTTAGAATTAACATTAAATGTTTAATTTGTGTAGAGAATTGTGAAATATTTAAAAAAGAATATCAACTATTAATATAAAGTAATCTCTATTGTTCATTCACGATGTGAGCTGCTAGTATTGGAGTAGACATTTGATTTCATTAGTAATTTTTTTTTAAAATATTAAAATAAACAAGTATCCAATCAAACTAGAGTGGTTTTATGCGCACCGGGTACACAGTACACTCATAGTGCATTTTAAAAGCGTGCAACTATACAAAACAAAAACATGCAACTATTTCAAATAGAAACATGCAACTATATTCTCATATTAACAGTTGTATTTTTCTATGTAAATAAGTCACACTTTTCAAAGATAACAAATTCTGACGCTTCTAAATCGACTATGAATAAGACTTGTTTGATCTTGAAAGAAGGCATATATAAGAGCTAGCCATCAAACTATAATTCATATATTTTAAAATATGACAAACAGTCACATGGTCAATTCAATTTTTTTTTATTTGTTCTTCAAGTGTGTATATATATAAAAGTGTAAGTCTCGATAGTACCTTATGTACATATAAAATTTGTCATATATGAACTGCCGCATGCCTTGTATCCAGTGGACCAAGTTTTAAAAATCTTAAAACAAGGAAATAACTAAAATTTTTGCTAAAAATAATGACAAAGTCTAGTGTACGAATTTATATAGATGCAAGAATTTTAATTTTCAATCAAATTCTATAATTGATTAATGTAATACAAAATTGAGTGGTTCATGGTTAACTCGGTCCGACTAGTTCATGGTTCACCCATCTCAAATAGGTCATAATTTATGGTTAATTATTTAGTGTTTAGGGTGTAGTCGATTGATTTAGGACAATTTTATAGATTTTCACATATACAAATTTGCACACTAGATCTACTAAAAAATAATTCATCTATGTCATAAATTAAAGCAAGGGAAGAATAAATTGAAAGCACCAAGAAAATAGAACAATGAGATCATATTATATACTCCATCCGTCCCAATCTTCGTGAGATTATGACTGCTCATAAGCATTTAGTGTAATAGTGGAATAGTGATAAAGTGGTGGGGTAGGAAGAGTTGTTTATTAGTATTTTATATGATAAAGTGATAAAATGGTGGGTAATTGGAGGTAAAAAGTGTTGTTTATTAATGTTTTATGTGATAAAGTGATAAAATAATAAAATGTGTAAGTAACTTTACCATAAAAATTGAGACAAAAAAATAGGCACTTACCATAGAGATTGAGACGGAAGGAGTACAAATTAATTTACCACAGTGTGCTAGTGTGCTATCCAAAAAGGTTGAACCTATGTCGGTACAGTTTAGTTTATCCGGAAGGTTGCTGAATTCTTCATAATGAATTGGTGTGTCATAATGACTATGCACTTATTTGAAATTACAAAATATATACTATGTAGAATAATAAAACATATTTTTTTCATTTTTTCCCCCTAATTTTTTGATATGCTGCTATAAATTCTCTCTGGTCAGTTGGTTCGTGGTTGGGAATTGTGAGTTTGCGTAGTTTGTTGTTGGTCTTTTTGTTTGAAGTTTTTGGTTTCTGGTTAATTTCATTTTCGCTGGCCGTTTCTTGTGGTTTTGTTCAGTTGATTCACGATTGTGAGAGTCACTTTTTCTGGAGTATTCAGTGGGCCTTGGTTTGTGTGTGTTCAAGACTCCGATGGTGAAATTATGGAGGTGGTGTTTGGGTTTGTTTCTTCTGATGGCTGTTGGATTTGTTCAGCTTTGGGTTGTTTGAACAAGTTTGGGCCATACATTAATTTGTGCATGGTTTGTGGGTTCCAACAAGCTTTCCAATGAACTACGTATATATCGAGTTTGGGCCCAAGATTGATTTGGTCTATATATTCATTATTCAATGTAGGCAAAAAATTAAAAGTTCTAAAACAATGTACAAATATTTTTTTATTTTAAATATGAATTAATGTCGAACTCATTCAATTTGGATAGTATAAATTGGGTTGATGATTATTAAAACCAATTTTTTAATTAATTGACAATCCATTTAAAAATAAAAAGATTACACGAACTTCCTTTCAAATTTATTCATTAACGATAAATTAAATTTATTATTTTGCCTTTTGATACAAGAACTATATATAGTTATGGGTGCCTTTAAATATGAACTTGTGCAATTGGATAGTATAAATTGGGCTGGAAAGACCCATATTATATTTATTCAATAACATCTACTTTTTACAGATAATTGTATGTAATGATATTTATCATATATCTGTTTTTCAAATTATTGATATATCATATAAAATTTATGCAGCAAAAATCCGAACATGAATATGCGCCATTATAGATATATATCACAAAAAATATATAATATATGTTACTCTAGCTTGTTTTTCTTCTTCAAAAACACCATCAAAACAAATAATATAAACCTGTTTTTGGTTTTTGAAGTTGGTTTTAGTTTAGGTTTATAATTTCGATTTTGAAAGATCTAATCCTACTCTACTAAAAAATTCAAAACAAAATCTCTCAAGTTTAAAAGTCAATTAAAACCCAAATCAAACATACCCATGAAAATGTTAAGTCATACATGAAACGACCTGATGCAAAAAAAAATCATATAAATATTGACGCCATGTTGATTCAAGTTTCACTTTTGTCAACAATTTGGCTCGGAAATCAACTGAAATTATAAATCAACTACAACATGCTAATTTTAATCAACATTTGTTTGTATAAAGAACTCCAAAACGCACTAATTCAAACACACATTCATGTTCCCATCAAACAAAGCATTAGTCAAGTCATAGTATCATCACTACACTACTAAAACACGCAAGAACATTAGGCTGATTATGTAGTTGGAAAATAAAAATCCATGATGTGGAGTATGACATGTGATATATGGGTTTTTAGGGAGGCATGAAAATGTCTTGAAATAGTGGGCACAATTCCCATAATATAAATGCAATTAAGTAGGGGCTACTCCTTGCCTGGACAACACTGAACACACAAATGTGTGTCCTAGTTCAGTTGGGGTCCCCAAATTGTTTAAGCAAGAAATAGTAACAATGTCCATTTTCAGATGATGGACTCACAAATAATTGCAACTAGTTTGCAACATAACATGGTGCACATGGGGTTTGCCTTCATTGTCCTCAATTTTCCATTTAAATACGTCCTCTCCATTCCCTCTTTTTTTTGATATCATTGCTTTTAATTCTAATAATTCATTCACTACTATTTTTCTTTTTATCTTACCAAAGTTTACTATACCCATGAAATAAATTACCATTCACGGGGTTTCTAATTTGATTAAACGGGTGAGTAAGTGGTCCCCTACCAACATTTTTTTTTACTATGAATGATTCGTTTAATTTGATTTACATCTCTTGTATAATTTGCAGATTATCGCAAAGACAAAGTTTAGTATGAAAATTTTCATACATGAAAAAACTTTAATTTACAACTAAATTCTGTAATTGATGAAGGTAAGACAAAATTGAGTGGTTCATGGTTCACTCGGCCCAAGTGATTCATGGTTCATTCGGCCGAATAGGTTATAATTTAGGGTTCATTATTTAGTGTTTAGGGTGTAGATGGTTGATTTAGGACAATTTTATAAATTTTCATACATGAAAATTTTCACACTAGACATACTCTATTGCAAAACTACGGTTTATCCAATATACATTTAAAAAAAAAAAAATTGACTGTCATAAAAAAATATTTTGGAAAACAAAAATGGATTAGTGCCAAGAATTGGTTTTTAATGTGTGGTGTTACAGTTGCATTCAACTTAAAAATTTGTTGGATAACAATTCTTGTGAGGGACAAGTATAATGTCATCTGATGAGTTATGAGATAAATCAATTAGGAAAAGTATACATTGACCAAGTTTCATATCATGGATCCATTAAACTGAATAAGAGTATTTTAAAGGATATTAGTTGTAATAATAATTGAATGATATGACTTATTATTATAAAAATTAAAATGGTTATTGCTCGTGATATTAAAGGGTATAATTTATATTATAATATAATATTAGTAATGATAATTGAAAAGTATAATTTATATTATAAAATAATATTAATTGCGATAATCAAAGGATAAGATCGGTAAATATAAAATAATTTTCCAGTGACAAAATTTCACATGACACCCACTCATTCAATTAATAAATATGTAATTTATTTAGTCATTATTCACACTTTTTTTAACTGGTTAATAGTTTTTTTTTCAATAGTAAGAAGGTCACAACAAAATCCAATACTCCAATATCATTTGTTAATTAAATATGCTCAAAAGTCAATAACTTTCCGAAGCTCAAATAACATAATTAATATCATTATCTTAATGTAATAATAATGACATATTTATTTTAAAAAAATAGAGTAAATTAAGTTGGTAAACTAAATTATAAGTACAATGTGAATTGAGAAAAACACTTATTTAGTTCTCCTCAAACAAGGCTTCGTGTAACCTAAACAGGTAGTCTTGTATGGAGTTTGCAAAAGGAGAAAAGATAAGTAATTAAGGGCAAAAAATGGATAAAATTATCACGTCATAATCAGCTTGAATAGACCGTCACGTCTTAATCACTTACAAAATGGAATCATTAGCGGGATTATTCCTCCGATAATACGGCATTTTTCCTCAGGTGGATTTGGGATAATGTTTGGTGAAAAATGGTGACAACTTACCAAACTATAATCACAACTAAATTGTTTTAATTATGACTTAGACAAAAAATTGATAGTCATCTTATCCTCGTAACCTTTGGATTAATAACGTGACAAAAAGGAAATAACAACTGCCGGCCATTTTTAAAATAATGATAGTAACAATAAAATGATAATAATAATAATAATAACTAGTAATAACTATGATTTGTAATAAAAATTGTAATTCGAGTACACATGTTTTGTTTTTATTATTTATAGAGATATTTTTTATATGTTTTTCTTTATCAATAAAGATAAATTTATTAATCACAGTCGGGTATAAGGGATACTCTAAAGATTACAAAGTAAATTAACAGCCTAGAACTATTCTGGAATTTACAAGCCAATCATTGTACGAGAAGCAATTCCTAATTAAATTCTCAAGAGAAAACTAAATTCAAAACCTAGCTTTTAAATCATCTATCACATTAACAACAAAAAGACCTTCCCCTAAAAAATCAAAGCATTTCTTCCTCTCCAAATTAATCAAACCAAACATTGCAAAATTGCAATAGCCAAATACCTCCAAGTTAGACATGCTCAAAAAAAATCGGAACCGACGGTTCCCGAGCCGCCGGTTCCACAGTTTCGATTCCGGTTCCATCATTTCTAGAACCGCGAATCGTCGGTTTCGATTTGAACCATCATTTTTTTCAATGATTTAGATCTCCTTCAACTCAATTTAATGACTATAATCATTTGTAGTGTACTACTAGCCTTCTTCTAGTTTTACTAATTTACTATTGTTACATTTTAATATTATTCTAATGTATTTATAATTGTCTAATTATAAAATTATGTACAGTATGTTTAAACTATTGTAATCTTCCATTTAAATTCCCATAACAATAATTTGTCATCTACATGTACATTTTTTCAAATTTTAGATCAAAAAAAAAAAAAAGAGGAATCACTGGAACTGGCGGTTCGGAACCGGGACCGAAACCGCCTTGACCGCAGTTTGCTCCCAGTCTTGCCTTTAAATCTGCTTAAAATTTACACAAACTATTATGTGAAACATATTCATACTATGAAATTAATTAATATCATTATACTTATAAAATGATACAACTACTCTTATAAACTAATACCTATAGCATTTAATGTTACATATGATCGCAGTCTACAAGTGTTATGATATTAATTTATAAGTGTAGTGGTAAAAAATTAATGATATGAAAAGTTTCATCGAAAATATACTCCTAAATTTATTATAAATAATATACTCTCTCCGTCCCAAGAGGACTTCAACACTAAAAATGACACGCAAATCAAGAAAAAAAGTGAAAAGTGGGTTTGAGTGTAATAAAGAAAGGGTATTGTGGATAATTCAAGGTGTAGATGTTGATTTTTAGTGGATTTGAGTTGAAATAAATAAGAGATTTGAGTAGCAATTTTGAAAATAAAGTGATGTTGTGAGGGTGTTAATATTGTGTATTATTTCCATTTTGAAACTGTTGGAGTAATGTTTGGATGTCTAAATAAACCAAGTGTTGCAGTAATCACGGGACGTATAGAGTATATAATAAAATTATTAAAAAAACACGCGAGCTAGCTTGCTAAGTCTGTTGTCCGCTATAAGTTATGTTGGGTTGAGTAGTTGTCGGTCCAAGTCCAAGTTCAAGTCCATTATGAATTAACCCATTGAGATTTGAGATTCACAAAGAGTGAATTGAGGTGGTTGTGGTGGGTCAGCTTGCTCTGCGGGTTCAAGCAGCTCTACAGTTGCATATGACTTTTTATCCATATTTATATTTATATTTATAAAGCTATTGTTATAGACGTTATACTTATTTCACAAAATAAAATAAAAAATTACTGAAAAAGGTTAGATAGAATCTAACTTCTAGTTTCTAGGGATACCCTTAGCTAAAAAGACCTAAAATAGAAATAGCAAAAGGGCTCCAAAGTGATGATATTTCCGTATTAATTAATGACCAATAATTCCATAGGTAATTAGCGCTTGGTTTATGGATAGAGATTGAAATGAGAACTATTAAATAGTGTGTGTGTGTGTGTGGGTGGTGGCGCGCTGGGGCTAAGAAATGGTAATAATAGTCTTAATTATTGATTTGTTTTTGTTAAAAAAAAAATATTGATTTATTAGAAATGACTAAGCTATTCATAAAGAAGTATTTGAAATAAATAAAAACATTTAGTAGTATAAATTATAAACATTTTTTCTACTAAAAAATATCCAAAAAAAGTATTTGAAATAAATAAAAATAATTAGCTACTAATTTAGAGGTAAAAAAATATAATCCCTCCGTCACGGGATAACGTGCACCCCTACTCGCGCACAGAAACTAAGAAAACTTTTTTTATTAGTACTATTTAAATCAATTATAATGATATTATGAGGATGTAAATTTTGAGTGTTTTGCAATTTTATGAAATGTGCACGTTATTGCAGGATGAATAAAAAAAGAAATTGTGCACGTTTATAAGTGGATTATGAATTTCATTTCTCATTTTTTGAATATCAAAATAGAATCATACCTCTAAACAAAACATCTAATCTTTATTATATTAATATTCCTAATCTTTAAATCCACCAACCAAGTGCCCCTTTTAAGTTTAGCACCTGACTTTTATTCATTTCTATTCCTCATCTTTAAACCTGCTAACCAAACTCCCTAGAGTAGATGAGTTAATATTCTTGGTACATTTATTGGCATCCAAAATATATAGTATAATATAATAAATTATTTTTCAGAAAAAAAAATTATTAAAAAAAAATATTTTCGGGAAAAATTATTTTCAAAAAAAAAAATTATTTTAAAAAAAAATTATATATAAAAAATTATATTAGAAAAAATTATTAAATGACTTATAAGTTGTATTAATCAAACACTTTAATAACTTATAAACTACTTAAAAATTACATTTTATAAGCTCTTAAAACAACTTATTTATAAGAGGTTATAACTTATAAGATGTTTAAAATAAGCTTAGTCAAATGAGCTCTAAACCTAATAAAATATTGGGTTCGAAAAACCTAATAAAATACTATATCCGTTTCAAAAAAACGTGCATACCACCCTTTATTATCGATTTGATTATTAGTATTTCAAAAAATAAAGTGATTTTTAAGGAGAGATATTATAAATCTACCTCTCATCTTTTATATGCATTTTTAAAAAATTTATTATCATTTCAAATATTAATAAAAAACTCGCTCACAAAAACACATGAAAACAATAAATATGTATGTTATTACGGGACGAAGCGAGTAATTAATATGAACTTCTTTTTAATATTTCAATTAATATTTGTATCGTCCTTTTTACTGAATTTTGTTGAACATGATATTCATCTCCACCACTCCCGTACGTTAATAGTATCAATAAATTGTAGTATTATCTTAAGGGATATTTATTTAGTCATAAAAATAGAAGCAAGAGGTGTCACTGCCAGCTGTCCTTATATTATTATTATTATTATTATTATTATTATTACAATATTACCACTCTTTTACACACGTACGGAGCAAATAAAATATTCTACACACGTACGGAGCATGAGACGTTAAGGTTACGTTTATTTTAAACTTGAGGTGGATAAGACAAATTCGGATGGTACAAAAAAATGGATTAGGGAAAATCCTATAAATAGTAATATCTTGTTTGTTTTAAATATAGTAGGAATGAATGAAGATTTATGTTAAATTAATATTTTTTAATTATAATGATGTATTATTTATTATTGTTAGTTAGTGTGATAATGATTGTATGAAAGAAAAATGTAAAAAAAGTAGGAGATATAATAAATTGTTGTGAGAAAAGTATGAGAGAATGAGTTAGTGTAAGAAAAATAGTGATGTGATAATTTCAGGGTATAGATGTATAATAGGGATGTATGTATATTTGAATGGAAAATGAGATGTGAAAATCCGAAAAATGAACAAGATGGGGAAAGCCCATCCCCTATCCGGACGTCTCCTGCTGAAAACAAACCCCACCTAACTTATTGCCACTCATTTTCACAGAAGATGAAAAAATAAGATACAATTAAGGTACAGTAAAAAAGAAAACAGTAAAAAAACTCATAACCTTAAAACAATATACCCAAGTGAAAAAAAGAAAAAAAGAAAAGGATTTTAGAAAAAAAAGGAGCTGACTTGGAGTAGTGAAAAGTAAAAAGACAGGATTTGACTCAATTTTAGGTCTGTCTCTCTCACTCTCTCTCTCAAACAACTCATCACACACCACTTTCTGTGGTGAGAGAGTCCCGAGTTGGCCCACAACACTCAGTGGGTTGAACACCCAGTCGACTCACCAGTCCAACGCTACACCTCCGCCGTGAGCCGCCACGCCGAGATGGCGATAAGAGGCCGCGTGTGCCACCCCAGCATCAAACACCCATCATTCTCCTCCACCCTGTACCCATCCCCGCCGGCAAAAAGCGCCAGCAGCATACTAGCCTGCTTGAACGCGTTCGACCCCAGGTGGACCGGGTCGAACCCGGCCGAGTTCATCCTGACTCGCCACTGCTCCAGAGACTCGTGCCGCTCGACTCGCTCCGCCCCGTCGCACGCCACCACGTTGCAAATCTGACGCCCCAGGTACATCTCCGTCATCACCAAATCCTGCCCGTTCGGCTGAGTCAACTCGGAGCTCTCCAGCGAGTCGAACATAGTCGAGTAATAGTGCAACGCCTCATTAAACCTATCCAAAAACGAACCCCCATTGTGATTCGCCTCTTGCTCCACAACGGTCACGATTTTGGGATTCATAGCCTTTATCGAATTCAGCACTTTCTTCGCCGCACCGGGCCGGGCTAGCAGCCGGTGCAGCTCGAAAACGGAGTTCACCGCCACCGTCTCCACGTCACCGGGCCTAATGTCCAACATATTCGCATCCAGATCCGCCAATGAATTCGTCACAAACCCACGAAACTCAAATTCTACGCCGATTGTCTCCGCCAATTGGGCCAATTTCCACCCCACCTGCTGCAGCGCGTCCGTGTTATCGGGCTGCGGAGGCCCGATTCCAGTGAGCCTAAACGTCGGCGGCCCGCCGGGCCGCAGCGCAAGCGCCTGCATCAGAGCGGGCCACTGCATCCCCTGTTTCAAACTGAAATCAATCACATGAACCCTAGAAGCCCCAGCAAAGGCCTCCAAAATCGCCTGATTCGCAGTGAAATGCGCGAATTTCAAATACGGCCCAGTTTCATAAAAATGCATCAACAACACATCCGAATAAGACGATTCAAGCGAATCCTGCGGATAAATCTTGTAGATTTTTCTAACCAAAGCTTCAGCGAAATAATTCGCCACTTTTCTCATAGCCCCAACCTGAGAAACCGCTAAAATCCCAATATGCTTCACCAAAGCATCCGCCAATTTAATATTCTCCTGCTGAATCGCCTCCGCACACGCCATCAAAGTGTGGACGAGCCGCACCCCAGCCTCCTGCGAATTCACCAGCAGCGCCGCCGCGGTCACCGGCGGCGCCAATTCAGATCCAACAGAGGGTTTCATCCTCTTATTCCCACTTTCAGAATCACCAACAACATCCTTACTAAAAATAGCCCCACCAGGAATCGCTCTCAAATCATCATCATATATGTATTTCTCGTCTCGGTGCGCAGCTTGATTACTATCCCTAGAAAAGCTAATTAGATTACTGGAAGAAGATTCACCTGAAATTCCGATTTGGGGCGGCATAATACCGAACCCGCCTGATTGATTAAGCTCCGTTAGCATGCTCTCGACCCACCCGGAAAGATCTGACGGATTGTAATGAACCGTATCATTTGAAAGTACGGAAACCCCATCTTCCATGGATGAGCCCATCGCCATCTCCAATTTCTCCAGCTTCTCTGCAACATCCGCCATGTCCGTACTCTTCACCTTGTAGCCCAAAACAGCGAAGAGCTCGTCCATACCGGCGTCCTGCTCCACCCACATCTTCGATTTCCCGGCGGCGGCGGAGGAGGCGGCGCTCACGGCGGCAGCCTCCGCCTTGCCATCGCGATCTCGTTTCATTTTAATGAATACAGGGGATTTGTTGTGTTTGGGTTTGGATTTTTATTTTATAGTTTAGTGGTAGGCAATTGATTGAAGGAACATGGAAGACTTCAAGTGGGTGAGTTCGAACTGGAATTTGATGGGTTTTGCTTGGTTTTTTGAAGCCATTTCTTTTTTGTTGGTGAATTAAAAATTAGGGGGATAAATAAAAGGAAAAGGGGGCTCGTGAAGAGGGCGCGAGCTTCAAGAAGGGAACAGGAGAGGAGAGGGGAACTGGAGCAGATAAGGAAGACAGGAAAACCTAGCCATAATAGTGGTGGGGGCTTTTTTTTTTTTCTGTAAAAATTAGTAATTTTTATATTTCATAAAATATTATCTTGCTCTATTCATCTCTCATTTTATCTATTCACACATGAATTAAATATTATACATTCATGTTTATTTTTATCTAATAAAAATTAATTTGTCCTATAAAATTAATAGTGACTTTTTTTTATTGTGTCCCAAATTAAAGATATTCCTTTACCTAAAAATGCGTAAATTGTTCAAAATATATATATTTAACGTTATAGTTAGAATTAGGGGTGAGCAAAAATATGTCAAAACCGAAAAATCAAACCGAACTTAAATATTGAATTCGGTTCGGTTTTTAATTAAATATTTCGATTTCGGTTTTAAAATATAAAAATTTTAGTTTTAGGTTTTCGGTTCGGTTTTAAGAATTTAAAATTTTGGTAAAACCAAAAATTGAGATTATACTTACACTATTTTTTTATTTATTAATTACTTAATATATAAATATTAATATTCTTAAATAAATCAGTTAATAAGTAGTAATTGTACATATAATAATACCCATTATTATCACACGTCTCATTATCCATTCTCAGTTGCCCATCACAAATGACAATCACCCCACATTTAGTTTATGTTTATGAATTATAAACTTTTGGTTATGAATTATTTTTTGTGTTATGAACTTATGACATATTGCTCATGCAAAATATAATGTTTTTGCTTTGTTAGTTGTTACAGCTTAAGAACACGAGCATTTTGTTATCATCTTGCGAATTATGAGTTTCGGTTTTTTCGATTCAAAACCGAACCGAATCGGAATTTTTTGGTTCGATTTGTGTTCGGTTCCACTACAATTCGGTTTCGGTTTGATTTTATATTTTTTAAATATTTCGATTTTTGGTTTTTGCAATTTAGTTTGGCTCGGGGACCAAATCGACCAATGCTCACCCCTAGTTAAAATACACATTTGTTTTATTTTAAATAAAATCTTTATTGCAAATAAAGGGTGTATCAGGAATTTTAAGACAATAGAAGTATGCTTTCCCCTTCATAACAAATAATGTTTTGACCAATTTATTTGATTTGCAAATTAGGTGACATCTTGCATTTTTCATTGTAAATTAATTGGGGCAGCTTAGTTTGTGACAAGGTATAAAGGCCTGTTTTAGAACAATAATGAATAATAAATAATGAAAAGCACTTAAAATTTAAAAAAATTGAGTCTTGGAATTTTGAAAAAAAACATTTCTCACCTATAAAATGGAGAGTGCAAACACACACTAAGAATGATAATAATAATAGTAAGAAATAAATAAGTGTTCTTATTGTAATTATATTGTTTGATTTGTAAAGGAAATGACTATCATTATCATTAACGATAAAATGCATTTTCTTTGAAATATTACTTTTAGTTATGAAACAAAGACTAATTTTAATTTTTATATGAACAAAAAAAATCAATTTTACCATTAAATTTATTTAAATGAAGAGTGAGTCTCATGTACACCCAAATGCACTGTGCACTCATAGTGCATTTTAGAATTGTATGACTTGTTATATTGAAAAAATGCAATTTATTTACATTGAACCATGCAACTATTTTTACATATTAATATTTGCATGATTCAGTGTTAATAAATTGTACTTTTCAGTATAATACATCACATGATTCTAAAATGCACTATGAGTGCATGGTACACCTGAATACATACAAGACCTAGCCTTAAATAAATTAAAATTTAAAATTTCACATTTTTTAGAGGAATAAAAGTTATTCCTCCCAAATTTATGAGGAATAGAGCATTCCTCCTTTACAGTGAATGAATCCAATTTTGAAGGAATAATTCCTTTATACCAAACAACTATTTTGCATTTCATTTTCATTCCTTAGTTTTAAGGGTGAGTCTTCTGTGTACCGTGCACTACATAGTGTATTTTAAAAACTTGATACTTGTTGTACTGAAATTTGCGACTTATTACACTGAAACATGCAATTTGTGTTTATAAGACATAGTTGCACGTTTCAATCTAACAAATTTCAATGCAACAAGACAAGTTTTTAAAAAATATTACGAAGTGCATGATGCACTTTGTGCATACAAGACACAACTTAATTTTGAACCATACAACAAAGCACACCCTTACATTTAAATGCTTAGATAAATGTGTTATTATTAAAGATGTAATAAAAATTAAAATTTTCTAATATATGTTCATAGATTTAGAATACAGTAAAACCTCGTTAAATTAATACTCGATAAATTAATAATCTCGCTAAAACTAATAATTTATCCGGTCCCAAGTTGGGACAAGTACAAATTTGGGACCCAATCAATAAAATTATAAGATAATATTTTTTTTGATATCCCAGTGTATATATATTGATCCCGACGAAATTATAAATTAATAATTATTAAAAATAATTCATATACATATATATGATGCACTTGAATATTCTTAAGACAACTTAGTAAAATAAGAATTTACTGTAACTTGCAGATCTCTTAAGAGTGTTCGAAATTGTTGCTTGACTAACTTTCAAATTGAAAGATTTTTCAACCCATTTCGCCAAATCATTCTGAGTGTATCCAGGTTGATCTCTCATATACTCACATAACATCTTTCGTTGTTGGTTGATCATTGTTGATTTTCGAATTCCTTTTAGATGAGTGACCATTTTTGTGTGTGATTTACCAAGATTCCAATGGATAAATATATAGTGCTGATTTCTATCCATGATTCAATGCACAAATGTTAGTCCAATGAACCATATTTTTGTATTTTTCAAAACCAATTAATTTAAACAAGTCATTCCAACTTCCACGTGAGTTTGTATTCATGGAATTCTACTAAACATTTGTATTTTAACTTAATTTTCATCAATAACTATGCATGTATACTTAAAGTTATTCAAAGAATTTGAAACTTTGAAGGTTAACTGTGCATATACGTTAAAACCTCTTTAAATTAATAAATTATTAATTTATCGATATAATAATATCTCTATAAATTAATAAAATCCTCAAGTCCAAAAATTATTAATTTATAGATGTTTTACTGTAATGTATATTTTGAATACAATGAGTAATATTTACTGCTACTTATGGATAGCTGCATTTCTCTAGATATATTTCATTTCAAACATTTAATTTCTGACAAAGAAAGTTGTGTGCTTATGAGTTATGATAATTAATGGATCTAATTGCCCAATTAATTTCAAGTTTCTTTTTTCCCCATGTAGTACCATTTTTCTTTGCGTGTAATTCTTTTAAGAGAAATTAGGTGTGTAATTAGGTACCTAAAAGGCTAAAAACGACTTGAAAATATCCTTGCGAGAAAAAAGAGGCATAAAACAGAAAATGAGCGAGTGTATCTGGGTATATGGTGGTGTTTTAGATTACGCCATTACGGGATTGGAATAAAACTGTTTAGGCACTCAGTTTGGGAAAGAAAACTATATTAGAGTGGCAGTGTCTGTCTGTACCCTAAATACCCTTGCATTCTTTTCTATTTTAGTAAATTGATTAAACTAGTTGATTCAATTCAACCCAGCATATACTTACCTTATCTTTTATATTTACCCTGTGTAATTCGTGCACAGCTTAATTTTGCATGTTCCTCATATTCTGTTTAGCTAAATTGTAATTGTGTATGTAGTTAATAAATATTCGATACGTCTTTCAGGGATGATAAAAACTTGTGTGAATTTAAGTTCATGGTGAACTCAATTATTTTAATATTATTGTTGTGTATAAAAATTATTACTATTTAAAAAATAAAATATTTTATAAAAAATTATGATTTTTGTGTCTAACAATGATAATTTTTATACATAATATTTATAGAGTTTTTTATTATAAATCGTGGTCCGGACTAAAGACCGAAAATTCAACAATGATAATTTTTATACATAATAATTATAGGGATTTTTTTTTTATAACTCGTGGTCCGGCCTAAAGACCGAAAATCCGAGGGACCATAACCCACCATCCGCTAGCGGGGGCCCCACTTCAAACCAAATTTTGTATATAAATTGGATCATCTTAAGAGTTGATCCACCTAAATGATTTCGAATCTGAGATCTAAAGAGGAGCATACTTATAAATCTCAAGTCTACACCACTTTGTCAACCTTTAGAAATATATAGAGTTAATTTGTAAACTTAATTCACAAAAGCGTTAAAATATAAGAATAGCATGTAATAAAACATTTTTTTTAAATATTGATAATATATAAATATAATCGTGACCGTACCTATGTATAATAGTGATAAACTCGAATTCACAAAAAAACTACCAAAAAATCAATCGACGATATTTAAAGTTTCAGTCGACTTCATTTATGGTTGCAATTTAAGTTGAAACAAATTCAAATTTATCTCTCTTGAACTCGATTTGATTCCCCTTTTCTCCCAATGGCTACGATTAATATTAATCTCAATATTCCTATTTGTTAAATTAGAGGAAAAATATTAATGAATTGATTACACACATTTTTTTTAAAGGGGGGATTCTGTGCGTGTGCGCGTGTGTGATCTAATGGTGTGTGTGCACGTGTGTGATCTAATGATGTGTGTGTATGTGCACAGGAGGGTGTTGTACATCACCAGATCTGAATCCTTTTTTTAAGTTTAAAATTTTAGATGAGTTTAATTCTTTCAGGATATTAGAGTTTTTAGTTTATATCCACATTATGGGTTCAAATCCCGTAAAAAACAACTCCACCTACATTAAATTGTCCACTTGATGAGTCTCCTTCACACATGATAAAATCGATAATTAGCCCACGAATGCGGAACCTAAAAAAATACTCTCTCCGTCCCAAATATATAGACTTGTTTTCCTTTTATGGATATCCAAAATATATAGGCTTATTTCCATATAAAGCAACTTTTTTTAATTAATTTACCAATATAACCCTGTGCATTAATTATGTTGGAAACTATAATTATCATTAAATAGGGATATAATAGAAATTTTGCTTGTTTAATTTACTTTTCCAATACAATTTCTTAATCTGTGTGAAAAGTAAAATAAGCCTATATATTTGGGACGGAGGGGGTAATATGAATAAATTGATTTCACATTTTTTTATAAATTCAAACTTTTGAATTAAATAATTTCTTTCAAATACTCAATCATAAATAACTTATAAAAGAAAAACATGCCCCAAATGCACATTGTTTGCAAAACTTGACCTCTCTGCTTTACAAATTCGATCTGTTCTTTTCTTGTATCAGATGAGGATTCGTGGAATTTAAAATCAGATTTAATGTATTGGTGATTTATCTGTCCATCAAAATTGCAATGTTTAGATATAAGTATAATATTATTTGATTGTTTATGTCATTCAATTGATGCTGGCTATTAGAATATATATATATCAAGTGTTTTTAAACAAACGCTTGTATTACCTTGAAAGACAAAATATAGAGTGAACAAGTTTTATACGAGAAATTTGTGAAACTGATAGCTTATATTATTAAAATGTATTAATCGTGATAACATAATAATATGATTTATTATTATAGAAAGTATATTACTCGTAATACTGAATAATAATTTATATTAGTGATATGGTATTGGAAGGGATATAAAATCATGTGATATATTTTACTTGCACATATGATATATTTGACATTTTCAAATGTTTGTTAAGAAAGATGTATTATAATGTGGGAATACAAGAAATAATTATTGATATTAGTAATACCATATAGGAGGTGGTATATATAATCCAACCAAAATGAAAAAAGAAAATAAAGTACAGGCTTTCTGCCGGAGAGAAATGCATCAATAATAACAAACACTTGAAATTGTAGTAAATGATTTTTTATCACTTATTTTCCCTTCTTTTCCAGGGTAACAAACTGACTCTAGAGATATTAATAGTGATAATTGAAGATTGTGATTTATATTATAAAAAATGTATTAGTAGTGATAATTGAAGGGTCAAAAATATAAATATGGAACCAATTTCACATTAATTAATTTCATAAAAGACCTACTTCCTTTAAAAACATCTCATTAAACATTTAAGTAAATATTCTAAAATGTTATCAAATTAAAGAAATAAGATAGCAACTTTACCACCATTTGGTGAATAACAAAAATGTATTTTCAAAGAATAACTCTCATGTCAATCATATCAATACATGAACTCTATCACTATTATGTGAAACAAATTATCACTGCTATGTATAAAATTTTGAGTAAATTAGCCTTAGTTACAAAAATTCATTTGACCTTACTCTTAGATACAAATTGCTTTTCAAATTAGTACTAGGTGCAAAACACCAATCAAAAAACCTAAAATACCCTTCCTTCTCATTAAATTCATTCTACACATTCAAATCATACCTAAAATATTATCTCGGTCTCTCTCTTTCAAAAACCCTAACCTGCTCTCAAATTCTCTCTCCCTCTTTCAAAAACCGCAACCTGCTCTCACTCTCTCTCAAATCGCCGCGGCCGCTGCCGCAGTGGCCACCATCCTCACACCGCGACCCCCTTCACCCGAACCAGAGCGACCCACGCTGCTGTCACCCTCCACCCGAACCAGAACAACCCCAACCCACTGCCCCAACCCACAAAATGAGAACGACGTCGCCCCCCTCACAAACCAGAACGACGGCGCCGCCCCACCTCCATACTCGCGGCGCCGCCCAAACCCCCCCCCCTTCCCCAACCTCCGCCTCTCCAGGCGACGGAAACCCAAAAATCAGATGGGCAAGCCAAAAAAATCAGACGGCGCTCCCACCGCTGCGGCTCGACGCCGGATCCGACAACGCTTCCACAGCACCGTTGCGTTAAAAGAAAAAAAGAGAAGGAGAGCATGAGATCGTATAAGTTTACCAGAGATCTGAGGGAGAAAGAGAGTGGGTGGCGTGAGATCATTAATATGTTGGGGAATTTCTTGCACGGATCTATTCGGGATGAATATTTAAATACAAATTTAATTCTAACAATTATTACTAGCATGAATTAATCCTATATTAATTCAAATAATAATTCAACAACAAATCATGCATATAAACAGTTCACATAAATCCTACGCATGCGGAATTGCTACGGGTTTACGTGAACTAACCTCTTGGAGTGACAATGGTCTCGTCGATTAAACACACCAAAAAGCCTTCCCAAGTATTCCCTAGTCCTTGCTCGTCAATCTGGTGGAAGGAAACTCGCGAACAATTAACAAAAGGAAAAATAAAATTTGTTGCACCACCTTTGTGGATTTACTAATTTTTCCAGCACATGGAATTGTACTTGGGAATGAAACACTCATCCCCTATTTATAGAGGTGTAGTGGCCGATTTTTTGCATATGGAATAGGGGGAAAAAATCTTTTCTTGATCTCCAAGAAATCTTGAATATATCTCATATATTCTTTTCTCCATAATTAAAATATTTCATAAAAATCCCACTCTCACTTGTTATGGGAATTTTCGAAAAAGAGGATCAAGATTCCAAGATTTGGATCTTCTTGAATTTATGAGATATTCTTGTAGTCCAAGAATACATATCTTCCATAATATATTTTCAAGAAAATCAAGAAAATCTTTCTTTTCCTTCTTTTTCTTAAATTTCGAAATTTCTAATATAAATAACCAAGTGGGAGATTTCTTGAATTTAATGAGACAATCTTGTATTCCAAGAATACATAGCTTCATTCCATAACAAAATTCAAACAAAATCTTTCTCCCCTTTTATTCATATTTTTCGAAAAATGAGGAAAAATAAGCAACAAAATTTATTTTATTTTTAAACACATTTTTCAATTATTGGACTTTATGTTGGGCTACTTGAGGGGCCTTTAGGAGAATTAAGATTGGACCTTCCAATGGACCTTGAATTATCAATATTGAGCCACAATATTATTCAAGCCCATAAATATTAATTAATCCCACTACATAATTAATATTGAACTATCCATCTTAACCCATATTACAGTTAATATGGCTCCCGGTTATTATTTCCCGTGTTTAAGATTATCTAGCCCATTAATTAATTCAAGCCACTGAAATAACTTTTCATTAATTAATATCTTTTGTCCTTGGTTAAGGAACGGTTCAACATTATTATCCATACCGGAAACTAGTTCCACTTGCAAGATTTGGTATGATAAATCTTATGAACCTCCCAAGGGGGCAAATCGAACAAGCGTACTTGCACACGATTCTCCGTATTAAATCTTAGAAATCACATGTGACCAATAATATTGCCCAAGATATAAAGTATTGAATCTCGTTGATTCTCTACCCGTAATAAGTCAAAGCAATAATTACCAACCACACGCGATCCTATGTAAGGGATGAAGATTAAGAAATAACGAACCACTGAGGTCTAATTCTTCATAGTTCAGTTCTGAAGAATTTGTCCTCCTGTAAGTCCTCTTCAGTGCACTAATCATACACTAGTGTAATCTCTTGGTCAAGACAAGCCAATCTGAGCCTTACACTTCAACCTTTCACAATGGATTGTTCATTTCCATCTAGGTCGTGAATGGTGTACTTTTGGTTACAAGGGACTATTAATTTAATCTTCTGTGATCTGGTATCACTAAATTAACTACAATGTAACACGTACTATTTATTGAATAGTTATGCAGTAAATATATGTAACATTCGATGATATTTAAAGCATCAATGATAAATAATTTATTTCATTAAATAAGTCCGAAATTCAGTTTTGATTATACAAAGTAAAAGCATACTTTCCAGTATAATCTCAACATAATAGGGAGAGAGATGGTCAGGTGGTGGATGGCTTGGTGTGTGTTGTGATCGGTATTCGACCCCGAATTATCTTTTACACACCAGATGGACACGTGTAACAAAAAAATATTAATATCCCTGTCCGCCAAACAGGTGTACGCCAGGAATTATATCCCACAGCGAACTCAGAGTAGATAGAGAGGCGGACACACATGGAAATCGAGCAGAAATCAAATGAAGGAAAACCTGCTCGCCCCTCAAAGGCGAGTAGGTAGCGGAGATTAAAAATGATTGACCAAGAGCCATTTTTTCTTAAGGCGAACAGAATGATCGATCAGACACAGGTACAATGTGACACGTACTGACTTTATCGAACATGTATGCAGTAAATATATATAACATTGATTCATATTTAATGCAACATGTGATAAATAATTTATTTCAGTAAAATAAATAAGAAATTCAGTTTGGTTATACAAAGTAAAAGCATACTTCTCAGTATAACCCCAACAATCTCCCACTTATACTCAAAGTCTCATTTTAAGTATACTACAACATGTCTCGTGTTCTATGTGACATCTAATGTCACCCCACACGAACCTAATAATATTTCTCCCGCTTATACTCAAAGCAGATTGACAATGCTCTTGACACCCATTCTTTCCACATGTCTCTAGAATGTACTCCGAGGCAGACCCTTTGTGAATGGATCTGCTAGGTTGTCTTCAGACGCAATCATTGCCACCTCTATGTCTCCTCTCTTAACGATTTCTCGTATAAGATGGTATTTTCTTTCTGTGTTTGCTGGCCTTGTGGGCTCTTGTTCCTAGAATTTCGAATCGCTTTCGGCGTTATCACAGTAAACCGTGATCGTGCTGCAAATCCGGAACGACGTTCAAGTCCACCAGGAAGTTCATGAGCCAAACCACTTCTTTTGCTGCTTCACAAGCAGCTACATATTCGGCTTCCATGGTAGAATCGGCGATGCATTTCTACTTAACGCTTCTCCATGTCATGGCTCCTCCCCCCATGCAAAACACACTACCCGAGGTTGACTTTCTGGAGTCTATGTCTGATTGGAAATCTGAGTCCGTGTAACCGATGGGGATTAGACTGTCCGATTGATAAACCAACATTCTGTCCCGTGTCCTCTTCAGATACTTTAGAATGTTTTTAATCGCAGTCCAATGTTCTTTCCCAGGGTTACTTTGATATCTTGCAACCATTCCTACGACGAAGTAGATATCCGGTCTCGTGCACAGATCGCGTACATGAGGCTTCCTACAACCGAAGCATAAGGGATGCCCTTCATGTCATATATTTTCTTTTGTGTCTTGGGACACATTTTCTTGGATAGATGGATTCCATGTCTGAAAGGTACAAAGTCTTTCTTAAAATCTTGCATGCTGAATCACTTCAAAATGGTATCTATGTATGAAGCTTGCGAAAGCCCGATCATCATTTTCTAGCGATCTCGAGTGATCTTGATCCCTAGGACGTGACCGGCTTCTCCCAAGTCCTTCATATCAAACTGTTTTGACAGCCATGCCCTTACGTCTGACAATATCTTTACATCGTTCCGATGAGCAGAATGTCGTCTATGTATAGTACCAAGAATACCAAGGCAGTTCCGTCACACTTTTTATACACACAACTTTCGAAACTGTTTTGATCAAAATCGTAGGATTTTATAACTTGATCAAAACACTGATTCCAAGCACGGGATGCTTGCTTTAGCCCATAAATGGACTTCTTTAGCTTGCAAACAAGTTGTTCTTGACCTTTTCCAATGAAGCCTTCGGGTTGTTGCATATAGTTCTCTTCATCAAGACTTCCATTGAGGAAAGCTGTCTTGACATCCATTTGCCAGATCTCAAAATCTAGGTGTGCAGCTATCGACAAGAGAATTCGGATGGACTTGAGCATGGCTACGGGCGAAAAGGTTTCCTCATAGTCGATCCCTTCTTTCTGGGTGTACCCTTTCGCCATGAGTCTTGCTTTAAAGGTTTCAACCTTTCCGTCCGGTCCCATTTTTCTCTTGTATACCCACTTGCATCTAATGGGTTTTACCCCATTAAGTGGTTCGACTAGCTCCCACACTTTATTGTGATCCATTGAACCCATCTCGGCTTCCATTGTTGTTTGCCAAGATGTCGCATCCTTGTCCTGGATCGCCTCGTTGTAGGACCATGAATCTGATTCTTCTCCTGAGATCAAGTCCGAGGACTCTCCGATCCCTAAGAATCACTTGGGTTGTCTGACAACCCTCCCACTACGATGAGGTTCCGGTTGTGTAGGTGTGACGCGTGGTATATCTTCTTTGAAAAATCTGAGTTAAAGTTCTTCTAAGGTAATCGCTTCTAGGCATTTTATCGTTCATATAGTCTTCTTCCAAAAATCTAAAGTTCGTACTGATTACGACCTTTTGAGGGACCATAGAACATGCATCCCTTCGTTCTGAGTGTACCCTATAAACAACCGAACGTGCATCCAATTTCTCCGCTTCCCTATCCAACACGTATGCCGGACACCCCTAGATCCTCATGTGTCCTAAGATGGGCTTGCGCCCCGTCCACAATTCCCTAGGGGTTTTTGGAACCGATTTGGATGGCACTAAGTTCAGAATTTAAGTTGTTGTTTGCAAGGTGTAACCCCAAAACGATTTTGGTAAATCAAGATAACTCATCATTGATCTTACCATTTCTAAGCGTTACTGTTTTTTTTTTTTTTGCCACCTCGTTTTGTTGAGGGGTACCGGGTGCAGTCAATTGGGATTCAATCCCTTCATCCGACAGGTAGTTCAAAAATTCATCGCTGATGTATTCGCCTCCACGATCAGACCGTAGAAACTTGATACTATTTTCCTTATGATTCTCTGCTAGAGCCTTAAATTCTTTGAATTTATCAAAGGTCTCAGATTTATGCTTCATTAGGAAAACGTGCCGTAAGCGTGAGTAATCATCGATAAACGTAACAAAATACTCGTAGCCACCCTCTTGCTTTGATTTGCATTGGACCACATACATCGGTGTGAACGATCTCCAACACTTCTTTAGCTTTAAGCCCCTTGGCTCCAAATGCCCTCTTGGTAATCTTACCCTCCAAACATGATTCACAAGTTGGAAATGGTTCAATCAGGAGGGACTCCAGTGAACCATCTTGGACCAACCTTTGGATCCTTTTTGGATTAATATGACCTAATCTTAGGTGCCAAAGAAGTGTCTCGTTCACGTTGGTCGAACGTTTCATTTTCTTTGAAATAGTAGATGTGTTATAGGATGCATTGTGTGAGTGATGTGTAGAGTTAATAATGTAGAGATTGTTCCTCAAAGTTCCATGACAAATAACCACATCGTTACGAAAAACAGTAACATGTTTATTAAAACGAACAGAATATCCATCAGCAAATAGTTTTGAAACTAAAATAAGGTTTTTGCGAAAAAATGGAACATAAAGAACATCTCTTAAAATTAAACCATTGTCTTCAAAAGACAGGTGCACGTCTCCCACTGCTTCAGCTGCCACTCTCGTAGTATCGCCTAGCGTGATGAGGATCTCACTTCCACTAAGTTGTCGGTGTTGGGAAATTAGGGGTGCCCGGATCTATTCGAGTTGAATTTAAATACATATTTAAATTAATCAATTAATTACTAACATGAATTAATCCTAATCAATTCAACATAATAATCAACAAGCAAATAAACATCATGCGTGCACGTATTTCACGTAAAACCTAAGCATGCATAATCTAGGAATCACGTAAATACTAACCTCTCGTAGAGACAACCGCTGAGACGTTGGATCAACCCAAAGTGCCTTCTCAAATATATCCCACGTCCACGAACGTAATCCGGTAGGAGGATTATCAATGAAAAATTTTTTATCTTAAAAGAGAAAAGAAAAATTTTTTGGCTACCACCTTTTTGGATTTCTAATTTTTCCAACACGTGGAATTGCACTGGGGATGAAAAACTCATCCCCTATTTATAATACATGGGGTGGTCGATTTTTGCCCTAAGAATAAGATGGAAAAATCTTTTTCTTGATCTCCAAGAAATCTTGAATATATACAATATATTATTTTCTCCATAATAAAATATTTCACAAAATCCCACCTCCTTATATTATAGAAATTTTCGAAAATTACAACTAGTTAGGAAAGAAATAAGATCTTTTAATTTTCTTGAATTTATGGGATAATCTTGTATTGCAAGAATACATATTCCATAAAATCTTTCCAAGAAAATCAAGAAAATCTTTTCTCTCTTCCTACCCAATTTTTTCGAAAATAATAGGGAAAAATAAGCCAAAATATTTTCTTCTCCTTTTCATTAATTGGACTTTAGTTTGGGCTATTTGAGGGGCCTTTAGGAGAATTAAGATTGGACCTTCAATGGGCTATGAAGCTTTAATATTTAGCCAAAATATTATTCAAGCCCATTAATATTAATTTACTCCACTATAAAATCAATGTTGAACTATCCATCTTAATCCGCATTACGACTTCACAATAATATGGCTCCCGGTTATTATTTCCCACGTTTAAGATTATCTTAGTCCATTAATTAATTAAGACACTGAACAGACTTTATATTAATTAACATCTTTGTCCTTGGAGTAAAGACAGCTCAACATTTTATCCATACCGGAAATAAATTTCCACTTGCAAGATTTGGTATGATAAAGATTCTGAGCCCACCAAAGGGACAAATCAAGCAAGCAGTGCTTGCACGCGATTCTCCGTATTAAATCTTAGCAATCGTCATGTAATTAATAATATTGCCCAAAATACAAGGTATCAAATCGCATTGATTCTCTTCCCATCATAAGTCAAAACAATAGTTATTAATTTCACACGATCCTATTTAAGAGACGAAGATTAAGAAATAACGAACCACTGAGGTCTAATTCTTGTATATTAAGTACCGAAGAATTTATCCTCCTATAGGTCCTCTTTAGTGCATCATGATGCACTAGTGTAATCCTTTGGTCAAGACAAGCCAATCTGAGCTTTACACCTCAACCTTTCATGATGGGTTGTTCATTTCCATATGAGTTGTGAATTTGTACTTAGTCACGAGGAACTGTTAATTTGATCTTATGTGATCTCGTATCACCAAATTAACTACAATGTGACACGTACTGACTATATCGAACGAGTATGCAGTAAATATATATAACATTCATTCATATTTAATGCAACATGTGATAAATAATTTATTTCAGAAAAATAAATAAGAAATTCAGTTTGGGTATACAAAGTAAAAGCATACTTCTCAGTATAACCCCAACAATCTCCCACTTATACTCAAAGTCTGCTTTTAAGTATACTACAGCATGTCTCGTGTTCTATGTGACATATAATGTCACCCCACACGAACCTAATAATATTTCTCCCATTTATACTCAAAGCAGATTGACAATGCTCTTGACACCCATTCTTTCCACATGTCTCTAGAATGTACTCGAGGCGAGACCTTTGTGAATGGATCGCTGGGTTGTCTTCGCATGCAATCTTTACCACCTCTATATCTCTTTCTCTTAACGATTTTCTCGTATAAGATGGTATTTTCTTTCTATGTGTTTTTGTCGGCCTTGTGGGCTCTCGGTTCCCTAGAATTTGCAATCGCTCCTAATTATCACAAGAACCGTGATCATGCCGGGCAAATCCGAATGACGCCCAAGTCCACCGAGAAGTTCTTGAGCCAAACTGCTTCTTTCGCTGCTTCACAAAGCGACTACATATTCGACTTCCATGGTAGAATCGGCGATTCATTTCTGCTTAACGCTCCTCCATGTCATGGCTCCTCCCCCCACGCAAAACACACTACCCGACGTTGACTTTCTGGAGTCTATGTCTGATTGGAAATCTGAGTCCGTGTAACCGATGGGGATTAGACTGTCCGATTGATAAACTAACATTCTATCCCGTGTCCTTTTCAGATACTTCAGAATGTTCTTAACCGCAGTCCAATGTTCTTTCCCCGGGTTACTTTGATATCTAGCCACCATTCCTACGGTGAAGCAGATATCCGGTCTCGTGCACAATATTGCATACATAAGCCTTCCCACAGCCGAAGCATAAGAGATGCCTTTCATGTCATCTATTTCCTTTTGTGTCTTGGACACATTTCCTTGGATAGATGGATTCCGTGTCTGAAAGGTACGAAACCTTTCTTGGAATCTTGCATGCTGAATCGCTTCAAAACAGTATCTATGTATGAAGCTTGCGAAAGTCCGATCATTATTTTCTTGTGATCTTGAGTGATCTTGATCCCTAGGATGTGACCGGCTTCTCCCAAGTCCTTCATATCAAACTATTTTGACAGCCATGCCATTACGTCTGACAACATCTTTACATCATTCCCAATGAGAAGAATGCCATCTACGTATAGTACAAAGAATACCAAGGCAGTTCCATCACGCTTTTTGTACACACTTTTGATCAAAATCGTAGGATTTTATCACTTGATCAAAACATTGATTCCAAGCACGGGATGCCTGCTTCAGCCCATAAATGGACTTCTTCAGCTTTCAAACCTAGATGCTCTTTGCCTTTTTCAATGAAGCCTTCGGGTTGTTGCATATAGATTTCTTCGTCAAGACTTCCGTTGAGGAAAGCTGTCTTGACATCCATTTGCCAGATCTCAAAGTCTAGGTGCGCAGGAATCGACAAGAGAATTCGGATGGACTTGAGCATGGCTACGGGCGAAAAGGTTTCCTCATAATCGATCCCTTCTTTCTGAGTGTACCCTTTCTCCACGAGTCTTGCTTTGAAGGTTTCAACCTTCCCGTCCGGTCCCCTTTTTCTCTTGTATACCCACTTGCATCCAATGGGTTTTATCCCATTAAGTGGTTCGACTACCTCCCACACCTTATTGTGATCCATTGAACCCATCTCAGCTTCCATTGTTGGTTGTCAAGCATCCTTGTCTTGGATCGCCTCGTTGTAGGACCATGGATCTGATTCTTCTCCCGAGATCAAGTCCGAGGACTCTCCGATCCCTAAGAATCTCTCGGGTTGCCGGACAACCCTTCCACTACGACGAGGTTTTGATTGTGTAGGAGTGAAGCGTGGTATATCTTCTTGTACAGTTGGCAATGGAGTTGGCCCCTTAAGTTCTTCCAAGGTAATCTCGCTTCTAGGCTTTTTATCGTTCATATAGTCTTCTTCCAAAAATCTAAAGTGCGTACTGATTACGACCTTTTGATCTTCGGGACCATAGAACATGCATCCGTATCCTATAAACAACCTTAATTCCGAGCGTGCATCTAATTTCTTGGCTTCCCTATCCAACACGTATGCCAAACACCCCCAGATCCTCATGTGTCCTAAGCTGGGTTGTTCCCCGTCCACAACTCCTTAGGGGTTTTTGGAACCGAATTGAATGGCACTAAGTTCAGAATATAAGCCGATGTTTGCAAGGCGTAACCCCAAAATGATTTTGGTAAATCCGCATAACTCATCATTGATCTTAACATTTCTAGAAGCGTTATGTTTCTTCATTCTGCAACCCCATTTTGTTGAGGGGTACCGGGTGCAGTCAACTGGGATGCAATCCCTTCTTCCGACAGGTAGTTCAAGAATTCATCGCTGAGGTATTCGCCTCCACGATCAGATCGTAGAAACTTGATACTGTTTCCCTTATGATTCTCTGCTTGAGCCTTAAATTCTTTGAATTTGTCAAAGGTCTCAGATTTATACTTCATTAGGAAAATGTACCCATAGCGTGAGTAATCATCGATAAACGTAACGAAATACTCATAGCCGCCCCTTGCTTTGATTTGCATTGGACCACATACATCGGTGTGAACGATCTCCAACACTTCTTTAGCTCTAAGCCCCTTGGCTCCAAATGCCCTCTTGGTCATTTTACCCTCCAAACATGATCCGCAAGTTGAAAATGGTTCAACCAGGAAAGACTCCAATGAATCATCTTGCACCAACCTTTGGATTCTTTTTGGATTAATATGACCTAATCTTAGGTGCCAAAGAAGTGTCTCGTTCACATTGGTCGAATGTTTCCTTTTGCTCGAAATAGTAGATGAGTTATATGATGCATTTTGTGTGTGATGTGCACAGTTAATAATGTAGAGATTGTTCCGTAATGTTTCATGACAGATAACCACATCGTTACGTAAAACAATAACATGCTTATTAAAACGAACAAAATATCCATCATCAAATAGTTTTGAAACTGAAATAAGGTTTTTACGAAAAACTGGAACATAAAGAACATCTCTTAAAATTAAACTCTTGTCTTCAAAAGATAGGTGCACGTCTCCTACTGCTTCAGCTGCCACTCTCGTAGCATCGCCCAGCGTGACGAGGATCTCACTTCCACTAAGTTGTCGGGTCCTCTTGAACCCGTGAAGTAAACATGATTAGTGGACCCCGTATCCATTACCCACGAAATGGGTAACATACGCCACTAAACCATTTTCAACAACTAGTGCTGAGAATTACCTTTCTTTCCAGCCGTTTTGGGGTTGGAACAGGCTGACCTCCAATGTCCTTTTGCAGTTAAAACACTTCCTCTTTGGATTTTTCCTCGACCTTTACCCAAAGATTCCTCATCTTTTGTTGGGGTTATATCCCAACAATCTTACCATGCCCTTGGCAACAGATTGAGTTTGATTGCTTATGACTTTTGGTCCCTTTCTTCTTCTTGTCTTCCTTCGCCTAGAAGATGAAGATGGACCACTTGCCGTCAAAAGCTTGAGTTTTTGTGCTCCATCAATGTCCGTGACCAAAGCTTGCAACAAATCACCAATGAGGCCAAATTGTTCAAAAATTTTTTGGGCCAGATGGAGTACCAAAGAACCTCAAGTTTGTTCGGATGGGCCATCAATTTTGAGGACGAAATCCCTTACGGGATTGCCCTCCACCATTTTTAGCGACGACGTCTCTCCCAAGGTGATCTGACGAGCTTCGTGTTTTTGACTCGTCAGTTGGCTCATCTGATTTTTGGTGTGTCAAGAATCCACTTGTGCTTTTGTGTAGTTAGGACAATCATAACTTTTTGTTTCCAATCAACATAGTTTTCAATTCTATTGAATTTAAGTATATAAACAGTGGATTAAAAGGTTGCGACATGCTGAACTGAAATAAACACACATCGTGTATCAATATCCGGATCGACACAAGATTATCACATAATTTGATCACATGATTCATATTGAAATCTCAAAAAAAATATGAACATGCATCAGCCAACATCTCAAAACAGTTTTAAATGAGCCTCTTGAGAGGGTCATCATTTAAATCACATTCAAGCAGGTTACAAACAAGAACAATTACAAACCTTTAATTTTAAAAAAAATTAATAGATGACTCCCACTTGACCAATATAAAATTGACAGGGACTTCGGCGAAGTATATGCATATCAATTTTATACCTAAGTAATAACCATGATTAAAATCTGAGCCAATTATTACTTTTTTTTGATCGAGCCTCTTGGGAGGGTCATCGTCGCCACTAATAATAATTCACAATCATCATTTTGAGAATTTATTCATGTGAAAGCTATCTTTTGGCCGTCCCTTAGGGGAATTTCTCCAAAAGAATTCACAAATAAATAAATCATGGAGGTCAAAATTAATTCGATTCATGACCGAATTAATTATTAAAACATACTTAGTAATTTTTGAATTTGAGATTTTTCATTGGGCAATTCTCATGCAAACACATTTAAACATATTAAATAAAGCACAAGAAAAAACAACAATAAATCAAGAAAAGCATAAAAATAAACATATTGGGCACAAATTATCCAATTGTCATGGTTTGATTTTTCTTAACTTGATTTTGAAGAAACGCCATCTTGAATTTCTCCCACTCGATCGTCTCGAAAAGAACTATAATCTCGCCACGCCAAGTAATTTCATGAACCGGAATGCATCGCCCAGATCCCAAAATTTTCGCCGAAGCAATCAAGCGCCAAAGATTGTCGCTTTGACTCCCAAGATATTCACTGCGATTTCAAGAAATACATATCTTCCATAATATCGTTCAAGAGCGCTTTTGCGCCCGTAGCGTCTGTTCTATATCTTCATTGATTCTAGGAAAAGGGAATAGTTCGCGGCGACCAGCGATACCCTTGAATTTAATGAGATCCCTCCAGCGCGTTTTTACGCGACTCGCGTCCCAGCGTCACGATAAGGATCCGTTTTAATATCTCGCCTCGTCTTCGTCTTCGACGGGTTACAATTTATTTTGAAAAAAATAAATACATTTAAATCTAGACTAGTCTATTACATTGAACAAATCAAATAGCCTAATCTGCCGTGGATTTTCTCACGAGAAAAACAAATTTTAACGTAGTGGAATTAAAACCATTCATACGCATGTAATAAATAAACACATTAAATACCATGACAATTGGATACCTGCAAAAAAGATCTAACAATTCTACTATCCAATTTCAATAAAATTTAATGGCCAATATAATTTAAATAACAATTTAAATACAGAGCTCGAAACCGAGGCTCTGATACCAGTTGTTGGGAAATTAGTGTTGGGGAATTAGTTGCACAGATCTATTCGGGGTGAATATTTAAATACAAATTTAATTATTTAATTATTACTAGCATGAATTAATCCTATATTAATTCAAATAATAATTGCAACAACATATCATGCATATAAAAAGCCACGTAAAACCTACGCATCGCGGAATCTACGGGTTTTACGTGAACATACCTCCGGGATGGCGGTGAATTCGGTTGACCGGACTAACCAAAAAGACTTTCCCAAGTATTCCCTAGCTCTTTGCTCGACAATCCGATTGGAAGGATACTCATGAACAATTAACAAAATGAAAAAATAAACTTTGTTGCACCACTTTCGTGGATTTGCTAATTTTTCCAGCACATGGAATTGCACTTGGGAATGAACTAATCATCCCCTATTTATAGGAGAGGAGGGGGTCGAAATTCTTGTAGAAAAACAATGTGGGAAAAGACTTTTCTTGGTCACCAAGAAATCTTGAATATATCTTCTATATTCTTTTTGCCCATAATTAAAATATTCCACAAAAATTTCACCTCCTCTAACATTATGGAATTTTCGAAAATAATGCCTTGCAAGATTCCAAGATTTGGATCTTCTTGAATTTATGAGATATTCTTGTATTTCAAGAAGTACATATCTTCCATAATATCTTTTCAAGAAAATCAAGAAAATCTTTCTTGCCCATTATCTTCAAATTTTCGAAATTTCTATATAGATAACCAAGTGGGAGATTTCTTGAGTTTAATGAGATAATCTTGTATTCCAAGAATACATATATTCATTCCATAACAAAATTCAAAGAAAATCTTTCTCCCTCTTTTATCCATAAATTTCGAAATTTTAGGGAAAAATTAAGCAACAATATTTATTTTATTTTAATCACTTTTTTAGGTTATTGGACTATTTGTTGGGCTATCTTTGGGGGGCCTTTAGGAGAATTAAGATTGGACCTTCCAATGGATCTTGAATATCTAATATTGAGCCACAATATAATTCAAGCCCATAAATATTAATTAATCCCACTACATAATTAATATTGCACTATCCATCTTAACCCATATTACAGTCAATATGCCTCCGGTCATTATTTCCCGTGTTTAAGATTATCTAGCCCATTAATTAATTCAAGCCCTTTGAAATAGCTTTCCGTTAATTAATATCTTTTTGTCCTTGGTCGAGGAACGGTTCAACATTATTATCCATACAGGAAATTAATTCCACTTGCAAGATTTGGTATGATAAAACTTATGAACCTCCCGAGGGGCAAATCAAGCAAAGCATTTGCTTACACGATTCTTCTTATTAATCTTAGCAATCACATGTGACCAATAATATTGCCCAAGATAAAAAGTATTGAATCTCTTATTCGCTACCCATGATAAGTCAAAGCAATAGTTACCAATCCCACGTGATCCTATTTAAGGGACGAAGGTTAAGAAACAACGAACCACCGAGGTCTAATTCTTCCTTGTTCGATTCGAAGAATTTATCCTCCTCAGAGGTCCTATTCAACAAGATCGGTCATGCACTAGTGTAATCTCTTGGTCAAGACAAACCAATCAACCTTACACCTCAACCTTTTGTGATGGGTTGTTCATTTCCATCTAGGTCGTGAATGACGTACTTTTTAGTTACAAAGGAAAATTAATTTAATCTTTCGTGATCCGGTATCACTAAATTAACTACAATGTAACACGTCATTTAATTATTGAACGCTTATGCAAAGTAAATATATGTAACATTCAATCATATTTAAAGCATCAGTGATAAACAATTTATTTCAGTAAATAAGTCTAAAAATTCAGTTTCGATTATACAAAGTAAAAAGCATACTTTTCAGTATAATCCCAACAATTAGGGGTGCCCGGATCTATTCGAGTTGAATTTAAATACATACTTAAATTAATCAATTAATTACTAACATGAATTAATCCTAATCAATTCAACATAACAATAAACAAGCAAATAAACATCATGCGTACACGTATTTCACGTAAAACCTAAGCATGCGGAATCTAGGAATCACGTAAATACTAACCTCTCGTAGAGACAACCGCTGAGACGTTGAATTAACCCAAAGTGCCTTCTCAAATATATCCCACATCCACGAAAGTAATCCGGTGGGAGGATTATCAACGAACGATTTTAATCTTAAAAGAGAAAAGAAATTTTTTGGCTACCACCTTTTTGGATTTCTAATTTTTCCAACAAATGGAATTGCACTGGGTATGAAAAACTCATCCCCTATTTATAATACATGGGGTGGTTGATTTTTGCCCTAGGAATAAGATGGAAAAATATTTTTCTTGATCTCCAAGAAATCTTGAATATATACAATATATTCTTTTCTCTATAATAAAATATTCCACAAAATCTCACCTCCTTATATTATAGAAATTTTCGAAAATTACAACTAGTTAGGAAAGAAATAAGATCTTTGACTCTTCTTGAATTTATAGGATAATCTTGTATTGCAAGAATACACATTCCATAAAATCTTTCCAAGAAAATCAAGAAAATATTTTCTCTCTTCCTACCCAATTTTTTCGAAAATAATGGGAAAAAATAGGCCAAAATATTTTCTTCCCCTTTTCATTAATTGGACTTTAGGTTGGACTATTTGAGGGGCCTTTAGGAAAATTAAGATTGGACCTTCAATTGGCTATGAAGCTTTAATATTTAGCCAAAATATTATTCAAGCCCATTAATATTAATTTACTCCACTATAAAATTATTATTGAACTAACCATCTTAACCCACATTACGACTTCACAATAATATGGCTCCCGGTTATTATTTACAGCGTTTAAGATTATCTTAGTCCATTAATTAATTAAGCCACTGAACAAACTTTATGTTAATTAACATCTTTGTCCTTGGAGTAAAGACAGCTCAACATTATTATCCATACCGGATATAAATTTCCACTTGCAAGATTTGGTATGATAAAGATTCTGAGCCCACCAAGGGGACAAATCAAGCAAGCAGTGCTTGCACACGATTCTCCGTATTAAATCTTAGCAATCGTCATGTAATTAATAATATTGCCCAAAATACAAGGTATCGAATCGCATTGATCCCATCATAAGTCAAAGCAATAGTTATTAATTTCACACGATCCTATTTAAGGAACGAAGATTAAGAAATAACGAACCACTGAGGTCTAATTCTTGTATATTCAGTACCGAAGAATTTATCCTCCTGTAGGTCCTCTTCAGTGCATCATGATACACTAGTGTAATCCCTTGGTCAAGACAAGTCAATCTGAACTTTACACCTCAACCTTTCATGATGGGTTGTTCATTTCCATCTGGGTTGTGAATTTGTACTTAGTCACGAGGAACTGTTAATTTGATCTTATGTGATCTGCTATCACTAAATTAACTACAACGTAACACGTACTGACTTTATCGAACAGATATGCAGTAAATATATATAACATTCATTCATATTTAATGCAACATGTGATAAATAATTTATTTCAGTAAAATAAATAAGAAATTCAGTTTGGTTATACAAAGTAAAAGCATACTTTTCAGTATAACCCCAACACTCTCAATATAACATCCCTGGCTTGGAACGCCCCCAGAGGTAGTCAGTTTTGACGAACTGGGTCAAGAAATAACTGTCATTTACAATAATATTATACACATCATTGCTTTGTTTGTCAGTTGTCACGTACAACACCACATCATATTTCCACATAACACGACTTATAACAGTGTGAAGGCGGCGGCCGATGGCGTGGAGGCGGTGGCCGATTGAAGAAACATTTTTTTTTGGCAAAGCGAATTGAAGAAACTGTTAAAAGAAGGAAGAGAGAGAAGGTTTTAGGATTTTTTAACCCACTCTGTTTGTTTTGTTGTTTCTGCCCAGCCCACTTATCTTTCTTCTTGCTTTAACCATTTTTTGTTGTGACTTGTTTTTTTTTTAATCTGGTTGAAGATTAAATGTGATCTTTTGGAATTTGGTTTAAAATCTGTTCAAGATATGTTCAGATGTGGTCATTTTGTTCGGATCAAAAGTTTATTTATTTATTTTGATTTTAGTTGAAATTGAGATTTGAGCAGGGAGTTTGTTGAGTGGATGGAAGCTTTTTTAAGATTTGAAGATCCATTTATGAACTGAGTTTGTTAATTTCTGAGGTTGAAGAATCGAAATCGGAGATGTTCATGTTTTTTTGAACATGTTCATGTTTTTTATGAACATGTGCATGTCGAGATAAGTACGAAATTATGTAATTTTGAAATTTTTTTAGAAGATCATATGTAAATTTTTGGATTTTAAATAAGTACATTTATGTAAATTTTTATTATGAAAAGTTTAAATTGTAATGTTTTTATTTTTTATTCGAATTTTTGTGGATATAAAATTTTTTGAAAGTATGTTTAACATGAATTTTGTGTTTTTTTCCACTAATAATCTTGAAGAATGAAGAAAAAAAGGACGCTAATTTGGAAAAAAAAATGAAGAAAGAAGACTGGAAAAAAAATAAAGGAAGGAAAAGAGAGAGAAAATAACAGAATAATAAATAAGGGTATAATAGTCATTCTAGTGTCTATTTTGGACCTACAACTAATTAAGAAAAAACTTTGTACCTAGTAGTATTTGGGCTTTGGGCCTTGCACCTCTAAGTAATCCACTCTAAAAAATTTTACAATTTAAAAATATAAAATATTTTTTAAACAATAATAAATTTTATACATGATAGTGATAATTTATATATATAATAATATATTAAAGAAAATCAAGTTCATGACTTCATGGTGTACTTGAATTCACATCAATTTTCATCATTTTTTTTTCATTTCATTTCCAATTGAAGAACTAAACAAGAAAACTCCTCTCAGGCCATTATTATTCTTAATTAATCTTGCTAAAAAACTTGAGCTTTTTCAGAAAGCTCAAAGGAGAGAGAGACCAGGAAGTTAGACAAAGGGCACTGCATTAACAATAATGTTCAGAACTTTGGTCTCTCGTAATTAATATTCTTGTGTTTCTGAAGCAATTCTCTCTCTAGGACAACTTGCCTCAGCTACCGGTTTCCGACGGATCCCCACGCCGATTGTTCCGTCGACCTATTTCATTTTTTCAGCCCAAAATCTTCGTAACACTTATTTTTTTTCACCTGAGTTTGGCGGAGGAGAAGATCGGTCTTTATTGTCGGTTACTCTCGACTTATACGCCTGTAATGTGAGCAATTTCCTCCCAGTATCAGGCATTTCTCGATTTTCGTCACCGTTTGAACCACTCTGCTCCTTTTGAGGCCTCCCGCCGCCGCCGTGCGGATCTCCCTGCCGCCTCCGTGCGGATCTCCCTGCTGCCTCCGTGCGGATTTTCCTGCTCCTTTGTGAGATCTCCTCTGCTGCCGCCGTGCGGATCATCCTGTCGTCGCCGTGCGGTTCTTCCTGCCGCTAGGGTTTTTCTAGGGTCTTGAAATTGATGAAATTGAATTTTCTATTGTTTCTACACGAAAGGTCTGAAGAATAACATCAATTTTTGAAACAACACTGTGACAATCTACTTCAGCTGCCACAATTGAACTAAATACTCTCACCGCACTCTCTCCTTTTTGAAAATTAGGGGTAGGGCGTGTGGCTTGAGTTTCTTGCGCCGCTTTGTGCTTGTTCTCCCTGACCTTCTCTTATCTTATAAGATTTGTGTCTTTTTCTCCATTTTTCCCACCCCATTTTCCCCTTTCTGTACTTGTTATTCCCCTTTTGTCATATCATGTTTGAATCGAATTCTGCATCTTTGGGTTTTACGGCCTCTTCTACCAAAATGCCTGGGATATTGTCGGTGATGAAGTCACAAAAGTTGTTCTGAATTTTCTCAACAACGGGGACGACTTGGCCTTTCAAAACTCTACTATCATATCCCTAATTCCAAAAGTCAAGGACCCAGTTATGGTAAGTGATTACAGACCGATCAACCTTTGTAATGTTTGCTATAAAATTGTTGCTCGTCTTTGTCACCACCAATGAGACTTCAGAGGGATCTTTGGGAAAAGTCATTACCCCTAATCAGAGTGCCTTTATTCTGGGCCGTCTCATCACTGATAATGTGTTCATTGGTTTTGAATGTATGCATTGGCTTCGACACTCCAAGAACAAAACTGGTTATGCGACCCTCAAGCTCGATATGAGCAAAGCTTATGATCTTGTTGAGTGGAGCTATCTCAGAGCAATTATGAGTAAGATGGGTTTTGACCCCCGTTGGACTAATCTTATCATGCGATGTGTTTCCTCCGTCTCTTACTCCTTCAAAGTCAATGGTAACATTGTGGGACACATCAAGCCCTCGAGAGGCCTTCGTCAAGGGGATCCTCTCTCTCCTTTCCTCTTTGTCATTTGCTCTCAGGGGCTCTCCTTTATCCTGACCTCTTATTCGAATGAGAGGAAAATTGTTGGTGTTCAAGTTGCAAGAGGCAGTCCCATTGTTTCTCACATCTTCTTCGCCCATGATAGCCTTATCTTTTTCAAGAACACTAAGGAGATTTGTGAGAACGTCAAAAGATGCCTCCATCTTATGAAAAAGCTTCCGGTCAGCTTATCAACTATGACAAATCCGCCATTACCTTCAGTGATAAGACTCCTCATTCTGGCATTCAAAATTCTAAAGATATCCTTAACCTCAGAATCTGTCAGGGTCACAAAATCTATCTTGGTCTCCCCACCTTTACCATTAAAAGCAAGAGACTTCAGTTTGGATACATTCGCGATAGAGTGGCTAAGAAATTAGACAAATGGAAAAATAAATTCTTTTCGTACGTGGGCAGAGAGGTTATCATCAAAGTTATTATTCAAGCCATTCCGACTTATGCGATGTCTTGCTTTAGAATTCCTACTTCTATTTGTGGTGAAATCGAGAGCATGTGTGCTAAGTTTGTTAGGAATTAAAGCAAGCAAATTATGGGAGAAAATAATGGAACTTAGGAATTTAGAGGAACAAACAATTTGGTTACCCAGTTCGTCAGACTGACTACATCTGGGGGCACTACCAAGCCAAGAGAGATCTACTATATCTTATAAGATAGTGCAAGTAGTGCAAGATACAATGGGGGAGTCAGAGGGGTATTTATACAAGAAACCTAGGTCTGGCCCATCCTGGCCGAAACCCTAAAAGATGAACCGGGCCTCCACAGACAGGGCCTCGGAACCGCTTCGACCTCAGCCCTTGGTCGAGCGGTTCTCGCCGGACAAGAACCTTGCTCGGCGACTTTTCACACCAATGAAATTTCGACCGAAACACACCGCTTTCGACCTCGAGCACTAGTCGAGAGCCTCTCGGCGCCCCGCATCCCCGCTTTCACTCAAGCTCCATAACCCAACAATCTCCCACTCGAGATCGACCTTTGGAGCGAAGTGTGCGACCTCAACTAGGTCGAACGTCTTGTCCTCCCCGACTCATTCCGAACGTCTTGTCCTCAGGAGTCATTCCGCGAACTTTCAGACTCCAACAATCCCAACAATCTCCCACCTGAAGACTGACTCCAACTGTAACTCGTCTTCCCAATCTCTCATCCAACCACCTACTCCAAGCAACGCCCCATACTCGTGAACATGCTTATTTAACTCGCCGACACGGGGCTTTGGTCGAGTGGATTCCTTTCGACCAACCAACCTTGCTCGAGAAATAAGTGCATTGTGCGTTCTCGAAGTTCGATGGTTGTGTTTCAAGATATCTGAAAGCGAAGCCCAAATCCAAATCCATTCCATCAAGCTTCTCAACAGGCGATTTCCCTTCAGCCACCATAATTGCTCCCACCAGATCCCTTGAGCCTGATGCTCTGATACCCGTTGTTAGGAATTTAAAGCAATTATAGAGAAAATAATGGAATAACGAATTAAAGGACAAACAAGTTCGTCAAACTGACTACATCTGGGGGCACTACCAAGCCAGGAGAGATCTACTATATCGTATAAGATAGTGCAAGTAGTGCAAGATACAATGGGGAGAAGGGGTATTTATACAAGAAACCTAGGTTTGGCCCATCCCGGGCGAAACCCTAAAAGATTAAATCGACCACAGACAGGGCCTCGGAACCGCTCAACCTCAAATTCTTAGTCGAAATTACTTTCGCTGACAAGAACCTTGCTCGAAAGCGCCTTCTCACCGGGCACGCAAAGAGGGCGCCGACCGAAGAACACCTACTTCGACCTCGAAGACTGAAATGTTGCGTGCCTCTCACCAGATCCCCGTTTCACTCAGCTCCAGAACCCAACAATCTCCCACCCGAGACCGAACTTCGAGATTGACACCGAGCCGGAAAGACCTTTGGATGAGAGATTGGGAAGACGAAGTTACGGTTGAGTCGATCTCAGGTGGGGAGATTGTTGGGATTGTTGGAGTCTGAGTTGCGGAATGAGTCCAGGGAGGATAAGACGTTCGGAATGAGTCCAGGGAGGACAAGACGTTCGGAATGAGTCCAGGGAGGACAAGACGTTCGGAATGAGTCCAGGGAGGACAAGACGTTTGACCTAGTTGAGAAGCTTGATGGAACGGATTTTGGATTCTGGTTCTTGCAAGATCAAGAAGGTCGTTGACACGTGCCTGAGATCGTGCGGTTATTGGTGGACGAAGAGCATTGAATCTGGGTGCGGTATGGGACGTGCTTGGGTTATGCTTGAGTTGGAGAGAGGGTGCCAATGAGAGATTGGGAAGACGAGTTATAGTTGGAGTCAGTCTCCAGGTGGGAAATTGTTGGAACCTGAGTTGCGGAATGAGTCCAGGAAGGACAAGACATTCAGAATGAGTCCAGGGAGGATAAGACGTTCAGAATGAGTCCAGGGAGGACAAGACGTTCGGAATGAGTCCAGGGAGGACAAGACGTTCGGAATGAGTCCAGGGAGGACAAGACGTTCGACCTAATTGAGGTCGTGCTCCAGGTTCAGTGTCCAGGTGAGAGATTGTTGGGTTATGGAGCCTGAGTGAAAAGGGACGCAGGGCGCTTGAGGGCTTCGACCCGGTCTTTCGAGGTCGAGCAGGTGTGCTCGGTCGAGCGCTCCCCTTTACAGCGGTGAGAAGGCCCTCAAGCAAGGTTGCTGATCGAGCAGAATGGCTCGACCTAAGGCTGAGGTCGAGCGGTTCCGAGGCCTGTACGTGGAGGCCCAGTTTCATCTTTTAGGGTTTCGGCCAGGATGGGCCAAACCTAGGTTTTTTTTATAAATAACCCCCTAACTCCCCCATTGTATCTTGCACTACTTGCACTATCTTATAAGATATAGTAGATCTCTTCTGGCTTGGTAGTGCCCCCAGATGTAGTCAGTCTAACGAACTGGACAACCAAATTGTTTGTCCTTTAATTCGTTGATCCATTCTTTTATCTATAATTGCTTTAAATTCCTAACAACTGGTATCAGAGCATCAGGCTCAAGGGATCTGGTGGGAGCAATTATGGTGGCTGAAGGGAAATCGCCTGTTGAGAAGCTTGATGGAACGGATTTCGGATTTGGGCTTCGCTCAGTATGCGGCCGGGCACAACCACTGAACTTCTGAAAACGCACAAGGAACTTGAGCAAGCTAGTTGGTCGTCGAGCGTAATCGCCGACTAAAGCCCTGTGTCGGCGGGTTCGATGGCGATTCGCGGAGTATGGGGCGTTGCTTGGAGTAGGTGGTTGGATGAGAGATTGGGAAGACGAGTTACAGTTGAAGTCACTCTCCAGGTGGGAGATTGTTGGGATTGTTGGAGTCTGAGTTGCGAAATGAATCCAGGGAGGACAAGACGTTCGGAATGAGTCCAGGGAGGACAAGACGTTTGGAATGAGTCCAGGGAGGACAAGACGTTCTGAATGAGTCCAGGGAGGACAAGACGTTGGACCTAGTTGAGGTCGTGCACTTCGCTCGATGTCGATCTCCGGTGGGGAGATTGTTGGGTTATGAAGCTGAGGAAAGCGGGGATGCGTAGCGGAAGGATCTCGTCGAAGGCTCGAGTCGATCGGTCCTTTCGGTCGGCGCCCCGCACTAACGTGATGAGAAGGTGCTCGAGCAAGGTTCGATCGAGCGAACCGCTCGACCAAAGGAATGAGGTCGGCGGTTCGGAGGACTTTCGGAGGCCATTTCATCTTTTAGGGTTTGGCGGGATGGGCCAAACTTAGGTTTCTTGTATAAATACCCTCGACTCTCCATTGTATCTTGCACTACTTGCCACTATCTTATAAGATATAGTAGATCTCTCTCTGGCTTGGTAGTGCCCCCGGATGTAGTCGATCGATTTTTGGGTAACCAAATTGTTTGTTTCTCTAAATTCCTAAGTTCCATTATTTTCTCCCATAATTTGCTTGCTTTAATTCCTAACAATGGTATCGAGCATCGAGGGCTCAAGGATCGGTGGTAGCAATTATGGTGGTCAAGGAAATTGCTGTTGAGAAGCTTGATGGAATGGATTTTGATTGGGCTTCGCTCTGATACCAGTTGTTAGGAATTTAAGCAAGCAATTATGGGAGAAAATAATGGAACTATGGATTAAGAGAACAAAACAATTTGGTTACCCAGTTCGTCAAATTGACTACATCTGGGGGCACTACCAAGCCAGGAGAGATCTACTATATCGTATAAGATAGTGCAAGTAGTGAAAGATACAATGGGGGAGTCAGGGGGGTATTTATACAAGAAACCTAGGTTTGACCCATCCTGGCCGAAACCCTAAAAGATGAAATTGGGCCTCCACAGATAAGGCCTCAAACAAATTTCGACCTCGGCCCTTGGTCAAGCCGGTGCTCGCTCGACAAGAACCTTGCTCGGCGCCTTCTCACCGGCCGCAAAAAGGGGCTTCGACCGAGCACACCTACTCGACCTCGAGCACTGGTCGAGCGCCTCCCGCGCCCTGCATCCCCGTTTCACTCAGGCTCCATAACCCAACAAAGTTCTGGTGGGGTGCGAGACCGAATGAATGAAAAGTCCATTGGAAAGATTGGAAATCTCTTACTAAGCCCAAAGACGAGGGGGGCATGGGCTTCAGAGATCTGGTCAATTTCAATAAAGCCCTCCTGGCCAAACAAATTTGGAGAATCATTTCCAATCCGGACTCTCTTGTGGCAAAAATCTTCAAGGCCCGATATTTCAAACACACCGATATCACGGAAGCTTCTATTGGCTCTAACCCCTCGTATACATGGAGATCCCTTTGTTGGTGCAAAGACGTTCTTAACGCTGGACTCCTGTGAAAAGTGGGGTCGGGGAAAAATATCAGAGCTCGCAAGGACGCTTGGATTCCCGGTCTGGTCAGTGGGCGTATTTCTTCCAGTGTTTCCTATGATAGCAACAACCAAGTTGACAAATTCATTCTGCCCTCAAAACAGTGGGATGCCCAAAAGCTTCAAGAAGTGTTTCTTCCTTTCGAGGTCGAAGCCATTAAGAGGGTCCCAATCTCTCGGAGCTCTTCGATTGATTCCAGGTTCTGGAAGTTCGAGAAAAAAGGGTTCTATTCTGTTAAATCTGGGTATAAATTCGGATGCCAGATGGGCCCTTCTGAAGATGGTCTTACTAGTGGCCCCTCTTCAAACCATTTCTCCCGGTGGTTGAAGAAAATTTGGAAACTTAACATTCCTCCGAAAGTCAAAATCTTTGTTTGGAAAATTTCTCACGACATCATCCCTACCGAGCCTAATCTTTATGCCCATCACGTTCCTGGCGACTCCAGATGCGCTCTTTGTGGTTTTCATTGGGCTGATACTAAACATGCTCTTTTCTTTTGTCAGGTTTCCAAATAAGCGTGGAAGAATACGAACTGGTGGCCTTTTCTTAAGAATGCCGTATTTGTCCCCATTCCTGATCTTCTTGCAGGCATTGCGGAGGCCTCGATTGGTGGTGATTTGGAAGAATTCTGTCTCATGTCGTGGGGGATTTGGAAAGAGCAGTGCAACCTTCTCCATGAAAAAACTCAAAAGAACAAGTCTAGGGATGTCGCTAAAATTATCAACCCTTAATGGACTAGAGCTCTCCTTGTTAACTATCGTGAGGCCAGAAATCCCCTGATCTTCCAACCCCCACGCACGATTTCCAGTTCCAACGGGGCCGGCCAGGATTCCAACTCCTCCCTCCCCTTTATCTTGGTGGATGCTGCCTTTAATGATGAAAATTTTGAGTTCGGAGTCGGTTTCGCTGCCTTTAATCACTCTGGTAATATCATTGCAGCTGGTTGTCATCGTATTAACCCCCCAGGCTCGATGTTGGCCGCTGAACTCCATGCCATTGATGAGGGAGTTTCACTGGGCTGCAAGCCTCACCTTCCCGGTTTCAACCTCCTCTCGGACTCGAAAGATGCTATTAACGCGGTGCGGGGAAGCTCTCAATACCTGGGACCGGAAGGTGACATCATCCATGATCTTCGCCTTAGAATTCAAGACCCTAAAGTGAAAGGGATCTCTCATATTTATCGCCAACTCAACACAATCGCCCACAATCTGGCGAAAATTGGCTCTCATTCTACCCACCCTCAAGATTGGGTTGGGGAAGATATTCCGTCCTGGATCTCGACCAGCTCTTGATTGTCCTTTTTGAGCTGGTGTTTTTCCCTCAAAAATAAAATTCATCATTTTTTAATATTCTTCCAATACTTGGAGTAGTTTGACATATACAAATATGTTTGGTTTATGAGGAAATGAAGAATATACTTGGTGTAGAGGGGGTTGTGGGGTTTTAAAAGCATAAAAGAGCCGTGGGAGCACCGCAATGCTAAAAAAGATGCGAGTGAGGGTGATAAGGTGCGGTGGGTTCTGTCATGGACCAGCCATATCCACATCTTTGATGCCCCTACTGTGGGCCCTCTCCATTTCTTTTATTTTTTTTACCAATATTAATATGCTTCTTCCTTTTCCATTTCATTAAATACACTTCTTCTTAGATGTAAGCCAAGACGCCCCCGTATGGCGGGTTTACCGCACGCTCGCTTTATTATTCCAAGTTTTCATAAATAAGTAATCTTTTTGAATCTAAAAATCCATAATGTATTAATGTTTAGTCAAAGGTGCACTGACAAGAATATTCGAACAATAGAAATACGTACCCCAAAATCACACATAAAAAGAATTTTATTTTAATAATTATTTAGAATTTACAAATAAACTGCATAACTTATTATAATAAATGGTATAATTTTAGAGTAAATTATGAATGCATGATTCACTTGGATGAACCTGAGGCTCGCCCCGTTATTAGGCGGTCGCTAAATTGGATATGCATGAACAAAAATCATGATTTTATTAAACTTATAGTTAAAAATTTAAAACGGAGTACTAAAAAAAGGAAAACAACTTTTAAGAAAAATTACTATTTTTGGTGCATGGTGGTTAGAGTGGTTCTCTAAAAATAGTGTTGGATAGGGATGTTCACGGTTCCGGAACCGCCGGTTCCGGTTTCGAATCGGCGGTTCCAAAATTCTGGGAGGGGGAACCGGAACCGAACCGGCGGTTCGGCCGATTTTATTTTTTTTTTCATATATTTTTTCTTGTGTTTCTTAGTTTTTTGGATCTAAAATTTGAAGGAATGTATAGATAGACATGAAATTGGACATTGTTATTGTTAATATGATGATTTAAATTGAAGATTACATTAATAATTGAACTATTATAAATTAGTAGCTATTACAAAGTAATTGAACTATTACAAAATAGTAATTCTAACTTAAAATAAGCTAGTAATCTACTATTACAAATTAATTGAACTATTACAAATTAATTGAACTATTACAAATTTACAAATTACAAAGTGAACTATATCGAATTAGTAATTACAATTACAACTTAAAATTTTAAACTTTACAAAATAAATTTGGGGGAGGGGGGGATTTAAAGAAATTGGACTTGAGCTTAAATTTAAGAAATAAACTTAGAAATTCTAAGTTTGAAACTTAAAATTAAGTTGCCTACGTATCCAAATATGAATCAAAGCGTAGTTCTCTTACCTCAAACTTACCTCGTTGATTTGGATCGATTCAATTCTTCATGCATCACTTCCGGTGGTAGTTTCTTCGGAGCTATCTTGATCATCATTATCAATAAATTCTTGATTTCTCTTTTCGGCTCTTACCCAATCATCAAGCAAGCATTGGTTTTCCACGTTTTCAACGGTCATATTCGATCTCGTTGCATCCAAAGTGTAGCCTCCCAAACTAAAAGCTTGTTCAACGACAACGGTTGAGGCGGGAGATGCAAAAATTTCTCTTGCTAGCATTGACAATATTGGATAGATATTTTTCATCCTCGACCACCACTTTAGTATATTAAAAGTAGTTTTGTCTTCATCTTCATCAGTTTAACAAAATGAAGAGGATAAATAATGATCAAGTTCGTAATAAGGGTTAGAAGTAGACCTTGGACGTTTTTGAGAACGCCACCATAAAAACTTGTTAATATATCTTCTTCTCGACTCATAGAAGAGCCACCACCAAAATTTTTCTTCAAAAAACGGGACCACTATATTTCTAAATAAAGACATTAAAATAACTTTTAATCCAGATTACCAATCTCTTCCGGATTAGGATATATATCATCTTCACCCATGACCATATGTCTATTAGGAAATAAATAATTATAATACATATTTAACATCATTAGTTTTGTCTTCATCTTCATCAAGCCGAACAAATGAAGAGGATAAATAATGATCAAGTTAAGTAATAAGGGTTAGAAGTAGACCTTGGACGCTTTTTTGAGAACGCCATCATAAAAACTCGTTAATATATCTTCTTTCGACTCATAGAAGAGCCACCACCAAAATTTTCTTCAAAACCGGGACCACTATATTCTCTAAATAAAAGACATTAAAATAACTTTAATCCGATTACCAATCTCTTTCCGGATTAGGATATATATCATCTTCACCCATGACCATATGTACTATTAGGAAATAAATAATTATAATACATATTTAACATCATTATTAATCCATCCAATCTTACTCTAGGATCAAACACTTTAGCAACCAAGAATAGATCGGGAATATTTGTAAAATATTTTTTCCATTTTTGCATCATAGAGAAAAGTAGCACCATTTAATAAAGGATTTGTAATATTTTCATTTAACACATGAGCAACTTTAATACAATAATCAAGCGCTAAATTACACGTGGGATAATAAACACCGGATAACACTTTTTTGTGGAATCATTAAAATTCCCAAAATTTTACACAAAGAAGTGCATGAATCCCAATATTGAGGATATAAACTAATACCACAATTTTCTTGAGTAAAAAAAAATGTACATAAAAGCGTCTTTTATAATCCATAGATTCCTTTAACAATTTATACGTGGAATTCCAACGAGTTGACGCATCAAGAGAAAATTTTTTGGGATGCATATTGTATGTTCTACAAAAAACTTTCCATTTTTTCAACAATTTTGAATGTCTCGACATATAATAAATAGCGGATCTAATAGGACCAACTTGTTCTTTCAAAGCATCTAAACCATCTTGAACACATAAATTTAAAATATGACACATACATCTAACATGAAAAAAATTTGCACCAAGATATGGTTGACAAATATTTGTAAGATCTTCAATAGTAGCCATATTTGCACTAGCATTATCAAAACCAATAGAAAATATTTTTTTTAGTAAGAGCATAATCATTTAAAATATCCTGCAATTTATCTCTAATATTAACGGCATTGTGTTCCGTATCAAAATCTCTATAAGCAATCAATCTTTTGTTAAGAGTCCACGAATCATCAATCCAAGTGCATGTAACTCCTATATAACTATGCTTTTAAAAATTATCACTCCAAATATCCGCACATATACAAACTTTAACATTTAAATCGACAAATAGATTAATCAAAGCATATTTATACTCATAAACAACTTTAGCAACATCACGAGTAGTAGTATGACGTGAAACTTTTTTTGCCGCGGGTTGAAGACCAAGGTTAACAAAATCATTCCAAAAGGGATTATCGGCAAATTGAAAAGGAAGGTGTTGTGTGCACACAAATTTAGCTAATAATTTTCTATATTTCATTTGATCAAATGTAAATAGAGAAGTGGGGTTACTTACCTCGCCTTTGAACTCCACCACCACCGCCACGGTTGACGTAAATCCACGACGGTTGTGCTTGGTTTGAACTAATTCCAACTATATCAGGATGATTTTTTTTTTCAAATGCTTCTCGAATGTCCCATATCTCCTCCTTTGACAAAAGAATATATTTTCTCACAATAGTTGCAATGAACTTTAATAGTACCATCCTCGTTTATCACTTTATTAAAGTGACGTGCAAAAAATATCCGACTTAAGTTGAGCTCGACTTGGAGTTGGGGTTGGAGTTGGCTCGGCATTGAGTCGGTTGGGTGGTTTTGACTTTCTTGAGTAGGACGTCGTGGACCTCGTGGTATAGCATCATCTTCAAGAGGATTCTCATAAGGGACCAAGTGTGGCCTCAATATCATCTAAACTCCACTCGATCGGTCTTGGGGTGGGTTGTGGAAATTTAACCAAGAGGTGGAAGAAGCTTTGCCTTTACCCTTATCCTTGCTTTGATGGCTTGCCATAATATGTATGTAAGTGTATATGTAAATAATATATGTATGTAAGTGTAGTGTAATATACTAATATGTATGTAAGTGTAGTGTAATATACTAATATGTAGTATAGTACTATAGTAGTATACTAGTATAGTGTATATAATATATAGTGTAGTATATTGTATAATATGTAGTGTAGTATGATATATAGTTTAGTGATGTAATATGTAAGTAATGTAAATAATATGTAAATAATAAACTTTGAGAATTGAGTGAGAGTTGAGACTTGAGAGAGAGATGAGAAGAAAGTAATGAGTTGAATAACTTTGGGGTGAATTTTGGAGTGGAATGAGGTGGTATTTATAGATGAAATCTTGAAAAAAAAAAACGGTCGAAACCGCCGGTTCGAACTGGAACCGGCGGTTCCACGGTTCGAACCGGCGGTTCCTGTAACGGTTCTTTAATCTCAGCTATTGGATCTCAATGGCTCTTTAATCTGGGTCGTTGGATCTCAACGACTATAATTTTCAAACTTGGAGACGGTTCCGGTCGAACCGGCGGTTCCGGTTTGAACCGGCGATTCCCGATTCTAGTTTTGCTAGAACCGGAACCAAACCGTGGGTTTTACGGTTTCGGTTCGATTCCGGAACCGGAACCGCGGAACCGGCGGTTCCGGTTTGGTTTGAGCATGCCTAGTGTTGGAGATATCTGACGTACCCAATTCTATATTCCGGAAAATAACATTTTAATTGGCCCATTACCCACATGAACAGCACGGGAACGGTCAACTCATATTTGCACGCGTCAGGATCATGCGTGTATGTCACGCACGATTTCAAAACGTCGATTAATGCGCCTGTAATTCAATCCCCAGATGACCCACTGCTTTGAGAGCAACATAAGGTGGGACCACAACGAGGTTTCAGACGTTGTAGAAAAAGATGATTCAATACATCTTGAATCAAAAGAAAGACAAATCTTATTGAGAGGAAAATTGTTTACAATCGTAGTGAGAGAAAGTGAATATGAATGAATGAATTAGAAAACCCTAATTTGATCTATTTATATACAAAGGGTTAAACAACACATAAGTGGTAAAGTACTAGTTGGTCCAACTAAAAGTATTAGTTGGTCAGACTTGGTCAATATTGCTTATTACCCCCCCTCAAAATGAGAGTGGATATTGATCAATCCCATTTTGCCTTTGAATTGTTGAAACAAATTTGGTCCTTGTGGTTTTGGTGAGGACATCAGCCAAGATTTTCTTGATTGGGATTTGGATGAATTTGATTGTGCCTTCTTTGATCTTCTAAGGGTGTAATGACAATCAATGTCTATATGCTTGGTCTTTTTCATGGAGAACGGGGTTGTATGCGTTATGCAATGAAAGCTGACCTATTTTCTTCCGTATATATGATTCTTTGGTTGAGGATGAGATATATGTAGGTCTTTGAGGATGTATAGAATCCACTGAACTTCAGCTGTAGTTGCCCCCATTGCCCTATATTCACTTTTTGCTGATGACTTGCTAACTGTGGATTGTTTCTTTGACTTCCAAGATATGAGGGAATTGCCCAGATATACTGCATAACCTGTTATGCTTTTCCTAGTTTCTGTGCATCTTGCCCAATCAACATCAGTGAAAGCCTGTACTTTAAAAGAGTTATTAGTTGGTCAGACTTGGTCAATGCGGTTGGGCAAAAGCACCAGCTACAGAGTGAGGAAGATCACTTCCCTTCTGCAACTTTGCATAGTTGAGAAACTGTTCAAACATCTCTTGATTAAAGAGAGAATTAGTACCAGATGATATAATGTTCTTAACAGGAGATAACATAGTAGCATTGACATTAGAATCAGGTTTGGTTGGACCCTTGGGACCCCTCCAACCAGGAGGGTACCCAATGATCTGGAAACACCTATCCACAATATGACCAGGACCCTGACAATGAGAGCACTTCAATGGCTTCTTTTTATCCTTATAAAATTTGGCATTCTTTGCTAACATAGCAATAGAGTCAGGTTGTATGGAATCAGGCCTGGTTAAACCCCTCTGAGACTCCTCTTGGAGCAACAGAGAATAGATCTTAGACAACGGGGGAAAAGGAGCCTGCAAAAGTAATTGACTACGAATAGCAGCATAAGATTCATCAAGACCGATTAAAAATTTCATAGCAGCATCCTTTTCCTGTGTAATACTCAACTTCTGAGGCAGATCACAAGTACATAACGCCATAGCTCCACAACCACATTTCAAAACAGGTCTATGACTCAAGTATTCATCCCAAACAGATTTAAATTGATTATAATAATTCACCATAGATTGCGAACCTTTAGAAAGAGCACTCAAAGTCTTTTCCAGATGAAAAACGTGAGTCAAATCAGATTGTGCGTACCTCGCATGGAGCTCTTCCCATACCTCTTTCGCAGATGTGAAGTAATCAAGTGTCTGCTTGATGTCAACATGGATGGAGTTAAGAATCCATGTGAGAACTAGATCATTCGCCCTTAGCCACGCCGCATAGATCACACGATCATCGACTTCAAGCGGAGGAGAAAGTGAACCGTCAATCAACGGCAATTTATTTTTGACACTCAACGCACGCTTCACCGCGTGACTCCAAGAAACAAAGTTAGATCCAGTCAATGGATCCAAAACTATAGCGATAGCAGGATTATCGTTTGGATGTAACGCCAATGGTGACAGCGAATTCAAAATCAGATTCAATGATGTTGGATCCACCACAACAGGAATCGGATTCGTAGCCATAATCTCAACAACAAGAGGGATACGAAACAAAACTCAAGTAATAACAAGATTTTCGCAAAGAAAACCCTAAAAAAATCGCGATAAACACGAAACAGGTCTGGAAATCGCGATAGACGCGAAGAAAGAAAATGGAAAACGTAAATCAATCAAGATCGAGAATCGTTCAAGAACCTTGAACAACTGATACCATGTAGAAAAAGATGATTCAATACATCTTGAATCAAAAGAAAGACAAATCTTATTGAGAGGAAAATTGTTTACAATCGTAGTGAGAGAAAGTGAATCTAAATGAATGAATTAGAAAACCCTAATCTGATCTATTTATATACAAAGGGTAAAATAACACATAAGTGGTAAAGTATTAGTTGGTCCAACTAAAAGTATTAGTTGGTCAGACTTGGTCAATATTGCTTATTATACGTCAACATCGGTTAGGGAGCCTTCAAGTGGGGGCCCACACCACGAGACAGAGAAGTGCGGGGATAGGTAACTCTACACAATTTACACAAACTCCGTTCCGTTATATTCTATTCTAGTGTTCCAATTAAAAATATTTCCTCTTTTTTTTTTCCTTTTTATTTATTTAAAAAATCATAGGGAGATGGGCCAATCTGAGGAGATGATTAGTGTGGAGAATCTTTAGACAGGTGGCAAGAGTGTGGACGCTACAGCATTGATGATTGATGACAATGAAGAATGAGGTGCACTTTGCATTTTATCCTTACTTTTATAGTAGTTCTTTTGTTACATATTTTTTTCTGCGGATATTTAAATTTATTTACTTAAAATATGTTTAACTTTTATGCGATATATATTATGATAAAAATTTGCATCGACATGATTCATGCTATGAATTCGGGTCAAATCTAATTCATATATACATTTCAAACGAATCATATTTATATCATTTAAGTTTATTTTTTATTTTGTATGTTTCTCTCTTTCTCCTCCTCTGCAAAAATTACCTTTAAAGCGACTGGAAACTATCATTTGAGTTTATTTTCATCTTCCGAATTGCGACTGAAAACGCCTCCGCTGAAAATCGTCACTTTAGATTCGGTTCGTCTTTTTCACTGTTGTTTATCACATCTAATATTTATAAGTTTCCACTATGAAAGAAGTGATTTATCATTTATCAACTTCATGTATAAAAAGAGAGATACCACGCCAATAATTGAAATACTAACTTAATGACGAATAAAGTTTAATTACGTCTCATTGTATGCAATTGTTAAAATACATCATGCGCTAATATAGAAAACAACGAATCATGTTTAATTTTCGAAGGTTAATTCACACGTTGATGAATTATTATTTTTCACCAAAGGAAAAAGTAAAAAAGTGCGTTGTTGTAAGAGACTAGCAAGCAGCTACCTCGGATTTTTCGCTAACTGAATGTCTGCACATGCTTCCCTGGTCCATTTTTCCCCTTATAATCATTGTTTTTTCATTCAATAAGCATATACTCAAGTTTAATGTTCCTAATGGATAACTACGGTGTTTTGCTTCTTTCGTCAGCGTTTGACTATAAAAATTAGAGTTAATTTTGATACTACTAGGGATGGCAAAACGGCTCATCTCAAAGTCGACCCACCCTGCCCCTATTGGGCTAGATCAGGCCCGACCCATTCTAAAAATGGGCCAAGTCAGGCCCGCCCCGTGCATGGGCAAGGCCGGGCTTGAGTACCAATATTATAATTACTCTGCCCAGCCTGGCCCGCCCCCTCCCGCACTCTTTATATAAATATATAATATAATAGTAATAATAATAAAAATATATATAATATTTCATCAGTTATCATACAGTTTTCTTTTCATTGTGAATTTCTAATTTCTGGACCTCTCGTTGAATTATGATGAATTTGGTAATTTAGTGTATATCCATTTTAGCTTGAATTTGATAATTTAGTTTTAAAAAAATGTAGCAGGATGGGTCAAAAATGGGGCAAGGCGGGCCTGACCTGCCCCGCGCAGGCCGGACTTGGGTCTTAAAACTCTGACCCATAGCGGGTCATGGGGCAGGCTGGGCCGGCTGGGTATATGCGCGGGGCGGGCTTGGGTAGTTAGGTACCCGCCCTGCCCCGATCCATTGTCATCTCTAGCTACTACCTCCGTCCCAATTATATAAGCTTATTTTCTTTTTACGGATATCCCAAATATATTGACTTGTTTCTATAAAAAATACTTTTTTTAATTAATTTACTAATATAACCTTATGCATTAATTATGTTGAAAACTATAACAATAATTAAATAAGGATATAATAGAAATTTTGCTTATTTAATTTACTTTTCCAATACAATTTTTTAATCTGTGTGAAAAGTCAAACAAGTCTATATATTTGGGACGGAGGGAGTAATTTTTAAGAATTAATTTTTCATGCATCACTTTTAATATTGTATTATTAATCTATAATTTTTACTTATGTAATAACTTGGATTCAATTTTCATGATATGTTAAGCCGACTTGTAGTATAAACTATAAAGTAGGGAGGGCTACTACTGCGGAGTTGTCACGGGTTAAGGAGATTCTTGGTGTGTATGAGGAGGCTTCGGGTCAGGCTATCAATTTGAGTAAGTCTGACATCATGTTTAGTGCTGGCATTTCTGAGGATAGGGGGAATGGCCTGGCTGAGGTGTTGGGGGTTCGGAGGGTGGAACAACATGCTGTCTACTTGGGGCTTCCTACGAGAGTTGGTCGGTCGAGGTCTGATGTGTTCTGTGTGTTGCTTGATAGAGTGACAAAGAAGCTGAAGGATTGGAAGAGCAAAATGTTGTCTCAGGCGGGGAAGATTACCTTAGTGAAGTCGGTTGCTCAAGCAATTCCGACTTATCTAATGTCTTGCTTCAGGATTCCCATGGACATTATTCAGAAGATTGAGGCGGTTATTGCTCGTTTCCTATGGGGCCAGAAGTGTGATGAAAAAAAGGTGCATTGGCTGAGGTGGGAGAAACTATGTAGATCTAAGAGGGATGGTGGACTGGGGTTACGTGATCTGGGGCTTTTAATAGAGCCCTGCTGACCAAGCAAGGATGGAGACTTATTTAGAATGGGGACTCATTGCTTGCTCAGGTCCGGAAGGCTCGCTATTTTCCGAGAGGATGCTTCCGTACGGCTACGCTGGGTTATTCTCCTAGTTATACTTGGCGGAGCATTCTTGAGGGGCGAAAGGTGTTGGAGAGGGGGTTGGTATGGGTGGTTGGCAATGGTGAATTTATTAATGTGTGGAGGGAGTCGTGGTTGTCAGATGGTGTTGAAGGGGGTTGGGTGAGGACATTGGGAGAGGAGGGTCTGGAGGAGTTGAGGGTGTGTGATTTGTTGGATTCTGATCGGGTGGGGTGGGATCTCGGGAAGTTGGATATCACGTTTGATAGGGAGGATGTGAATAGGATCCGAATTGTTCCATTAAGTCATTCCTATTGGTGTGATGTTCTATCCTGGAGATTCACCACCAATGGGATCTATTCTACGAGATCAGGTTATTTTGATGCTTCTGAGCGTGTGGGCTCACTATGCCCTTTTCGCCGATAGATAGCGGTTTTTGACCGCCATTAAAAGGGTTAAAAAACCGCTATTGAACCTGGTGATATCGTAGGGTGCGCTGATCGATAGCGGTTTTAAACCGTTATCGTAGGTAGCTTTTATAGCGTTTTTTACCCGCTATCTTATGTAAATATTCCGCTGTTGTAAATCGTAAGTAATAAAACGAAAATGCTTACGATAGCGGTTTCAGAAGACCTACAAGAGCGGTTATTAACCGCTATGATATTTGCTTATTATAGCGGTTATTAACCACTATCATAAATAAAACCCGCTATGGTAGCTCATTTTAACCTGCTTATGTGTACTTATTATAGCGGTTTTCAAACCCTATTAGAGCAATTATTAACCGCTTCATATGCATTAAGCAGTTTTAGCCCTATTAGAGTTGTTATTAACTTGCTTATTATAACGGTTTTTTTTTTTTTTTTTTTTATTTAAAATTTTAAATTTTAAATAAAAACCAAAATTTCATAAAATATCAATAAAAATGAAATTGTACTTCAATTGTAGTCTAAAATGCATTAAAAAATTTCATTTAACTCCAAAATGCATTATATTCATATAAATTCAAGTAACATGTCCAAAATACAATAAACAAGATATATAAGACATTAATTGCAGTCTTTGAGTAGCGTTTTTGACAATCTTTCTTAACAAAATTCTCCTCCATTCTTCGGTTCACAACTGAAAGACGGGGCTCACAGTCACCAAACTTCACATCCAAAGAGGTTTAAATATCTGTAAAAACAATTAATAAACACTTAAAAAAGCATAAGCAGTCTTGAATAGTATCAAATTATCATTTTCAAAGACTTACAAACATTTAGAAAAAGCATTAAGCAGATACTAGTTTCCTTAAAAATTTGTGGTCAAACACTCTACAAGTCCCCACGATAATTGTAGAAGCATAAATCCCCTAAATAGCAATTATATACATAATCCTAGCTGAAGTGTTGAATTTACTTCCCAGATACACTTACAAGATGGGCCACCTGTTACCAAATGACTCCTATGTTTGGAGCAAGACTTATTCATTCAGATCCTCCCCATACCCAGGACAAGATTCATTGCAGCGTGTTATAATATTCGAAGACATGGGAAATGTATTGAACCAATCAAAAGTTTTGTATATTCCTAGGCCTAAAATTAGCAAGGAAATCACAAAGCATAAAATTTTTCATTTGTAGATAACTAATGGAACTATTCGCCATGCATAACTAGTTCTCTTCTCTCTTAGAAATAGGTCATAGGCTCCAAAGGGAAAGTGAAAATGAGGCACAAAAACAGTTTAAACTGTCAAAAAAAAGTAGCGGCAAAAAAACAAATTTGAAAATTCTTTAATATAAGTGAAGAATATACCCTGCTCCTCCGCATCTGAGACACTTTCTTCTTCATTTTCTGCTAAAGTCTCCTCAACAGGTTCTAACATTGCTGCAACCCGTTTCTTTGGAGCCTTTTTAATTCCTGGAAGGGTGATTAAGTCTGCAGACCGAATCATACGTGATGAGCTGACTTTGTTATAAGCTATTGTTAGAGCAGCTTTTACAGCAGGCTGTACACCATCCAAAGGATTTGCATGCCCCTAATTCATCAAAATTTCATGTCAGTTACTTTAATGCTATATGCCTATATGTAGATGAGAAATATAAGTTATGGCTGATGCACCTTAAATTTGGAAATCTCCATAATTGTATCAAAATCCTCCATGCTAATATTGTAATTTTCCATGAACTCAATAACACTCTCAACAGCTTCATCCTGACACGCAGTTCATTCCGCAAAATAATTCACATGTTCAGCAAAAATGATAAGGTAGGTAAAACTTTCAGTATGTATTTAACTAGGCAGCAAAAGGTTAACCTTTGGTGATGTCCTCAGAGGATCAATCAACCGCTTTGAAAGAGTAGTTAGGTAGTCAAGACGCAATGTTGACCTGCAATGGTGAATGCCATGGTCAAGGAGCATGGCTAGACGAACTAAAACTATCAGAAGAAGTTTTACAAGGATGAAATTGCCAAAAAAAATTTGCAATGGAGGTCATAGATTGATCAAAAGCCTATACACTGAAGAACTGGAATGATGACAAAGTACCTTCCTAAGTTAGATTCACGAGAAGCGAGTAGATGGACATGAAGGTCCTCCAATAGTCGGTAGTTCTTTCCCATAGTAGAATTCTTTCCCAGCCATCCACCAAATCTGTTGAAATTGCGCTCTCCCTACGAAATTTAAAATGATTTGTGATGAGGATACTGTAAGTTTAACACCACAAGGATTTCTCTGATGTTATAAAATGTTATCATTCATATGCTATGCATGCAAAATAATCAAACATGCAAACCAAAGTGATGGAGCAATTGCTTTAGGGACAAGATACAGATTAAATTGACCAATTATACTAGTAAATAGGTGAACTAGAGAAGCAATTTGAACTGGACCTTTATATAAGAATAGCACAAAGTTAAAAATAATAACCATCACAGAATGTTCAAATGGTTGCAACTCAAATGACTGTGACCGTGCTTTCTTGGCAACAATAAATACAGATTTTGGCAATTGCAATTCAGAAATACAATGGATGCAACATATTGTGATAGCCTGTCTCACTAGAAATTAGAAATCTAAATGTTCTCATATAAAAGAAACATTACTGAAGCAACAATTCAGAACATGACTTCCATACTACTCAATACACCTAATCGTTTTCAATTCACCAAAGCATAACATTATTCAAATATTTATATACGTGACGAAGTAACATATACAGTAATGGTCCAATAGGTTCTCCATTAGAATGGCTAAAGCATATCAATCACCACAGGAGAACAAGCCCCAACTTAAAAATGCAGGCACACATCACAATTACAACTAGTAGCACACATTTCTACAAATTGACATGGGTGGATGAATGAATGTGAATGCCATTAGTGTTGGGGGTGTATACAGGTGAGTCAATTTTCACATTCTCAATCAAATATATTTTCATGCAGGCATTATATCAAACAGGTTATCTACATATTATCATCACCATTACAACTAATTGAGTGTGTACTATCCAAAGGCCAATTGAGATATCCCAAGAATGAGCTATATAAGCACCACAGGAAAGGTATTTATAAATTGAGTGTATGAAACTTAAGAGTTGTTGGAGCTTTCCTGTGATGATATGAAGATGCGGTAGGCAGCAATGCACATTGTCATGTTGCCGATTACAGTCAATGATGCTTGAAGAGCCACCAACACCTAAACATCATACCAGAAATATCAAGTTATATACACACATTTCAGAAAATCATTTTGATAAAAAAATCTTACTAATGCCTGTACATGAGATAATGATAAAGTTAACTGCAATAATCTTGGAACGATTAAGTAACTGATGCTAAATGAGAAATTGTTTTTGTCACTTAAAGATGCCAAAAGTGTTGGCTTGTTCAATCATAAAACTTGTGCACGTTTAGAATTGTTATTCCCTTGTTCTTAACTCAGAGCTAAGAATTTAGGGATGGATTTAATCTGAAAATGCACAAGATTGAGCACCAACAAATGATTTCTGCTTCATACATAACATCCAATATTTGATTTTCAAAATTCCAAAATTGACCAAACCACAAACGGTATCATCCAGAAGCTAAAAAGGTTATACCTCAAGCGAGTCAGAGTTGTAAAAGAAATGTCAGGTACAAGCACAATTTAACCAGATGCACCAAATTAACCCATATATAAAACACCAAGTTTCCTGTAAGATTGTATTCAAAAAGTAAAAATAAACTTATGAAATCGTTAGAAAATTTGAAGAGTGATTTTTAATTTTCAATTTGTGGTTCAAAATAGAGAAGTGCTAGAAGAAATCATCACCCATATCTATACATTCAATGAAACATCAAACCCACAAGGCCAAAACCAAATACAGACATTTTCCAGATAAAAAATAAAAAGTGGAACAATTAACCAGATGCTAACCATGAGTGTGAGGGGGAGTATGAATCTGGCGAGGCGGTCCTCCAGTCCTGGATGGATTTCACGGCGCCGGTGTGGGGTTTGTGGGCGACGAGGAGGAGGGATGTGGCGGGTGTGAGAGGAGGAGAAGCGGCGGCGACGAGTGGGCGAGGAGTAAGGGAGGAAGACGGCGGCGTGTGGACGAGGAAGAGGAGGACGGTGGTGGGTGCGCGAGGAGGTGGAGAGCGGCAACAATTTTGGGGAAAAAGAGTTGTGGGCGCGAGGGTTTTGGAAGAAGACGCTGTAATTTTATTTTTGGAATAAGGAGATTTTTTTTTTTATTAATAAAATGAGATTTAATAGCGGGTAAAAGAGCGAGTTTGAATAGCGGGTAAAACCCGCTGTGAAATAATCTTTTAATAGCGGGTAAAACTCGCTATTAATCAGAAATACTATAGCGGTTTTTTAACCTATAATAGCGGTTAAAACCTGCTATCTATCAACGCATTTTGAGATATCACCAGAACAATAGCGGTCATTAAAAACCGCTATATATCAACGTATCCCATTAATCTTTTATAGCGGTTAAAATTTTAATAGCGGTTTTTGAATTTATAATTGCGATTTTTAAAATAGTCGCTATTAAAAGTCCGATTTTAAAAGCCAAAATTGGCATAGTGGCTCTACTGTTCCCGGGACGGTGGATGAGATACATTGGCATAAATTTTGGGCGCTCAGGGTTATCTCGAAGATTAAAGTCTTTTTATGGAAGACTATACATTCTATCATTCCTACTAGGATTAATCTTATTGGTAGGTTTGTAGATGTTGACCCATTCTGTTCAAGGTGTGGTGTGGAGGTGGAGACAGCGGAGCATGTGTTTAGGGATTGTGAATGGGCTTGTGAGGTGTGGGATTTGTGTCCTAGTAATGTGTGGTTTGATGATAGTCCATTGGAGAGTTGGGTCTGGGGGATGGTTGGCAAGCTAGATGATGAGACTTTCTGTTTCAGGGGAAGAGATTACTTGTGAGGGAGGTGGTGGACAGTGCGATTGCACATCGTAGGGATTACTTGGCAGCCCAACCAGTTGTAGTTGTGAGACCACGTGGGTGTAGGAGAGTGACGGGGTGGAGTCCCCCAAGTCAGGGACAGTTGAAGCTCAATACAGATGCTTCTGTTCGACCTGGTCTTGATTCTGGGATAACTGGGATTCTTCGGGATGAGGGAGGTCGTGTGAGATGGTGTTATGGGGAGATGTGTGATTCTGTGGCAGTGGATGTTGCGGAGGCTATGACAATTAGACGTGGGAAGGAGTTCGCGAGGGACAATGGGGTTCGTGACCTGTTGGTTGAGTCTGATGCACAAATTGTGATTTATGACTTGCTTTATCCGAGACAGGATCTCAGTTATGTGGGGATTATTGTTTGAGACATTCGAGATTTGGTTGCGGCCTTTGATAGGGTTACTTTCGCTTGGATCAGGAGAGCCGGAAACTCTGTGGCTCATTTACTTACTTTTTATGCTTTTACGTCTGCTACTGTTTTTTTCTTGTTCCATGTTCTAGATCATATTGTTGTTACTGTGGAAGCCGAATTTTCGGCTGTTAATTAATATTTATATTTCCTGTAAAAAAAAATTATGTCTACATATATATCCATCTCATTATAATCGTGGACAAAAACTCGTATGAGACGGTCTCATATATGAAATAAAGTACAATTTAGTACAATCAACACCCTTCCATCCAAAAGTGTTAAAACGTTAATGTCCAAATTATACTCCGTATCATCATGAGACGGTCATACAAGTGTGCTTCATAATCATACAATATATCATAAAATATTTAGTAATCAACGGCCCAGCAAAAGAATCATAGCCCGCGATGGCAGAAAGCTCTTATCCTGTCTCTGTTGTGAATGGTCATTTTTCACAATCAAAACTAACTATTTGGTTACTATTAAGTGTTTGGTGAATAATACTACTGATTAATGTGGAGGATTCATGTTCGAGTATAAATAGTAAAATATAATATATACTTTGAAACCTTTTACTCTTAAGAATTAATCGTGCTGAGTTCGAAAGTAAAAATTCTAAAACAAATGGAATACTATACAAACGAGTTTTCAAATAAATCGAATAAGTGGAAACATAAATTAAGGGTTCACTGGATATGATTTGAGAATAAAAATTATAATGAGTATCATTGAGGGATCGATCACTATCAAATTATTGATTGTATTGTTAATTATTGCTTGGTTATCATCTGAGAACGGTGTAATGAAAGTAGAGTAATCATTTATGTATTTTTATTCTCATTAATAGACACAATTTTCATTATCCCTTTTCATCACCTCAACTAAGCGGACCATAAGTATTTAAGGGGAAAAAAATGTATACCCATTGCCATTAACAATAAAATATTCTATCCATTTCATATATATATATATATATATATATATATCAATTTTCTAATGAAAATACACATGTCTTTATTAGAAAAAAATAATTTGTACCCACATAGCCCACTATCTCTTTTAATTTTTTAAATGATAGGGTATTTCTCTTTTGTTTAATTTTTTTCGATATATTCTTCATTATTTATTTTTATTGTATCCTAATTTCATAAATTAAAAAAATATTAAATTAGCCATTATAATAGATATCGAATATATTGCGTCAATAAAATTAATGAATGAGTAACTAAATAATAATAAATAACTTTAACAATGTGGACTAGTTAATTATTACTATTTTTTATTCTTTACAATTATAAATATCATTAATTTCATTTTCAAAATTGAATATATAATTTATATTATTGACCTCATATCTTTAATTTTAAATTTTATATTTTAAATTTTATAATATGTATTTAAATATAAAATTTTAATTAACACATAATTATAAATCTATTTATATATATATATATATATATATATATATGTGTGTGGAGTAGTGATGGATGAGGGTATTTTTGAATGAAAAATATATAATAAATATTTTTTTTATTAGAATGAGTATATTTATTTATTTACCCTTGTTCACATATATGAGTACCAATAGATAATCCTTATCAATCTCTTTGATTCTATTTTTCCATTTAGGAACAAACATATACCGGGGTGTTTGGTAAGTGAGGAAAGAGGGAGAAATAAGATTAATTAAGTCTTGTTAAAAATTATGTAACTTGTTATATTGAAAAATATAATTTGTTTACATTGAATTATGTAATTATTAATATGAAAAATAGATACACGGTTCAATGTAAATAAGTTGCATTTTTTAATATAATAAATTACATGATTTTAAAATGCACTATAATGCACGATACATTTGTATACACATAAGACTCGTACGAAAAATAAAGCATATCTCATCCTATTCAAACGTTTGATTTGCCGGAGGTAATAATGAAGTTACTGCTTCCCTTGTGTTTTTTTATCGGTAAATTATTATTAATTCTCTTGTTCTCAAGCCTAATTATATTCATAAACTAGTGTAGAACTACACGGGTTCTTTTATAATTGAAGTATCATAACATTCACTACTGTTTTTTAAGTCCAAATAATTCCAACTTAAAACTATTATGATAACCTCTTTTCATTCCCATCATGTAGAAAGCAAATAATTCTGTCAAAAAAAAAAATGTAGAAAGCATATAATGATTATATTGCGGCAGCTTTTATTATTAGAATTTATTATGTGAGGTGTGTTCAATCAAATTAAAAGGGTTTTGTTTTTGTGGAAAGGGGTGTGTTTGGCTGGAAAGGATTGTTCATCTGACTTGACACAACTAATCAGTGTTCAGTTGACTGCTCTAATTACTATAGAGATAATGACTATAAGATAAAAAAAATTAAAAAGTGATAACTCTAAAATACAAATGTAATTTTTATTTATTTTAAAGTAAAAAAAAACTATATTTTATTTAAAAAAAATTGTACTTTATACCAAAAAGTTGAATTTGTACCTTATAATTTTTTATTTTTACACTTTGTAACTTAAAGTTTTTACCCCATTACTATATTGGGGACTTGACTAACCACACACTAAAGTGGATTTGTGGTTAGTCCATGCATCTAGAATCTGCATGGGAATGCATTAAATATTATTTTCACCATAAATTTATAATGGAAAAATATTTTAATAAGTTAAATCGACAAACATATATTTTTTTAGTATAACCACTAATAAAATAGTCACCAATTTAGTGTTTGAAGTTATAACGAGTTTTATAGTGGCATGATCATATATTTATTACTTCAATCAAATGCACCAAGTTTAGAGCATTAATTACTTTTATTTGCTTACAATTAAATTATATTTTGACTAACGTCAAGTCTATTATTCTTGCTAGTAAAATTGAAGTATCGTAAATACAAAATCTAGTCTAAGATGGTATCTTTATTTTTTAGGGAAGTCTAAGATGGTATTTGATTTTGATTGAGTATTGAGTATATTTTGATTTTCACTTTTTTTTTTTTAAATTGGGTATTGGTCCAAGGACCGACTAATCCGAGGGACAAAACTCACTGTGCACTAGAGGGGGCCTACTTCAAGTCAGAGCTAAGCTTAATGGGTTCGAACATAAGACCTAATGAGGAGCACACTCCTAAGTCTCAAACTTACACCACTAGATACTGTGAATCGAGCACTATGAAACAGTCACACGATATTTTGGTAAAAAAAATAATCTAAATTTTAAATATAAAATGTATATTTTGTTCGCCATGTTATCAACTAAGACAGAGTGTTGTATGAATCAAATGCATCATTTAATTTAAGTGCATTTTTTAAATATTTAAATTAATTTCTTTAATACAAATTCCATAATTCAACACAATAAATATATTTTAAAATAATAAAATATGCGTTTAAATTGCATGATACATTTATTGTATAAAAATATATATATCCATCAACTAAAGTCTATGTCTCTTAAAGTTAATAATAAAATAAAAGTAAAAAAGGTTTTACCATCATGATCATAGTTTAAACCTTTGTATATCACATTAACAAGCTTATATAAAATTAATGTGGGCCGACTCGAGTGAACAAAAAACAAATAATAAAATGTTTCATCAAGGGTAGATGAGTTAATTTAATCTACGTGCACCGAATATTCAATGCACCTTCAATTGATTAGCAATAAACAAATTGTTGTGGTTCATAAATCACATCGAAAATAATGCAATATTAGGGATTAAAACAAATAATAACAACCAAAGTCATTGATGTAGTTGCTATTTAATTAGTGGAATGTCATTTGTCAGTAAATCTAGGGACACTAATTTTATTATATTAATTATATTGAGCGGTTGTAGTGTCATCAATAATGATTGATTAGTTTTAAAATGGAGGTTAGCATTAGTATAAACTATAATAAACATTAAAAAAATATTAATTGAAGAATACTTTCCCGCTTCCATGCATTTTAAAACTACATATAATTAAGATAAAAAATTATATGAGACGGTCTCATGCATGAGACGGGGTACAACTTAGCATAAATTATATCCATCACTCTCAAAATGTTAAAACATTAATGATCAACTTATGACTCGTCTCACCATGAGACATGTCTCATGCAAGTTTGTCTTTATAATTATTGCAGGCCCATCAAGCCTCTAGAATTTGTACAAAAAAAACTGATATTTTATGAGTTTAAGCCCATTTAGTAGGATCTTGAGGTCCATTCTCGAGACTATGTTGTAATGGGCCATTTATAAACTGGAAATTGACTTTAATGTCACATTTGATATCCCTCGTTGAAAAACTGATGTGATCATCTATTTTATAATTAGTGTTCCATTTATATTTCATAATATGTATGAATGATACGAGGAATAATAAAAAATATTCGACAAACTATCATATTTTGGATTCATGTGTTAAAAATCCAGCATGATGAAACACCAATAAAATACAAAAAGCGGAACATGGGAGTCGAACCGTGCATTTTTTGAAAAAAAATGTCACTTTTTTCAACAATAATTTTTGTTTGGGAGAGTGATCGAAGTCGATTATTGGATAGCGTATGTGCTTGAATATCTTTGGATAGAGTATATGGTGATCGATCTATCGTCTATGTGTTGTCGAATTTGAAAAATATGATGATTTTTTTGTGAATGTCATGTTTTCTATAGGTGACACTTTTTTCAATTTCCTAACTAAAAATTACATTTAAATGAAGCAAAACTAGAAAAACAAAAAATAGCAGCAGTTTCTTTCATATTTATCACTCTCTAGAGAATCAGAGACCACAAGAAAAAGGAAATAATACTTATAATTTTGGCTTGCTTTGTACTTTAATTATGTATATATTATTTTTTTAGCGCAACAATGCTTAGGTCAAATTATTAAATGTGCAAGATGAACAAAAAGAGTTGAGAAGGTCATCCACAATAGACGGAGACTCGACCCAAACGTGGGGACTCGGAAAAAATCTCGAGTTCCTAGCAATAGTATGTGTTGCCATATTCACAGAACGCAAAGCATGAACTAACAAACAACCTGAAAGAGAATTAACCAACTCCATACACTCATGAACAAAACTATCAAAATGAGTTGTGTCAGACTTTCTATTCCTAACAGCCATGACCACAACTTGGGAGTCCATTTCGATGATAACGTTATGCATTCCTAATTCGTGTAGCCATGATAGACCTTCAATTAATAGATCAAGAATTTCGGCCTCGTCTGCTGCAACTGTGCCCGGATATCTGCTTGATCGACAAGATCAGATGAAGACGCCCAGATCGTGTCGCAAAATGAGCCCAACCCCGTCTCCTGTGTATCCACAAACTGAGCCGCGTCAATATTGAGTTTCACAAAACCCGTATTCGGTCGATGCCAGCTGCCACATCTAGTTGCCGCCATCGAAGAAGTGGTTATACGGCATACGTGCCGCCTTCCATTCATTCAGGTAGCCTTTGGATTCAAAAACTGAGCGGACTGGTGTAGTGCGCTTTCCTTCCCAATATACCGCATTACGTTCTTTCCATATTCGTCAACCGAGTATTGCAAAGTCTCCAGCTCGTTCGGAGTTCAAGGAAATAAACATTCGACGGAACAACTCTTCGCAACTATCAACCTCCCCTGCAAGTTGCTCTAGCTGCATCCTAAAGCCGCCAATATCCCAACACCTAAGAGCAAAATCACATTGCATGAAAATATGCCACGAGGTTTCCACTCCAACCGAACAGAGATCGCACAAAGCCTCGATATTAACCCCTTTACAACGCAGTCTAACTTTCGTGGGTTAAGAAATCCTTGCATATTCGCCACATCCAATTCTTTACCTTTGGTGGAATCCGCAAATTCCATAACTTCTTCCAAACGGGGGACTCTTCCAAACCATCCTCAAAAGTTAGTGACACTGCGAGTCTATACACTGATTTTACAGAGTATCGTCCATCTCTACTATAATGCCAAATAAATCTATTATCCAGCACCTTCGGACATGTCAATGTTTTGAGGATTCGAGCCTTATCATCAGTAATGACGAACTCATTCAATAATCCCACGTCCCAAGTTTGAGTGCCGGGTATAAACAGTGTTAGCGTTAGTGTCCTATAGACAATCCTATTGTGAGGACATAATACTAAGATAATATTCAGTTTTGGTTTTAATATTATTGTTTATTTAATATTAAATGTATAATATTACACTTGTTTGAATATTATGTTTAGTTGTTTGCATTTTTTCTTATTTGTGTTCCCATGAGTCATTGCTGTCACTGAGGTTGTGAGAACTCAGATGATTTAAGCATGATTCTCAAATTGTCCCGATCAAGGATCATTAAGAAATGTATATTTTGTTGGGGAATAGGGTGCCCGGATATATTCGAGGTGCAATTAAATACATATTTAAATTATTTTAATTATTATTAGCATGAATTAATCTTATATTAATTCAAATAACAATTAAAAGCCAATAACATCATGCGTACAATTAATTTTACGTAAATCCTACACATGCAGAATATAGGAGTTACGCGAAACATACCTCTCGGAGTGACAACCGTTGAGTAGATGGATCAACCCAAACACCTTCTCAAATATGTTCCACGTCCTTGCTCGCAACCCGGTGGAAGGATTCTCACGAACAATTTTAACAAAGGAGAAAACCGAAAAATCCCCTTGGTTCACCTTTGCTTCGCCCTTGGCAATGCTTGAGTTGACTTGATTTTGACCTTTTGCCTTCTTCTCTTTCTTACCACCATTTGGCCTAGAAGAAGTAGAAGAGCCGATTGCCACCAAGACTTGATACTGGTGCTCCATTATCTTCTCAGCCGAATCTAGAGCTTGCATTAGATCACGCAAAGTGTACTCTTGATCGCTCATCAGGTAGTCCAGATAAAATTTATCAAAGCTCTTCGGTAGAGAATGGAGGATGTACTCGATTTTAGTTTCGAGATCACACTCAGGCCTAGAACCTCAAGCTTGTTAAGGTGAGCCATCATCTGGAGAACGTGATCCCTCACGGGAGTTCCCTTCACCATTTCTTGCGACAACATATCTCGCATGGTGATATGCCTAGCTGCACGGTTCTGATGTTGAAACATCGTTTTAAGACTTCGCATAATTTCCGCAGCAGTTCCAAAGTTCTGGTATTAGTGTTGTAACACATCCAACATTGAGGTCAGGATGTTCACTTAGCCATGTCATTGGAACGCTCCCAGTCATTATACTCGTTCTTATCCGTCTCACTAGAGTCATCAGTAGGCTTTTCGGGTTTTGGTACAAGAACCCACTTGTGTTGTTGTGCGGTTAGGACGATTGACAGTTTTCGATTCCAATCGACAAAGTTCTCACCAGTCAATTGGTGATCTTTCAGTATAGTAAACAATGGATTAAAAGGTTGCGACATGCTGTACTGAAAATAAACATACATTTTTGTTTTAATATTCGGATTAAACACAAAATTTATCACATAATTCGATCACATGTATCATATCAAAATCTCAAAAGAATATGAACATGCATCAGCCAACATCTCAAAACAGTTTAAATAGGTCACGTGGGGTGAACTATCTATTTAAACACATTTAAGCAGGTTACAAACAAATACAATTACAAACCTTAATTCAAAATTAATAGTTGGCTCCCACTTGACCATATAAAGTTGACAGGTACTTCGGGGAAGTATATGCATATCAATTTTATACCTAAGTAATAACCATGATTAAATATAGAATTATTACTTCGTTTTGAACAAGCCTCGTGGGGAGGGTCATTGTCGCCACTAATAATAATTCACAATCATCCGTTAGGAATTTATTCACGTGATAGCTATCTTTTGACCGTTCCGTGGGGAAAATTTCTCCAAAAGATTTCATAAATAAATAAATCATGGATGTTAAATTAATTTGATTAAAAAAAACAAATTAATAATTTAAAACATACTTAGTAATTTTGAGGTTGAGATTTTCACATATAATTTCTCATGCAAACACATTAAACAGAAGCACAAGAAAAAATAAATATCAAAACAAAACAAAAAAATTAAACAAATTGGGCACCAATTATCCAATTGTCATGGTTTAATTTTCTCGTCTTGATTTTGAAGAAATAACGTCTTGAATTTCTCCCACTCGTTCGTCTCGAAAAAATATTTCGTCACGTTTCACCACGCCGTGCCTCGCTTTGTCGCTCGGGTCTGGCTGAAAGCGAACCGGCGGATGCCCGCCCGCATCGGTGACCGACCGGCTTCAACGAAAGTGCCCGCTTTCGTGTCGTCGCCTTTAAACTTCAGTAGCCCCCGCACGCTTGGCGTGTTCGCCTATTTGTGAGTTTCATTCCGCGCCAAGGCGTCTGCGGCCGCGCCCGCGTGTGCGTCTGCCCGGTGATCCCTCTCGGTGCTCGTCCACACGGCCTTACCCCGCGCCCGCGTGCGCTTGCCAGCGTCCGCGTCGCGCGCGTGCCTCTCTTGGCATGTTTCGCGCGATGCACGCTGTCTGCGTAAGGTTCCGGATCCGTCTTTAATTCCCCGTCTCCGTCTTCGATTCGGTTATAATTTATTTTACAAAAAAATAAATAGACCTAAAATCTAGATTATGTTGGGATAACATGTGCCAGAATCTATCGGGATGACCTCATAAACACAAATTTAAATTAACAATTATTACTAGAATGAATTTACCTAAGTGAATTCAAATAATAATTAACCAACAACAACATGCAAATAATATTTCAAGTAAAAGATCCTAACATGCGGAATTTCTAGGAGTTTACGTAAATGTACCCGTTGGAGAGACGATCCGAGGATCAAGAGCGGGATCCAACCAAAAGTATCATGGAAGGTTCTCTCCAATATGAACGATTTATAAAACAAGGAAAATAAAAATATTGTTGCACCACCTTTGTGGATTTCTAATATTTCCAATGCATGGAACACTAGGGGATGAAAAAATTCATCCCCTTATTTATATATAGAGGGGAGAACGAAATTTTGGTCTCAAAAAAGGGTTAGGAAAGATCTTTTCTTGATCTCCAAGAAATTTTGAATATATCCCATATATTCTTCTTTCCATGTGTTCTTTTCCACAAAAATCTCACACCCTTATTTAGCCAAATTTTTGAAAATAATAGAAGATCCTCAAGATTGGATCTTTCTTGAATTTATGAGATATTCTTGTATTCCAAGAATACATATCTTATAAAATCTTTCCAAGAAAATCAAGAAAATATTTCTTCCTATTACTACTCTATAATTTTCGAAAATTAACTATTAAAGAAGCCAGGTGGGAGATTTCTTGAATTTATGGGATAATATTGTATTCCAAGAATACATTATCTCATTTCCATAAAATCTTTTCAAGAAAATTCTTCTCCCTCTTTTCTTTAATATTTTCGAAAAATAAGGAAAATATAATGCAACAATAATTTATTTTATTTTAAGCATCTTTTATTTATTGGACTTTAATTGAGCTATTTGAGAGGCCTTTAGGAGAATTAAGATGGACCTTCCAATGGTCTTCTGAATTCCAATATTGAGCCACAATATAATTCAGCCCATTAATATTAATTAATACCACTATATAATTAATATTGCACTATCCAACTTAACCCATATTACGGTAATATGACTCCCGGTTATTATTTCCCGTGTTTAAGATTATTTAGTCCATTAATTAATTAAGCCACTGAAAAACTTTATATTAATTAATATATTTATCCTTGGATTAAGGACAACCCAGCTTTATTATCCATACCGGAAAATTAATTCCACTTGCAAGATTTGATATGATAAAGGTTCCGGGCCCACCAAGGGGACCAATCAAGCAAGACTTTTGCAAGCACACGATTCTCTGTATTAATTTAGCAACTGTCGTGCAATTAATATTATTGCCCAAGATATAGGGTATCGAAGTCGCAATGATTCTCTTCCCATTTATAAGTCAAAGCAATAACTACTAATCACACACAGTCCTTATTAAGTGACAGAGATTAAGAAATCAACAACCACTGAGGTCTAACTCTTCATCCCTTAAGTCAGTGTGAATGAGTTTATCCTCTCTTAGGTCCGCTTCAGTTCATCGAATGCACTAGTGTAATCTCTTGGTCAAGACAAGTCAATCTGAGCCTTACACATCAACTTCTACCAATAGATTGTCCGGATCTATCTAAGTTGTGAAACACGCACTCGTTTACAAGGAACTGTTAACGTGATCTTCTGTGATCTAGTATCACCACGTTAACTACAATGTAACGCTTGCTACGAACGGTTTGCAATAAATATATATAACATTCAATCATATTTAAAGCAACAGTGATAAATAATTTATTTAAGTAAATAAGTGTTTAATACATAAGTTATACAAAGTAAAAGCATACTTTCATGTATAACCCCAACAGATTAGTCATTACATTGAACAAATCAAAATAGCCTGGATTTTCTCACGAGAAAAATAAATTCGAACGAATCGAATTAAAACACAATTCATACGTATGAAAAATAAACAATAAATACCATGACAATTGGATACCTGCAAAAAAGATCTAGCAATTCTACTATCCAATTATCAATCAAATTTAATGTTCCAACAAATTTAAATAACAATTTAAATTACAGAGCTCGAAACCGAGGCTCTGATACCAGTTGTTGGGGAATAGGGTGTCCGGATCTATTCGAGGTGCAATTAAATACATATATAAATTATTTTAATTATTACTAGCATGAATTAATCCTATATTAATTCAAATAATAATTAAAAGCCAACAATATCATGCGTACAAATAATTTCACGTAAATCCTACACATGCGAAATTTAGGAGTTACGCGAAACATACCTCTCGGAGTGATAACCGTTGAGTAGATGGATCAACCCAAACACCTTCTCAAATATGTCCCACGTCCTTGCTCGCAATCCCGTGGAAGGATTCTCACGAATAATTTTAACAAAGGAGAAAGCCGAAAAATATATTGCACCACCTTTGTGGATTTCTAATTTTACCAACTCATGGAACTGTGTTGGAGATGAAAAATTCATCCCCTATTTATAAGACTAAGGGGTCCGAAATTTTGTGCCCTAATTAGGGTCATGGGAAATTTCTTTGTATCTTCTTAAGATACAATCTTGAATATATCTCATATATTCTATTTTCCATAAAAATCACAAAATATCTTTTCTTCCCATACTTATAAAATTTTTAAGAATAACAATGCACAAGAAGATAAAATTTTATTTCTTGAATTTATGGGATAATCTTGTACTCCAAGAATACTTATGTTTTTCCATAAAATCTTTTCAAGAAAAATAGACAATAATATTTTCTTCTCTTTTTCATTAATTGGACTTATATTTGGGCTATTTGAGGGGCATTTGGGAGAATTAAGATTGGACCTCCAATGGGCTATGAATTTCTTAATATTGAGCTACAATATTTATTCATCTCATTAATATTAATTTATTCCACTATAAAATTAATATTGCACTATCCAACTTAACCCATATTACAACAATATGACTCTCAGTTATTATTTTCAGCGTTTAAGATTATTTAGTCCATTAATTAATTAAGCCACTGAAAAGCTTTATATTAATTAATATATTTTACCTTGGAGTAAAGACAACTCAACATTATTATCCATACCGGAAACTAAATTCCACTTGCAAGATTTGGTATTATAAAACTTCTGAGCCCACCAAGGGGACAAATCAGACAAGACCTTCCTTGCACACATTGCTCTGTATTAAATCTTAGCAATTGTCATGTAATTAATAATATTGCCCAAAATGCAAAGTATAGAATCACTTTCTGACTCTAAACCCAACGCAGATCAAAGCGATAAATACTAATTACACACAACCCTATTTAAGTGACAGAGGTTGAGAAATCAATAACCACTGAGGTCTAATTCTTTGTCCCATAAGTCAGTACGGAAGAATTTATCCTCTCTGTAGTTCCTCTTCAGCACACCACAATGTGCTAGTGCTATCTCTTGGTCAAGACAGGTCAATCTGAGCATTTACACTTCAACCTCTACCAATGGAGTGTTCAGTGTCATCTAAGTTGTGAAGATGTACTTATTTACAAGGGACTGTTAATGTGATCTTCTATGATCGAGTATCACTACATTAACCACAATGTAATATGTACTAATATTGAACGGTTTGCAGTAAATAAATAACATTTATTTATATTTAAAACAACAGCGATAAAACAATTTATATTCAGTAAATAAGATTACATTAGTCTGTTATTACGTAAAAGCATACTTTCACGTATTACCCCAATATATTGATAATGCAATTGAGATTGGTGTGTGATCTGCATCATACTCTTAGAGAGTGTAGTAAGATCTCACTTACTACGGGATACTGGGTATCTCATGATGGATGCACAAATACCTTGGAGGGTATTGGTATAACCATCCGAGAAACCGTTTGATGTAATTTCACAATATGTGTCTACGGGTGTCTCGGTTAGTGGGAGCGATGTGATACTCCTTTGACTTGAGGTCAATATGCACGACATATGTGGAGTGATGAACTTTGATCATGACCGACGCTTGCACCCTTCCATGGGTAGATATGGCTTGGATTGGGTGCATCACAAAATGCATGTGCATGGTAGTTGAGCCAAGAATATGATTCATTCCTCAATGTGGATTTAGAGAGAATACTCATCTTCTCATCATAATTGGATCTAAGTCATTGGCCGATGCACGTCAGCTTGGATTTTGTGGCCAAGTGTGACATACGTGATCAATTAGTGATTAGAGATAATATGATTAAGTTATTTGAATAGACACTTCATCATGTTCAAGACTTAATCGAGTATTCGCGAATGAAGGAAAGATATCACAATAGCCTACATGTTACAGGTAGTTGCAAAATTCCTCGCAACGTACCTCGTGTATTAAGAATGTCTAATTTATTGTCTATGGTTCAATTAAGACCATTAGTTTGACTAATCGTTCGATATACGAGGGCCTATGGGTCACACAACAAGTAATTGTTGTTTACCAATTATAGTTGGTTGATTAAATATTATATTGGATATTAATATTTAATTTATGAAGAATATAATAATAATTATATTTATAATTAATAATAATTATTATTTAATTAAATTGGATTTAATTAAATAGGATTCCCAATAATAATATATGGAATATTATTGTAGGATTTGATATATATGGAAATCAAATCCGTATGATTTTATATATAGGGAAATTAAATCTATGGAATTTAATTTGCAAGATTAGAGATTTTATTTCCTAATAAAGATAGTTTAAGATTTAAGCTGGACTTTCCTTATATATACGAGTCCTTGAGAATTCATTAAAAACACAAGAAACTAATTTCTCCATAAAATCCCTAGTTAGAATTTTCCTAGCAAATTCATCTCGGGATTCAACACTGGCGAATTGGTGTAAATTGGTGAACGACTGTTACGTGGATACCATAGTAGAGGAATTCATGTACGAAGCACTGTAAGGATTCTGTTTACGTTTATCCGTATTTTAATGGTGCAATTATATGTTTATTGTTGGTGAAATGTTTAATTATGCTGCTCATGTTTTACTTGTTTACGTGCCTCTATATTCCAACAAACAACTCACTGACCCATAAATTCTCCAAGCCTGCCACTTTCGACGTTTGAACGAAAAATGAGTGATCATCATTCAACCATGGATCATCCCACACCTGAACACCATAACCCCCTCCTAAACTCCATTGGACTCCTCCCTTGACTAAGTCTTGGGCCGAACAGACGCTCCTCCAAGTATAGCTTGGACTTTGCCCCATCATGGCATTCAAAAAATCCCCTCGAGGGTAATATTTGGCTTTGAGCACACGTGAAATGAGAACATCCAGGTTAGAAAAAAGTTTCCAACCTATCTTCCCTGTTGTGGCATGAAATAATCCGACCTGGCGAGGCGACTCTCCATTATGTTTCTATCAGTTGGGGCGACTTCACTTGAGCTAAGGAAGCCGCAGAGCGACTTGGAAATGTATGAAAGTCGCTGGGCGACTTTGAAAACCCTGCAGGTCGGAAGCGACTTCAACCCGAAGTCTACGAAGAGATAAACATGGGAAAGATATGGGCAGCTAATGGCGCGGATATCGCGGGGCATAAGCAAGGCAAGTGTATCCGGGCGCAAAAATCGTGGATTGACTAAGGAAACCCTAGCACCGGCGGCTGGAGCCTCAGCAAGCCCGCGAAAGAAGCCCATGAAGATATGTGACCTAAATTCTTGTCTATAAATACAACACGTACTATTCATTGTAGAGAGGTCAATCTTAGAATTCTAGGCAGAAAAAAGATAATAAAACATTCCTGGCTTGGACGCCCCCAGACGTAGTCTTATTCACAAGACGAACTGGGTAACCAAATTTGAGTATTATTTACAATTGCAGTTCGTTATTTATTTGATCCGATCCATTACTTGTGTGTTGCCCTAGATATAAATTCTAGGTTACAACATTCCCTAGCATAGCAAGATTGAAAAGATGTAAGTTCCTGAAACCCATACCACCATTGGTTTTGTGGGCACAAATTTTATCCCAACTCGCCCACTTGATTCCTTTCCTTGGTTCCACCCCGTTTCCCCACCAGAATGAATTCAACATTTTTTTTAAGTTCGTCCGCCAAAGACGGTGGTAGAAGAAACGAAGCCATATATAAAGCTGTTGGGGAAAAAATTGTACAGATCTATTCGGGGTGAATATTTAAATACAAATTTAATTCCTATAATTATTACTAGCATGAATTAATCCTATATTAATTCAAATAATAATCCAACAACATATCATGCATATAATTAATTCACGTAAATCCTACACATGCAGAATTTTACGAGTTTACGTGAACGTACCTCTTGGGATGACAGTGATCTGGCTGATTAGACTAACCAAAAGAATTTTCCAAGTATTCCCTTAATCCTTGTTCGACTATCCGGTGGTAGGACACTTGTGAACAATTAACAAAAGGAAAATAAATTATGTTGCACCACCTTTGTGGATTTACTAATTTTTCCAGCATATGGAATTGTACATGGGAATGAAAGAGTCATTCCTTATTTATAGAGCACAAGTGGTCGAAAATATTGGGCAAAAATAATGTGGGAAAATCTTTTCTTGATCTCCAAGAAATCTTGAATATATCTCTTATATTTTTTTTCCCATAATTATAATATTCCACAAAATCCCACTTACTCTTTGTTATGGAGTAATTTTCGAAAATAATAGGTAAGATTCCAAGATTTGGATCTTCTTGAATTTATGAGATATTCTTGTATTTCAAGAAATACATATCTTCCATAATATATTTTCAAGAAAATCAAGAAAATCTGTCTTGCCCTTTATCTTTCAAAATTTTGAAATTATCTTTATAAATAACCAAGTGGGAGATTTTTTGAATTTAATGAAATAATTTTGTATTCCAAGAATACATATCTAGATTCCATAACAAAATTCAAAGAAAATCTTTCTCCCCTTTTATCCATAAATTTCGAAAATAATTAGGAAAAATAAGCAACAATATTTATTTTATTTTAAACACATTTTTCAGTTATTGGACTATATGTTGGGCTACTTAGGGGGCCTTTAGGAGAATTAAGATTGGACCTTCCAATGGATCTTGAATTATCAATATTGAGCCACAATATTATTCAAGTCCATAAATATTAATTAATCCCACTACATAATTAATATTGCATTATCCATCTTAACCCATATTACAGTCAATATGGCTCCCGGTTATTATTTTCCGTGTTTAAGATTATCTAGCCCATTAATTAATTCAAGCCACTGAAATAACTTTCCATTAATTAATATCTTTTGTCCTTGGTCAAGGAACGGTTCAACATTATTATCCATACCGGAAACTAATTCCACTTGCAAGATTTGGTATGATAAAGCTTATGAACCTCCCAAGGGGGCAAATCGAACAAGTGTACTTGCACACGATTCTCCGTATTAAATCTTAGCAATCACATGTGACCAATAATATTGCCCAAGATAAAAAGTATTGAATCTCGTTGATTCTCTACCCATGATAAGTCAAAGCAATAGTTACCAACCACACGTGATCCTATTTAAGGAACGAAGATTAAGAAATAACGAACCACTGAGGTCTAATTCTTCCTTGTTCAGTTCTGAAGAATTTGTCCTCCTGTAGGTCCTATTCAGTGCATCAGTCATGCACTAGTGCAATCTCTTGGTCAAGACAAGCCAATCTGAGCCTTACACTTCAACCTTTCACGATGGGTTGTTCATTTCCATCTAGGTCGTGAATGGCGTACTTTTAGTTACAAGGGACTGTTAATTTAATCTTCTGTGATCTGGTATCACTAAATTAACTACAATGTAACACGTACTAATTATTGAACAATTATGCAGTAAATATATGTAACATTCGATAATATTTAAAGCATCAGTGATAAACAATTTATTTAAGTAAATAAGTCCGAAATTCAGTTTTGATTATACAAAGTAAAAAGCATACTTTCCAGTATAATCCCAACAAAAGCCGGTATAGCCTGCGCCGCTGACTTAATTAGAACTTCTTTGTCCGCCTTCGAGACTTTCTTGTTGCTCCAACCTTTCAACCTATCCTAGAGTCTATCTCGAATGTACCAAAAAATGGCATTCTTGTCTCTCCCTATAAGAGAAGGTAGACCCAGATGACTTCCAGTATTCAATGGCCTTGTGACTCCCAAAATACCAGAAATTTCCTCCCGAGTGGCCTCCCCCACATTTTGGCTAAAAAATATGCCAGATTTGTCAAAATTAATAGCTTGCCCCAAAGCTTACTCGTATCGGACCAAAATGTCTTTCAAGACCGTACATTGTTATCTATCTGCGCGACAGATCAAAAGGCAATCGTCGGCAAAGAGTATATGGGAAATTGATGGGGCTGAACGGCAAACTCTGATTCCATGAAGCAAACCCTGGCGATTCACTTGTTGTAAAAGAATAGATAGCCCCTCCGCAAATAGGATAAATAAATAAGGCGATAGAGGATCACCCTGACGAAGTCCCCTTGAAGGAAAAAAAGGACCAACCAAATCATCATTCACCACAAAATTGTATGTGACAGATTTAACACACATCATAACCCAACCAATCCATTGTGCACCATACCCCAATTTCGAGAGCATATATTCGAGGAAACCCCAGTCTACTCCATCGTATAATTTACTGATATCGATCTTCGGGCCACATCCCCTACTCTACCCCGTCTCTTGTTCTTCGTGGCATGAATTGTCTCAAATGCCAATAAGATGTTGTCCTGAATGGCTCTATTGGCTACAAAGGCCGATTGCGCTTTGTCGACCAGCTTTGGTAGTGTACTCTTCAACCTGTTGCAAAGAACCTTGGCTAGAATTTTATAGACAACATTACATAAGGATATTGGTCTTAGATCCTTCATGGTAGATGAGCTGCTCACATTTCAGAATGAGCACAACATTGGTTTTGCATAAGTTTTGTGAGAACACCATATCGTCCAACCATTTAATGCAAGCATCAGCAATATCGTCCCCCACTACGCCCCAAAACTTTTGATAGAAACCCGGGTTGAAACCATCCGGGCCAGGTGCCTTGTCCGCATGCATTTGAAAAATGTCAACTTTAAACTCTTCACGTGAAAAAGGAGCCACAAGGGCTATGTTATCCTCCCCGGAAACTAGAGGTGGAACGTTCGGGATGATATCATGAGCACTCCCGTTTCCATATTGCCCGTGAATAGGGCTGTAAAATACCCCCAACCACCTCATTTATATCGCCCTGTGACGTTACCCAGTTTCCCGCTTCATCGCGCAAACGCGTGAAATTCTGTTCGCCTTTTCCCTAGCTGATGTTGTTTGGTGGAAGAATTTTGTGTTGAAATCACCATTCTTCAACCAGAAGACCTTGGCACATTGTTTCCAGTGAGACTCTTCACTTAGCAAAAGCTTAGCTAAATCTGCACGAGCCTCGGCTAGTTTAGCAGCAGACTCACCATTCGTTATAACTAATAAATCAGCAATGGTTCTCTCCAAATCTTCCTTATTCCTCCGAAAAGTTGTAGCCACGTGTTTGCCCCACAATCCTTAGAGTCTCAATCGTAGCCTCGAATTTGTGTAGAATGGAGAAATCACCAAACCCCGACCAACATTTGTTCACTACCAAACTCAAATTTGGTTGGTCGAACCATTTGTTCTCAAAGCTAAAAGGTCAAAACCGAGCAACTCTTGTAACTGGCGAAGTGTCAACCAAGATAGGAGTATGGTCTGAAGTAGGTGCCACGAGATTACATAAACGTGCATCTGGAAAAAAATCCCCCCAACTCGGACTGTGCATGGCTCTATCCAGCCGTTCCTCGACAACATTTATCGTACCCTTACCCCTAAACCAGGAATACGGGTAACCTGTTAGATGGAGGTCCATAAGATGACAGTACGTCGCTAACTACTTCCCGAAAAACATTGAACAACCAATTCGGGTGATCAACCCGTCCACTTTTATCCTCCGGATTAAGGATGGCATTAAAGTCGCCAATGCATAGCCAGGTTCTATTGTTTACATTGGCCAAAGTTTTGAAAAAGGGCCCATGAATGGGAACGAAACGAACGATTGGGAAAACCATAGTAACCAGTAACTCGCCAATTAGGATTGGCATTATTAATAGATAAATCAACTGTTGGGATATTTTATGCCAGGATCTATTTGGGATGAACTTAAAACACAAATTTAAATTACTGATTATTACTAACATGAATTAATCATATATTAATTCACATAATAATCATACCAACAACATCATGCAAACAATAATCATGTAAAAGTCCTAGAATGAGAAATTTCTAGTAGTTTACTTAAACTTACCCGTTGGAGTGACAGTTTCTAAGACAGACAGGATCAGGTATCTGGCTACCAACCGAGAGTCTTTCTCAAGTATTCCCTAGCCCTCATTCAATAACCTTGGTGGGAGGTTCTCCGATGAACAATTATAAACAAAGAAAAATATTTTGTTGTACCACATATGTGGATTTCTAATTTTTCCAAGACTGGAATTGTGTTGGGGATGAAAAATTCATCCCATATTTATAAGAAGCATAGGGGCGAAAATTTGTGCCCTAACAAGGGATATGAGAAATTTCTTTGTATCTTCCCAATATACAATCTTGAATATATCTCATATATTCTATTTTCTATATAAATCACAAATATTTTCTTCCATTTCTTACAAGATTTTAAAAAAAAACAAGGAAAAAGAATCAAAATTTGATTTCTTGAATTTATGGGATAATCTTGTATTCCAAGAATACTTATCTCTTTCCATAAAATCTTTCCTCTTCTTTTTCCATAATTTTTGAAAATAATTAGGAAAAATAGGGCAATAATATTTTCTTCTCATTTTTATTTAATGGACTTTAATTGGACTACTTGAGGGGCCTTTAGAAGAATTAAGATGGACCTCCCAATGAGCTCTGAATTCCAATATTGAGCCACAATATTATTCAGCCAATTAATATTAATTAATTCTACTATATAATTAATATTGCACTATCCATCTTAACCCATATTACGGTAATATGGCTCCAGGTCATTATTTCCTGTGTTTAAGATTATTTAGTCAATTAATTAATTAAGCCACTGAAAAACTTTTATTAATTAATATATTTATCCTTGGAGTAAGGACAACTCAATATTATTATACATACCGGAATATTAATTCCATTTGCAAGATTTGGTATGATAAAGGTTCTGAGTCCACCAACGAGACAAATCATACAAGACTTTCCAAGCACACGATTCTCTGTATTAATTTAACAACTGTCATGTAATTAATATTATTGCCCAAGATATAAGGTATCGAAATTGCAAAGATTCTCTTCCCAACATAAGTCAAAGCAATAATTATTAATAACACACAATCCTTATTAAGTGACAGAGATTAAGAAATCAACAACCACTGAGGTCTAACTCTTCATCCCATAAGTCAAGATCTTGAAGAGTTTATCCTCTATAGGTCCTCCAAATAAGAACAAATGCACTAGTGTAATATCTCGGTCAAGACAAGTCAATTTGAGTCTTACACATCAACCTTTACCAATAGATTGTTCAGATCTATCTAAGTTGTGAAACATGTACTCGTTTACAAGTGAATGTTAATGTGATCTTCTGTGATCTGGTATCACCACATTAACTATAATGTAACACGTGTTATTTTATGAACACTTTGCAGTAAATATATATAACATTCATTCATATTTAATGCAACAGTGATAAATAATTTATTTCAGTTAAATTAGTATTTAATACAAAGATTATACAAAATAAAAACATACTTTCACGTATAACCCCAACATCAACGTGGTTGTTAGAAAAACTAACAACATTACAAATAGACGAAACTTTCCACATAAATAATATCAGGCTTACGGACCCGGACTAAGTCGACCAGGGCAGGAACTGTAGTAGGGTTGCCCACCGTTAAAAAATGATCAGAATTAGCATCATTGATATCTTCCATGTCTTCCTCCATCTGCTTCGAAGAAGACCATTTATCCAATAAGCGACGTTTTTTCGCCTTCATTAAGGGTAGTCTCGGTATTTCCAATCCCCATTCCACCAAAAACCGGATTTTCCCTCATTACCGGCTTAGAAACCAAAATCAAATCCCTATTCTCGTGGGATTTATTGCTTTCCAAAACTGATTGGCCACGATTCACTCCCTTGAATTCCGGATTTGCAGTTACTGAAGATCCGCCAGGATTTGCTCCACCCTCCGTTCCACCGGAGAGTCCACCGTCTTCCTTGTGCAGCCATTTCTCACCGAAGCTTGACGAATTGCGGTTGTCCACTGCTTTCAATGAAGGACTCCATTCCCGTTCCACCACCGCACCATTCGCGTGAAAAAGCTTCTCCCATAAGCTCTCTGTATGACCTAATTTTCTGCAAATAAAGCAGAAAATTGAGAGGTTTGGCCTAGTGGTTGTAGGTTTGGGACTTAGGAGTGTGCTCCTCTCTAGGTCTCAGGTTCGAACCCTTTCAGATGCGATCAACTCTTGAGATGGGCCAGTCCATACAGAGTTTAGCTCTAGCGTGAAGTGGGGCCCCTGCTAGTGGACGGTGAGTTCTGGTCCCCCTGATTAATCGGTCCTTGGCCGGATACCGAGATATAAAAAAAATGTAAAAAATTGATAGTTTCTCATAGATGAATTTCACCGTCTCCGATGAACTATCTCGGAGCTTCACAGATTTCTTTCGCTTCAACGGGCAGTCCACATCCAATTCCACTCGGATCCACATATATTCTCTCCAAGGAGACGTAGAGTTTGACACATCATACTCTAAAAAACGCCCAACATAATTTCCAAGAAGCTTTCACATACTCTCTTTGAAATAACCAGCAGAAACATCCACGATTCGCACCCAGAATGGAATGCGATTTAGGGGTACACGCAGCGGTAGATCTCCCACTTGAAGTTGATGCAGGACCAGGAGATAGTTCCCGAACGACCATGGGGAACCATCTAGAACTCTTTTCATATCAATTTTGTGAAAAAATTGGAACATGTATCGATCGTCGCCTATAGCCTTAATAAAGAAACCCTCCCTTGGTTTCCAAATGCTTGCCATCCTTGCCCTCATCAGATTAAAATTAATGGTTTGGTCAGTCAAGAAACATCCAACGATACACAGATCGACATTTTATGGGGTATCATCCTCCCCTTCTAGGTCAAATATCAAATCTTCTACCAAACACAGTTTCCATTATTCAAATCCACTAAAACAAACTCACAGGCTTTCGATGAAGAGAGAAACACAAGCTCTCAACTAGGAGAGAAACGAGATCAAAACACAGCAATACATATCCACAAATCAACGAAACCCTAGCGTGAAAACTGGAAACCCTAGATCCCCAACTGTAGGTGCCCAAAGCATCACTTTAAGCGATTATGCCGATCATATTCCGGGATGATCATATGAAGAGTTCGATAGTAGCCTTTTTTGACTCAGTAATCTAATCAAATACTCTCTCTGTCTCGGAAGACTCTGTACCAACTTTTCATGAAACTTCTTGACTTGCAAAAAAATGCATACGATGTCAATATTGTAAGTAATGCGACAGCTTCTAATCTTCCCTACAATAACAATTTTTAAAAAATAAATAAATTAAAGAATGTTTATAATTTAATAAATGCAAAAATAATAAATATCAAGAACCTAAAAGCTAGGTTTAAAGTGTTTTTTTACAACTTATGAGTTTTTATTTATATACTATCAATTTTTTCTATTAATTTTTATTTCAGTTTTCTTTTCAAACATTATCAATTTTTACTATTAAGCAATTTTTTATAATAGTTACTTTTTATCACTTCTTCAAATGTGGGGTATATTTTTTTCCAACACCCCAAATTAAGGTGAGCATGAAATTCAAATTTAGTTTCTTGATCATGCATGTTAGCAAAACGCACACATATATAAATTATTGTCAAGTACTCCATATATGGACTGATTTGGTGTCCTGTAATTTTCACACATAGGTTTATGGTAAAATGTAGAATATATTATCGACTAGTGTTTAATTAAATTATGAGCCATTCTCAATATCATGACATTAATCATATGAATAGTATACCAGAAAATATTACATTAACAAAGAGTTCTCCATCATCATTTAGAAAAAAAGCTCATGATTTTGTCCAAATATATATTACAAAATTTTAATATATATTGAGTGTGTTTTCGCTCTACGTTATTTCAGTCCACTAGTCATTGTGTCAATTTCCATGTATCGAGCTTAAGAAAGTTGATGTTCTCACTTAAAATAAGCTGAATAATAAAAGAGAGCCGTTTCCATCACTAAAAGAAAACAGGAAATTAGCTGCGAAAAAATTCGTCGTTAAATCTATTATTTTCGTCGCTAAAATGAATTAGCGATGAAATTATTTCGTCGCATGACTTTTTGTCTTAATGCACCGTGGCTAACTTGTTTTGCGCATTTAATATTTTTTTTTTCATCGCAAATGTTAGCGATTAAAATATGGGCTTCGTCGAAAAATATTAGCGATGAAAATATGGGTTTCGTCGCAAATTGTTAGTGATGAAAATTTAGGTTTCATCGCAAAATGCTAGCGACGAAAATATGAAATTCGTCGCAAATTGTTAGCGATGAAAAATATGAGTTTCATTGCAAATGTTAGCGATGAAAATATGAATTGTCACAAATGTTAGCGATGAAATATTGGTTTCGTCGCAAATCTTAGATAAAAATATGGGTTTCATTGCTAAATTTTGTGGCAAAGATTTTATTTCATTGCAAATATTAGCGACCACATACCACAATTCATCACAAACTATTCACAATATAATTATACGTTTCATTGCAAAATTAGCATCAATAACAACAAAAATTGTATGAAATCATAAATATCAGCTACAAATTTTTTAATTTCACCATAATTAATTATTAATTTTTTTTTTAATTCTACCTGAACTAGTTGCAGACAATTTGTATTTAAGATAAGTTTCAACTTCTTAACCACAAAATACATTAAAGTATAAATTGAACAATATTGCAATCAATAAAAATCTGAAATTTACAAGATCAAGTATTTACAATTTAATCTAACAATATATGGTAAAAAAGTCTACAAATCTAAGAATCTTGCAGTCATCATAGGAACGCTCGTAATCGATATATCAACAACCTGTAAAAAGAGATAACAAGTTACTCAAAGACTATGCAATTAAAAATTATATATAATTTATCAAGTATTGAATAATAAAAAGTTAAATACTTACAGTTTCATAACTCATGTGACACACAAAAGACTTTGAACCTCCACAATGTTCTTTTCTTACCTAGTTTGTAACATATTCAAAAAAATAGAACGTTTGAGTTCGATACATACATGTGCAAAAAATACTAAACTAAATAAATGACATCATAAGAGAAGAGAGGAAAACCTTAATACCTCATTATTTGTGATTCTACAATCTATTAATCCAAAATTTGCCCCTGAAATCAACAAAATATCAATTAATTCACAACAATAGATTTTGTGTGAAACCCTAGAATTGGGCATAGCTATAACCTCTCATAATTGAATTTTTCAAAACTTAGCAATTTGAAACATCTAAGTTAAAGGAAGTGAAATCAACCGAGACTTTGTTAGCAGCAGCGAGCGAGCCCAAGAGAAGGTTATGAAGATGTCGAAGACCAGTGGAAAACTGCTCAGAGAGGAAGAGTTGCATTCTTACCAAGCCAAATCAGATAGAGGCAATGTTGAGAAGGTTTCCAAGCCAAATTCTCTGAGACTGTACACATATATAAACACAATATCGAATGTTTAGCAAATTAATCAAATAGCGCAAAACTTCCATATATAGAAAGATTACGAAAATCATATTGCACAAGATTATGAGTTTGTGGTGTAACAGACCTGCAAGAAAACATCATCGAGTTCCCGGAAGCTAGATTCCGCCACCGATGGAGATGATAATGCAATCACATAGTCAGGCCAGATCGCATGGCAATTGCGATTGGCGACGAATGCGATCGCACTCTGTTTTTCTCCTCAAAAGTTCGACAATAATCAACTAGAAACCCCAAAATTTTACAGAATCCCAAATTTGCAGAAACTCTACTCAAGAAGAAGCTCAGCCCTCCTTTCTTTATCCTCATCAGAAACTGTACCAATTCTTGCCTTAATTTTCTAAGCACAATAGATTTCTTCTTAATTAAAGGGCACAATTTTATGGAGTTGCGATATCAGAAACTTCACTTGTTATGTTTTTGTCTTGATAAAGTATCCGAATGAAAGAAGAAAGAAGAAGATATGATAAGTGCTGATCGAGATAAATGTTTAGTAGAACTTAAAGAAAACAATTAATTTATTCACAATTTATACCCTATAAATTTTGAGACTAAAATAGATATATGCAGAATGATAATTTCACCCTCCATTCAATGTTTGACAAAGTCACTAGCTATTCAATACACATTACCCAATCACTCTCCACGGCCTCTACCTTTTCCATTCCCTCTACAAATTAGCCTTGGATACTAACGGAATCTATGAAACTTATAAATGTCAGTAACTTGTCACAGTAATTCCAGAAATTCCAGAAACTATACAGATACTAAATCCGCTCCTAATAGTAGTAGTTACTACCAGTAATTGAACTAGTAAGAAAGGGTAAGACTAAGAAGGCTATAATGAGCATCCAACCTTAGTTAAGCTTCTCTTCTTAAATCACAATTGCAAGTATGAACCAACATATTAATTATTAGAAACTGGTTTAAATTTAAAAATAATTGAATTTTTCTTGCCAAAATTATTTACCAAATTAGGAACGAATCTTTGAAATAAATATTAACAAATAATAATGGATGGAAAAGCATAGGGTGAACAAGTTTCACACAAGAATCCGTAAAACTGCATAAAGAGTGTGACTTATATTACTAAAGGGTATTAGTTGTGATAACTGAAGGGTGTGACTCTTTAGTATAAAGGGTATTAAACATAACACTAAAGGGTGTGACTTATAATACAACAAGGGGCATTAGTAGTGATAATTGAATAGTGTAACTTATATTACAGCAGGGGGCATTAGTAGTGATAACTGAACGGTGTGACTTATGTTACAAAAGGGTATTAGTCGTGATAACTAAAGGGTCAAGTCTGAAAAAAAAAAGAACCAGTTTTACGGTGAACAAGTTTCACAGCATACCGACTCATCTTTGAATATATAATGTATTTCCACAAACTCCAATAATATTAATTCGAAAAAAAATAGTTGTGTATTATATTGTATAATGGTTAGGATACTAATTTAAAAAAAAAATGTTTGTGTAATATATTATGTAATTCGCCATTAAAATATTAGTGATATAATTCGAATTTTCATTGCTTATCTAATTATTAGCTATAAAACAACATAATTTGTCGCTAATATAGAAATGAAATATTTTAATTTTGTCGCAATTATTAATCCTTGGAATTTAGAAACAAAAATTTTCTAATTTTCGCTAAACAATTAACGATGAAATTCAAATTTTGTCGCTAATCAGATTATTAGCTACAAATAAAATAATTCATCATCAATATAGCAATGAAATTTTCTAATTTACCACTAAAATATTAGCGATGAAATAAAATTTTCATTGCTATTTGATTATTAGCTACAAAATAACATAATTGATCGCTAATATGGCTATGAAATATTTTAATTTCGTCGTAAATATTAATCCTTGAAATTTAGCAACGAAATTATCTAATTCACAGCTAAAATATGAGCGATGATATAAAGTTTTCATCACTATTATGATTATTAGCAACAAAATAATATAATTGACAGCTAATATAGCGATGAAATATTTTAATTTTGTCGCAAATATTAAATCTTGAAATTTAGCGATGAAATTATTTATTTCGACGCTAAATATTAGTGATGATATAAATTTTTCACCGTTGTTCTGATTATTAACTACAAAATAACATAATTGGTTGCTAATATAACGATGAAATATTTTAATCTTGACGCAAATATTAAATCTTAGAATTTAGCAACAAAATTATATGATTCACCGCTAAATATTAGCAATCAAATAAAATTTTCATCGCTATTATGATCATTAGCTACAAAGTAACGTAATTGGTCACTAATATAGCGATGCAATATTTTAATTTTGTCGCAAATGTTGAATCTTGAAATTTAGCGACAAAATTATCTAATTCGCCGTTAAATATTAGCGATGAAATAAAATTTTAATCGCTATTTTAATTATTAGCTACAATAAAACGTAATTGGTCGCAAATATAGTGATGGAATATTTAATTTCGTCGCAAATATTAAATCTTGAAATTAGAGATGAAATTTTTTAATTCGCCGCTAAAATATTAGGGATGAAATAAAGGTTTAATCGCAATTCTGGTGATTAGCTATAAAATAACATAATTTGTCGCTAATATAGCGATGAAATATTTTAATTTCGTCGCAAACATTAAATTTTGAAATTTAGCGATGAAATTTTCTATTTCACCGCTAAAATATTAGCGATGAAATAAAGGTTTCATCGTTGTTCTGGTGATTAGCTACAAAATAACATAATTTATCGTTAATATAGCGATAAAATATTTTAATTTCATCACAAACATTAAATCATGAAATTTAGCGATGAAATTTTCTAAATCGTCGCTAAAATGTTGATTTTAGCGATGAAATTTAATTTTATCGCTAAATTTTCGTCACTATTTCCCCATTTTCTTGTAGTGCATTAATTGATTGCATCAACATTTTTTTCCCCTTTTCCAAGAATGTGCGTAAAATTGAAAAGAAAATACGTACATGATTCGTTGAAAAGAAAAATAATTAATTAGGTTGTCTATAAATTAAAAGCTTGAAAACCATAAGCTGCATTGTGATGGCTTACAAGAATTGAGTGAGACGATCAACAAGCCTGAGACAATTTCAGGTTTATTCCCCTATAGAATTTGGTTTTTTTTTTTTTTCCGTTTTAATTTATAGATAAATTATTTAATTTCTTGATAGCGTGCAAGAAAAAGCTTTATAAAAAGGTAAGACTTATTAATAAATACATTTCAGGATTACAATTTACTATTATGTACAAAATTTGCATCAAAACTTTGTACTTATAAATAGTAATTTTCCCTATAAAAAGTTGCTTCTGACTTTGATGATCGGTTTGTGACTTCGAAATTAAGTGATTATATTTTTTTTTTTTTTTCCTTTTAATTTTATGTGGGAGCTAGGTAATTATAAATTTATGTATTTTCATAATCAATTAATTAACTAATCTTGTGCAGATTATTGGATAAAGAAAGGAAAAATCTGAGGTGATGAATTGGTGGAAGTTGACCATCGTGGTTACGCAGCTATGCTTTCTTCTTACCCATTCTCAGAATTTGGAAGGGTAAGTTTATATATATGCTTAAATAAATATACCATAATTTTATCAGAAATAAATGTTTTGTTTTTATTAGTCTCAATTTTTTTTGTATAAGTTGATTATATTTTTTAAATCTCAGGCAAACACGGGTACAAGACAGCATCGATGCTACTTCTGGAGTGCTGTTGCAATTGCAAAAACAGTTTCAACACGTAATTAAAATAAATCTTTAGCATAATATTTTATATATATATATATATATATATATATATATAATAATTAAGTATATTGATTATTAATATGGCAAATTCTTATGTGCACCATTTGCACCAATTTTGATTTGGTGCAATTGGATTTCAATCAATTTCTTTTTTTTCACCAGTTCGTTTTTTTTTGGCTCGACCCGACCCGAGTGGTTCATGGTTCACCCGGCCAAAATAAGTCATGATTTAGAGTTCATTATTTAGTGTTTAGGGTGTAGATGGTTCATTCAAATTAAAATTGAATTCAATTGCACTAATTGCATCTTGTGCAATTGGTGCACACAAGTGTCACTCAATTAATATTAACTACTATACAAAGTCTAATTAATTTGAAAATGTTACCACAGATTGTAATGAGTAATGGGTTAGTGAATGTCACCTTGACGGTACCAAATGGTCATGTCACTAGTGTAACATACAAAGGGAGTGACAATTGGCTTGAAACCAAAAATGAAGAAGATAATAGAGGGTATTTACTTTTTTATTCTTTTATTTTATTTGTTAATTTTTATGTTTAATTATTGATTATAAATGATAATTAATGTGATATTGATAGGTATTGGGATTTCACCTGGAACACACCCACGATAATATGGATAAGTAAGTATATTTCTTTGGTTTTCATCCATTACTATATATTAATAATTTTTGAGTCGTTAATTAAATGTGTGTGCATGAAACGATTTATAAGGTAAAACGATAATATTATCATATGAAACATTACACGCATATTGACAATGTTCAATTTGATGCAGGCTTTCGGGAACAAGTTATAAGATTATAGTTCAAAACAAAGATCATACAGAAATTTCATTCACTACAACATGGACGGTTGGCAGCTCAAGAGTTCCTTTAAATATTGATAAAAGGTCGGAAGAAAATTAAATCTTCTAATACATGTATATTGCTTTTATTTGACATTTGAAATATATATGTTATACTGAACAGATATGTAATGCTAAAAGACTCCCCTGGATTTTATACATATTGTGTGGTTGAGAGGTTGAAAGGATGGCCTGAATTTCTCATCCAAGAAGGAAGAATTATGCTCAAACTTCAAGAAAACAAGTAATTTAATTAAACACATACATACAACTTTAATTCATTTTTTTCTTAAGAAAATAAATGTTGCCACATGAGATTCATTGATACACATATACTATCTATGTGTAGATGCTATACATTACATATGTAGATTTCACTACATGGCTATATCAGAAGATAGGCAACGAGTAATGCCAATGCCCCAGGATAAGCTGTTCTCTTGACTCATCCAACTAATCCCCAACTCACAGGAGAGGTTAAATCATATATTCATATTTCTCATTCACTAGATAAATTAATTAAAGAGATTTTTTTATTAATTTGAAAGGATAAAATTTAATGTACATATACATATTTTAGGTGGACGATAAATATGTGTATTCGTGCGACAACAAAGACAACAAGGTTCATGGATGGGTAAGTAGTGAATCTCGTTTAGGATTTTGGATGATAAATATATAAATTAAGTGTAACATTATTCTTATGTACACAATTAATATTTGTATGTGAAAATGAACAATACATGAACAATACTAATACATTTTAGTATAACAATTAATACCATTTAAAAATGGTTGAGTTGCACAGATCACATAAGATGTATATAAGTTTTTTTCTATTTCAGATATTGTTTACTTAAATTTGTATTGATTAACGAACTGTTGTGTTTTGACGAAGATGTTTATGAGCACCCACTATGCTGGAGAAGGTATAGCTATGAAGTTTCAAAAAGACGAGTACTGGAAAAAGGTCATGGGGCGGCCCGTGTATGTTTATTTTAACACTAATCCTTCTGCAAATACCAATCCTTCCATCCTCAGGAACGACGCTAAACAAAGGGTATTTTTGACTTTTCACCTCTTTATTCAGTTTCTCCTAAGCAATATATAATTCGTGTTTTCAAGGATTAAAAAAGTTTAGTACTAATATTTTTTTTTGATCAGAAAAAGAGAACTATTTATTAGAATGAGTACAAGGGGTACTCAATCCATACACTTTACACTAAAGGGCGATGGTACACTCCAATACACCTAGTCACAGTTTATTTCAAACACCTAATCCACTAAATTGCAATGAAACACAATTACACAATATCATGTCCACCACAGCACACCATAGGATCTGCTAGCCACTCCACAAAAGAATGAGATCTAACATTCGGAAACTTAGTGTTGCACCCGGCTTTATTACCCGCGAACAAGCAATTAATTGTTAAGAGATCCGATCAACGTAACGACAAAAGCAATGAAAGACACACACTTTGATTACCCAATTCGTCTGTAAATTAGACTACGTCTGGGGGCACCGTGCCAGGATTTTTACTGTATAATATATGCCTAGAGTACTAAGATTTCGATCCTTTACAATGTACATTACAGGTGATATTTAGATATAGATCTAGGGTTACAATCTTCGTGGGCTTCTTCTCATGGACCAACCTAGGGTTTTCTTTCTTGGTCCGCAAGTCGCACTTACAGATACACATTCCCTGGTTATATCCCGAGAAATTCGCCTCCTTAACTACCCGAATCCCTTCCATATTTATCTTCAATCAAGCTCGGGACACAATCGGCCCCGCCTTCCGGATCCTACCAAGTCGCCTCGCGACCTTCATGGCTCCCCACACTCCTAGCGACCTACCAACCTTCCGAAGCCGCTCAAGGCTTGCCCCACCTGGATAATAATCGGATAATGTGCTGACCATAAGCCGACCCGACTCCCGGCTTCCACTAAGTCGGGTTATTTCCCCCGACAACAATTGCCCCTCAAGATGAGGTCGCAAGCTTGCTCTGGGACCTTGTCTTGAACCGTTGATGTTTGCTGACCTTCGGCAAGTTGATCTCGGGATTCGTACCCGAGTCAAACCCTTGTCCTTGGGGAGTCGTAGGGTCGCCTCAATTCTCGAATCGGTGTGACGGTTGATAGATCCACAATGATGGCCTGGGTATTTGGTGGCATCGGGCACCATCAATTAGGCCAACCAGAAGTTGTGTTCTGCCCACGCGCTGCACGTGCGCCGTCGGTTTCTTCATGGGCCCCTCGAGAGTTGGAATCCGTAACTCGACCCACGTCCTTCATCTATAAATAGGGCGAGACATTGAGGTGTAAAACATGCATTATCCCCTCTGGCATCCTCACTTATCACCCCCAGATTTTGGTTATGGGCGACTCCGGCGAACCCTCTATCTTAGAACGTCCTCCGGTGTCAAGCTTCTCCTACTCTACCCTCGCGGCTTTAGGCGTTCAGTCCATCCCTGAGTTCCCCGGTTTTGACGTTGTCCCCAACGGAGGATGACCATACGGCCATTGCCAAGTTTTACTGCCACCTGGGTGGTGATTCCGCCGCCGCGATGATGGATGTGCCCCGGGCCCTCTGTGTTTTGGGCGCCGATAGTGATGACGGGATTAGTGGTGATGGGCACTTTCTGATATGCATGGATTTGGTGTTGTATATGCGAATCCAGTCAAGCCAAAATGCCCTTCACAATCCCTTGAATTTTTTTGCACCACATGTATGGCACTCGTGCTCATTTAACGCGGGAAGTCCCATTGCAGCATCTGACACTTCTCGGATGTTAACACATCCTTTTCTGATAGTTTTGCAGCATCTTCCTCAGCGACCTCCGCATCCGAGGGCCGCTACCTAAATGTCAATGTAGTACAAACAAAGTCGCTAGCTCGAGTAGCTCCGCAGTATAGACCAAGTCGCTAGCTCGATTCCGAAAAATGTATTTTATTGGAATGCTTTTTTTTACCGACCTCCGGGTCTATTGTAATGGGGTTCTCCCCGACCTCCGGGTCTTTATCATTGAAATTCTCCTTTTTAATTCCTTTTTGTGTTGACTTGATTTCCTTATGCGATTTTTGCTTAGTCCTTGTCGTCTTATTTTCTATGTGACTTGTTTCTCGGACATTTGCGTAATCGTCTTACAAAGTCGGGGGATGACCGCACCGCTAGGGTGGCGATCTCGCCTCGGTATTTCTAAAGTCACACCTCGGTTTCGGTCATGTTATCAGTCATGTCTTTTTATGCGACCTGCATGTTATCGATCATGTCTTTCATGCGACCTGCATGTTATCGATCATGTCTTTCATGTGGCATGCATTTCATCGATCATATGCTTTTCGTGCGACCCGCTTGGTTTCTACACATAGGAATTTCTTTTCTTTTAAACAGAATAGAGAATTAATGATACCAACGATATTCGTTTACAACGATGTGATCAGTGCAAAGGTGTAAATCTACTGATAGTATTTCTTCAGGTGAGTTGAATTCCATGGGTATTGGGCCTTGGTCCCATCTGCTTTCTCGAGCTCGTATGCCCCGTTTGGGAGGACTTTTGATATCTGGAATAGGCCCTCCCAGTTTGGACCGAGGGAACCTCTTGAGTCCCCGAGTATCTTTTTTAGCACTAGGTCTCCGACCTTAAAACGTCAAAGTCGTACCTTAGAGTTGTAATACCTCTCCGACCTCTGCTTGTATCTGGCATTTCTCATGTTAGCCTCCAATCGCCTTTCTTCGAGTAGGTCGAGGTTCCTTTCTAGGGCCTCGTCGTTGTGGTCGAAAGCGACCTGGCTGGTTCGGAAGGTCGGGAAGTCGACTTCCGCACTGTTGCCTCGATTAAAATTTAGCGAGTAAGGGGTTTTGCCCGTTGAGTTTTGAGAAGTCGATTACGTATGACCACAACACATCTGGGAGCTCGCTAGCCCATTTCCCTTTTCCCCCCTCGATCTTGGACTTGAGCGTGTGCTTTATGATTTTGTTCACGGCCTCGACCTGACCGTTTGATTGAGGGTGGTATGGTGTTGCGAGTCATTTTTTAAGGAGAATATTATGTGGCTAATTTGATAACAACTCACAAACAAAATAAATGCATTGTACGATATCTGATAAATAATGAGGGAATTTGTTGACCAAGTTCGTCAAGAAATGACTACTCTAGGGGCATTCCAAGCCAGGGATGTCATATTGCGAGGTTTACATATACAGTACACAATACTTCTCATTGGGAAAACTTCCATGAAAGATGATGATTTGGAGAGTAAGTGTGTGAGTGCTAGAGAATTTTTCTGAGCTCCTATGGAAGATTTCTGAACGAAAAATTTCTGAACCTTTCTCTTCTTCTTTTTTCTTCTATTTATAGTACTTTGACAAGCATATTTGGTTTTTGGCAAGCATGAAATTTGGAGACTTCGTGTCTTGCAAGAACTCATGTGATCTTTGCCGTTTTTTTTAACCGTCTTCTGGTTGATCTTTGGATTTACTTGTTTATAAGGCACTCTTTTTGTCGTCCATATCAACTTTTGCTCGACTGATTACCCTGTTCGTCCCTTTGACCATATCAATTTTATGCTGGAACACTGTCCTCATCGAGCATATAAGAATGACTATAATGCTTGCCAGATTTGGTGAGCATACTTGCTTGGTCGGCAAGTGGCGGCGTTCTTTGCCAATTCGGTAAGTCTTAAGTGCGAGCATAGAGCATACTTTAATTCGACAAGGTGGCGAGCATACTCGTTTGGTCGGCAAGCTGGCGAGTACACTTGTCCATCGAGCATGGTTATTTTAATAGTTGATTAATACATGTGTCCCCCTGACGTGTACAAATTAATCGAGTAATTATATCGAACACAACAATACCCCCCAGTCGGGCCGCTTTGTATTCATCATGGGGGCCCGGCTGTTGGATATATTGAACGGTCCTTCATGAGTGTCGCTTCGTCTTCTGTGTCGAATTTTCAAAATTTTTAAATCCAGCATCTATAAAAATCATTTTGCCGCCTCAGCTCTTTTTTCTTTCTCTTCATTCTCTCTTCTTTCTTTCTTCACATTTCGTCGTGTCTGAAATTTCCGGCAAGAGCACTCTTGTTCCGATGAAAGATTTCTTCCAGGTAATTACTTCGTACCCCCTTTAATTCCAAATATGACTTCTCGTTCGAGTTCTACCTCTTCAATTGAGTCAAACCATCATAATTCCTCTTCCTCCTCTTACTGTCCGATCTCCCGTAGTGGTGCTAATGCACCGGAGATGAAAGCCTCGAGTTCAAGATCCCGCAGGTAAGTTCGATAACCATTTGCCATTCTTTCGTCGGATTCCGATGATGCCCTCAATGAATTAGACCGGGATTTAGCCCGTACCGATTTTTTAGATGATTCGGGTGAAGATTCTTTATCCCAACCCCGAGTTGGATCTAGGGTTGTATATAATCATGATGTAAATAGGGGTGCCGATCATTTGAGGGAGGAAATCCCAATAACTGAAAATATTGATGAGTCGAGCGAGAGGATTGACGGGCGAAGCAGAACTGCGAACTCGACATCCTGTTGGTCTTCCTCATAGCCCAACATATAACGAGTATAGTGCTCGTTATGATTTTGAATGGCCAGAACAACCTCACAGGACCAGGGTTGAGAATGAATATCCAGCGAGTAAAATTGCGAGCGTGATTGATGTAGATATGCTTTCGGCCCGATTGTATAGGAACTTCTGAGACCCCAAAAGATGTGTTTTTTGGGCGCTGGTCGATGGCGGCGAACCGGACCTCCGAGGGTTGTGTTCTTTGTGAACTTAGATACAATGGGGCGGGTCTTGATTCCCACTTCATCAGGCTATTACTCGTTTGCTCATAGAATGGAACATCACCATTACACAGCTAAAGCCGAATGGGTGGCATATGATTAAGAGTTTCCTAACTCTATTCGGCAAAATGAAGCCCGTGTACTATCCAACAGCAGTAGAACTCTCTCGATTAGTGCATTTATCTCGACCCAAGGGCGAACTCAGATGGTTGTTCATGCAAGAAAATGCCAAATGCAAGGTCATCGAGGATGTGCCTAATAAGATCACTGATTGGAAAGAGAAGTTTTGGTTCGTCGGGGGTGATTGGAAAAGCCCTGCTTCTGGGTGTGAACCAAATGCTCGCTTAGATATCCCCACTGATTTTGGGGTCTGTCGAAGTAAGTATTTTTATGTTTTTGCTCTTCACAATGAACTGATTTTAACTTATTTTCTCAATTTCAGGAATTCAAGCAGCAACGGACAAAGAGACAAACGACGGTTATTTCAGCAGTATCTGGCAAATCGATCTTGAGCCATATTCAGAACGGTCAGTGAAGACGTTGAATACTGCTGACCAAAGGAAGAAGGGAGGATTGTTCGTGCCCCCTCACCATTTAGTTGTCGTCAATCCAGCTGGTAAGGATTGTTTTTTATACTTGCAAATGTGTTGTGCCCTTTGTTCTCGGTTTCTCTTTCTTTTTTAATAAATTCTCGGTTTCTCTGACTTTCCCCGCCATCCTTTATTCTTTGTAAGAACATCCGAACATACTGAAATGGCTCGAACTAAGAGACCTCAAGAGCTTGCTCGAATTCAAGCCGAGAGAGATGCCCAGCGAGCAAACCGATGGGAGGCGAGCAGAGTGAAAAAGGCAAGCCGATCAGCCACGCCCGGACCGGGCTAGTCGAGTCGGCCGAAGAGGACAACTTGTCCTGTCGAGCAGGGATCGAGCGACCAAGCTCCCTCACCAAAGAGATCCAGAAGGGCACGACGAACAAAATCCGATAGCTCTGACGAGCATTGATGTTATTGAGACGACCCATTTCTTTCTTCTTGGCGACGGAATAAGCTGCCTCTCGTGGTCGGTCCGATCACACAAATTAAAATCAAAAATGGAGGTCGGTACATCTACTCCACCCCGGCCGGGACCCGAACCTAGACTCCTTTTGAGTTCGGCTCTTGTTCTCCCGAGGACAAATCGTTTATGGGATGGGACCCTGCTCGGGTGAATAGGTACGTTTGCTCGTCTGTTGGAGTATTTCTTTGTTCCATCTGATTTGTTCGCTTAATCATATCTGTTTGCTTGGGTGAATATGCAGGTTGAACAGATTGGCGCCTCTGATGCCAGAGTTGAAGGACTATTATTGCTCTCCTAGTGTCCATAATATTCCCTGGCCTTCGAGCATGTCAAAAAGCATGCGAGACCCCCGTCGAGCATGGACCATCAAGTCAAAGAGGCCACTAAGGGTCCAACGCCTTTGGAAACCATGCGACTTGGCCTAGTGCGTCATGGCCAATCTTTGGTTCTCCTTGAGAAAGCTTATGCCGAGTCCCGGCATTAATTTTAACTTCATGCCAACTACGTGGCTCTTATTACAAGTTTCAAGAGAATGTGAACGAAAGTGACCAAAACTCAGGATTAAATGAAGTTGGCTCGGGGACAAGTATCCTCAAATTTTTAGCGAGAGGCTATCTAGAAAAGCTCAAGAGGATGCTCGTCAAGCTTGGGAAGATGCTCGAAAAGCCGAAGAGGAGCTAGGCCTTGCTCGGGAAGGAGCCAATTTTGCACCGGTTTGGATTGGATGGTCGGGAAGAGGGGCGGCATTAGGAGAGTTCGGGGACGAGCTGAACATTGAGCTCCAAAACTCGTAATCGCATCGAGATCGAGAATGAAGAAAACTTTATTTCGCTTGCCCAACAACTCCTCATGTTCAATTTTCTTTGAAGAGACCAACACTCGATGCGGGTCTTGAAAATTCAAAATTACTGCTTGAGTATGTTGATTCCATGTCAATTTCTCTATATATGTGCCTTTGTAAATGTCATCCGTTCTAACGGATCCCGGACAAACACTTATAGTTGTAATTTTTTTCGATCGAGTTACCCCCTCGTAACCCATCTTGAGAAGTGTAAAAACATTTCGACACCCCCCGGATCAAATAACCTTCCGATATCGATTTGAGTGAAAAAAAAAAACGTGCGATTTCTCTAATCTTTCTGATGGGATCGAGATTGATGACCCTAATGCGGATGAGGAAGATGGTTCGGATGCGGATGTTGAAGGTGCTATCGACCAAGCTCACCGAGCCGAGCACGGGTTTGATCAGGTGCAGGGCGGCGAGTGGTCTACGAAGGCGGCGAGAACTTCTTGTCATTCAAAATGAAAGCGACGAGGCTTGATGGTCTTTGTTGGGGAGTTGCTCCCGAAGGGACCGAGCAGACGAGGCAAAACTTGCTCGATACAACTCTTCCGCCCACCTCCAACAATGAATTTATTCCTTAGTTTTGTTTGTTGTACATTTTCCTCTTGCACTACTGTGTTATTTTTGTCTTCTTCTTTCTTGTTTGAACAATTTTGCTGTTGAATGGTTGAATTTGCTTGTTGAACAATCTCCACTGATTCGATCTTGGAGGATGAATTTTGCTGATGAACGGTTGATGTTTGTCTTGTTTCCTAGTTTATGCCATCTTTTCTTCTGAATGAATTCGAACATGATCTGTGTCTATGTTCCACCCTAACTTCTTTGGTTTTTTGATTGTCTTATTGAGGTGCAATCAGGTTGATCGTCTTATTTAGCTGCGACCAGATGGGTTAACTTAGGTGCAACCCCCCATTTCTTGTTTCATGATCGTCTTATGTTAGCCGTGATCACTATTCTGCTCGGGTCGTCTTATTTAGATGCGACCTCGTACTCATCACTCGCTTTGTTGCGGGTATCTGTAAGTACTAGTCGTCTTATTTAGTTGTATTTATTGTTGGGTTTTTGCGTACCCATCACTTTACTTTCTATTGCGGGTATCTAAGTCTGAATTATTAATTTTGTTAGGTGAACATAAACTTCTGCTCATTCGTCTTTGTTCAGGTCGTCCGGCTTAGGTGCAACCTCTGATAGGCTTTAACTAGAAGAACTTAACAAACAAAAATGCTTTCACAACACGTTGTTATTCTATTACAACTTTTACATTTGAAGAAGATTGTTTCTATTACACATAACTATAGACATCAGACTATGGTTTTGAATTTAAACCTTGTCTTGAAATAGACATGAGCTGACCTCATCTTGTCCGCGGAATTGATGTTGACAAGTATGAGGCGGATCAACCTGTCTACTCTTCTTCAAGTAATATGCTCGAGCAACAGCAGCATCGGCGTTTGCCCCTCCTGGACAAGCTGTGATTATGAGGGCTGCCGTGGGCATGAGCATGTGGCGAATCATACAATGTGCTTTATTTAGACCGAGAGCCACGCTTCCTTTCGCCTATATCGATCCATTATTGACGCGGGCAAAAGCCTCTGCTCACACCATTTTATCCCCTTCTATAGATGCCTGAGCATCAGCATCCGCGCGTCATTTCGTGCGGATGCCTCGACATCCCACCCCCTCGGAGGAGATTTTTGGGATGCGTAGGGGACTAGTGATTTACTACTGCATAAGCAGTGAGTAAAGTGGAGTGGCAATCATGACTCTGCCGAGCATCTCGAGTCCGAAACGAGCATCAACCTGTGCTCGGAGTGACAATACCCATTTAGAAGAAAATACTTCTCCCAATTTGGATTGGCTTTCCCAAATTGAAGGGAGAGTATTTTCCTTCGTGACTGCGATACGGGGTATAAAGCTCGTATTAGAACAAGCGCCAGGACACATGATTGAGTCGTCCAAAATGATTCTTTGAATCGAGTGTCGAAAAATTTATGTTGGAATCGGAGGCATACTAAACCAACTATCTCCCGATAACTTAATTTTCTTCTAATATGTTTGTAGTATTTTTTCTTTTTTCTCTGTTTTTCTTTTTCCTTCTTCAGCTATCAATATGCCAATTTATACTACCATCCCAAACAGGTGCTGGCATAGCTAGTTGGTGTTGGTCTTCTTGCTTTAAATCCTCATTTTGACATCTGTCCTTGTCTTTGCCAGTTCTTATTCAAGGATTGACACGTACCTCTTTTGGTTGCCACCACTTCTCATCTTGTTTTGACACGTATCTTCTATCTTTTAATAGTACTGGCCAGAATTTCTTCTAGAAGATTCAGAAATTTGTGTCGAACATGGTGTGTTCTTCCTTCATGTTTGCCCTACTCGTCTTAGCCGAATGGCTGATTATGCTCGACGCGGTTATTTGCTGAATTCGATAATACATTTTTTTTTTGATTTGACGCATTCCACGAATAGGACAATGGAACTTCATTCAGGTCTTCCAAATTATATGCCCCGTTTAACAAATGTTCTGTAACTCTGAATGGACCTTCCCATGCTCGGCCGAACACACCACTTGGTACTCAGTTGCTTTCGTCTTAGAACCGGCTCGTCAGATTGTACCCCACGTTGAACCTGCGTGTTCGGACTTTGGAGTTGTAGAACTTTTCTGATCTTTTTTTATACATAGAGTTCCTGAAATCAACCTCCATCCTTCTTTCTTCCAACAGATCTGCACTTAGGGCGAGCGCCTGGTGGTTGGTGTGCTCTCCAAAACTCATTGTTCGATGGCTCGGAATCTTTACTTCTGCCGGTATAATAGCTTCCGCACCAAATGCCAGGACAAACGGGGTTTCCGCAGTTGATGTTCTGAAAGTAGTACGATAGGCCCATAATATTTCTGGTAACTCTTGAAATTTCATCCTTCCCTTGGAATTATCAAGTTTAGCCTTGAGGGTATGCTTGAAAATTTTATTGACAGCTTCAACTTGTCCGTTTGACTGGGGGTAATATGGAGTAGAGTAATGCTTCTTTATGCCCTAACGAGCACAATTTTATCAGAATTCACTTCCATCGAACTGTTTGCCATTATCTGTTACCAATGGCTGGGGAAGCCCAAAACGACAAATGGTATTTTTCCAAACAAAATTCCACATTCTTTGTTCGATGGCTTTAACAATGGCTTCAGCTTCTGCCCATTTAGTATAGTAATCAACGGCAACCACGGCATATTTTACTCCCGATGTGCCAGTAGGAAACGGGCCTATCAAATCGATTCCCCATTTAGCAAATGACCACGGGCTGTAAACAGACACTAGTTCTTCGAGTGGGCTATGGATAAGTGGAGCGTGTACCTGACACTTATGACATGCGCGGGCATACGCGAGCGAATCTTTCTTGAGGGTTGGCCAGTAATAACCTTGTCTGATGATTTTATATGCCAGGATGTATGGTTTCCGCATACTCCATCATGAATCTGTTCCAGAATCACATGACCCTCTTCAGGAGTAATACATTTCAATAATGGAAGTGAGAAACTTCTTTTGTATAAATGCCCGTCTAGGATAGTATAACGAGCAGCTTGTAATCTGAGGCGAGTAGCTTGTGCTTTATTTTCGGGGAGAAGTCCTTTTTGTAAGTAACTTAAAATTGGAGTCATCCAGGTTTCTTGTTGTCCCGTCACATGGGCGACCACAAATCTGGGAATTGATGGCGAACAAGTTGTGACGACCACAATGTCCATCGTGCTCGTCACTCCTTCTGCTGTTGCCAATCGTGCCAAGGCATCAGCGAACGAATTATCCAATCGTGGTAATTGTTCTATGTAAACTTGTTCGAATTGTTCAAGCAGCTCCTTTGCTAGTTGCTGATATTCTGCCATCTGTTCGCCTCGGGCTTCGTACTCGCCTAATACTTGGTATACGATTATTTGAGAATCGCTATAAATCATCAGCCTCTGAATTCCCATTGTCATAGCCATGTGTAACCCAGCGATCAAAGCTTCGTACTTGGCTTCATTATTTGTGGCTGGGAAATCAAAACGGATGGCTGTAGTGAAACTTTGTCGAGTTGGGCTGATGAGAACCACGCCCGCTCCGGTTCTTAAACTTATTGATGAGCCGTCTACATACATGTGCCATGGTTGGTCGACACCTTTTTTGGGTATTTGTGGATATGTCAATTCAACAATGAAATCGTCCATAGCCTGGCCCTTCATTGCTGTTCGTGGAGCGAACGTAATGCCAAATTGACCTAACTCCACCGCCCACTTGAGTAATCTGCCCGCAGTGTCTGGTCGGTGGAGAACTTGTCGTAGTGGGAATGTGGTTAACACCTCGACTGAGTGGTCGAAAAAGTATGGTCGCAGTTTTCGGACACTCATAACGAGAGCATACGCAAGTTTTTCCAATGGAGGGTACCGGAGCTCGGCTTCTTTGAGTACCTGACTTACATAATAAATAGGAAAATGTATTTCCCCCTCTGCTCGAACGAGCATAGCGCTAATTGCATGCTCTGATGCAGCAAGATACAAATAATGTTGTTCATCTGGAACAGGCTTAGATAATGTTTGAGTATCTGCCAAGTATTGTTTTAATGACTCAAATGCATTTTGGCAATGGTCTGTCCATTGGAATCTCCCTTTCTTTAATGCGTCAAAGAAAGGTTTGCATTTGTCTCCACTTCGTGATACAAACCGGTTTACAGAAGCCAAACGTCCAGTTAATTTTTGAACTTCTTTCACACTTCTGGGGGCCTGCATGTCGAGCATAGCTTGAGTCTTTGATGGGTTCGCTTCGATTCCCCGTTGACTAACCATATGCCCTAGGAATTTTCCCGAATGAACCCCAAAACTGCATTTCTTCGGATTTAACTTCATGTTGTACTCCCTGAGAATACCAAACGTTTGTGCTATGTGGGTAATGTGGTCTTCCTTATGCTCGCTTTTTACCACAATGTCATCAACGTACACCTCAGTTGTTCGACCTATGTGTTCGTCGAACATCTTATTCACCAAACGTTGATACGTTGCTCCAGCATTCTTTAATCCGAATGGCATGCGTTGCCAACAATACATATTCTTTTCGCTGCAGAAAGCCGTATTCTTTTGATCGTCTGGATGCATGGGTATTTGGTGATACCCAGCAAATGCATCCATGAAGGTCATGAGCTCATGACCTGCTGAGTTATCGACCAAATAATTGATATGTGGCATCGGGAAATTGTCTTTCGGGCATGCCTTGTTTAAGTCAGTGAAATCTATGCATAACCTCCAAGTTCCGTTAGATTTGCGGACGAGCACAGGGTTTGCAAGCCATCTTGGGCATTTTACTTCTCGAATCAATTTATTATCGAGCAATTTCTTGATTTCACTATCCATAGCTGCATACTTCTCGATTTGAATTTTCTCCGCTACGGATTATTGGAATTTGTGTTGGGTCAAGGTTAAGAGAGTGACATGCATGTTTAGGATCAATGCCGACCATGTCCTCATGTGACCAGCGAACACATCCAAATTTGCTCGAAGATCTGAGATCATTACATGTCGGAAGTTCGTAATTCGAACCAATAAACACTTCTAATTCGGTCCGATCGGGTTGATATTTATGAGACTCAATTGTTCAGCGAGCATTGCTTTCGCCTCTTTTTTGCTTCCATCGAGGATCTTGATCGACCCGGTTTCGTCAACTACCTCCATAGGATCAAAACCTCTACGAGGTTCTAAGTCCGATATACATTTCGTTTGGTGGATCAATGTTCATTAATTACGGAACATGGGTTATCATCCGGGTTACGTGTGTCCGCCCGTGGAGATGTGCTTTCGTCAGGAGGTATAAGCGTCCTCGGCAATATATTCTTTGTTAAATACTTTGTTGGCTTGATTCTCTGGTCTCCCATGTTTGCTCCATCATGTTAATGATATTTTGCTTTTCCTCTATGGCGCATGACAACAAACAATCTCGGGCTTTTTAAAGCTTTTTTTACGCTTTGGCTACCCGTCCCCTTCTTGGGTTGGAAACTTAACACAATAGTAATAAGTTGAGCGTGACTTTGAATTCTGAATAAGCGGGCGACCTAAAAACCCGTTATAAGTAGATGGAGCATAGCGATTACAAAGTCTAGCATTCTAGTTCGCCGGATCTCTCAGATTTTAAAGTTGACTCTAGCTCGACTCTAACTTTGATCGGACCATAGGGCGGGTTATAGATTCCCCAAAACCCATGATGGTGTGATCACATGGTTCTATATAACTACTTAAGTCCCCAACTTGCTTCTCCATTTGGTGCAGAGTGTTAATGAACAGAATGTTCGCATATCCTCCGGTGTCGACCAGGAGGCGATGCACCTTCAAACCGAGAAGACGAGCGCTGATGGTTAGAGAGTCATTGTGGGGGGTGATTATGCCGTCGAGATCATCTTTCAAGAACATGATTTGGTGAGAGGGTGGCGTGCTAGCTGATGTGCTCGCCACCTTCACCTGATGGATGCTTTGCATGGCACGCATTTCCATCTTCTTCCGCCTGTTCGATAACGTTGGTGCCTGATAGCATCCACCCACTGGACCATAATCAGGACAAATCATGTTGATTTCTTGACTCTCTCGACCTCTACTCATGGTAGGAGCCCCTCTTTTGGGTAATTCCAACCTCTTGCGGGATTCCTCGGGATCACTATCGATCTTCTTCGCCTTTTACGCTTACCCCTCACGATCACCTGTCTTTTCGATTCTCAGAATCTCGCCTTGACTTTTTTGAGGAACTGCCTAAGACGATTCTCTTCATATAACTTCCAAAGTTAACGAAGTAAATCACGACATTCTTCGGTATTATGTCCGATGTACTCATGATAATTGCAAAACTTGGAAGCATTAAGCCGATTTTTATCCATTACGATTCTTCGTGGCTTATCCAACATGTCCCGATCCTTAATTTGATTAAATATCGTCTCTGCTGAAACACCTAGAAGACTTCGTAGTGCATGTGCTTCTGCTCCTTCTTCAAAAGGTTTAAAAGATCCTGGGGGTTTATACCCCCCCCCCATTCATTACTTTTTTACCAACAACTCTTTTTGTTGCTACTTCTTGGCCTAACCATGATTGGGCGAGCAGATCCTGCATAGATATAATCTTGGTTGCTCGCTCTCGAAATTCGGCATATATGTTCGGCCAATCCTGATGCATGGCTTTCCACATATCCCTATTTAGGGTCAAGCCCCCGACCACCGTGAGGATCTTGGCATCCTCTTCAACTGGGGCTCCATTGTACAAACATTTGTTAAATCTTTCAATGTATGCTCGATCTGATTCACCCTTTAGCTGGGAGAAATGTTCCAACCTCTGTTTTGGTGCTGGGCAAGCACACATGGATGAGAAATATGACAGGAATTTCTGTCCCAACTGGGCGAAAGACATGATGGACGCAGCGGGCAAAGTAGAAAACCATATGTGGGCACGGTCGCCCAACATCATGGGGAATGATCGGCATTGCGTTGCGTCGGTGGCGCCCATGGCGATCATAAAGTCTGAATATTTGCTGAGGTGAACATGTGGGTCAGACTCAGCATCGAACATAGGGATTGGCAGTTGGATCTTTGCCACTATTTCTTGTACTTCGGCTGCCATGATCGTCGGCGTTAGTGGCGAGCAGGGCATTGTGCTCGCCCGAGGGAGTCCTCTCGTTGCGGCCAGGTCGGCCTGTAAGCCCTCGATTGCTTTCTGTATTTCTGCAAATTTCGTGGAACTGACAGACTTGGATCTGTGTTGTGTCCCATCATGAGGACCCGGGGGGTCATGCTCATGATGGGGCAGTCCCCCTTTCCATGTTCGTCCTTGACTATCCAATCAATGGTGGATAGATAATTTAGTTCCAGTCGATTTTTGTTGTTCCTGTTGTCTTTCGGGATGCGAGCGATCATGAGGATCTGAGGGAACCAGAATGTTCGTCGGTTGTTCCCTCCCGGGATCTTGACGCCTATGATTGCCGATTCGGTCTTTAACGGAGAGCCTCAAACATCCAAACGCCGATGGTGCGGACCGAGGGCTGCTTTCGTCGTCACATATCATCGGCCTTTTTGTTGGCCGCTTTCCACTTTAGCGACTTTCACCTTAACCTGCTCGCTATCAGGTGTATGCGAGCGTCGATCATCATCATCTTGAACTTTCAACTTAGCCAACTCCTTTTCGGACCTCTCTTTTTGTGCGCGCAACAAGAAAGTGATGGCCTTTGTTGTGGCCGTCGGATCGTTGGCGATATCTTCAAGATTGATGGTTTCCACGGACTGATTTTTGTGAGGCTGATGTTGAGCCTCTTTACGGCGTGGTCGGCTCATGTCCGACCTCTTCACAAGTATTCTAGATTGAGGCATTATATTTCTTTTTTCTACAAGATTGTGTATGGGCTGGTTTTTTCTACACTCCTTCTAGCACCAATTGTTGCGAGTCATTTTTTAAGGAGAATATTATGTGGCTAATTTGATAACAACTCACAAACAAAATAAATAAATTAATGCGATATCTGATAAATAACATGAATTTGTTGACCCGGTTAAATCAAGAAATGACTACTCAGGGGGGGCATTCAAGCGGGGATGTCATATTGCGAGGTTTACATATCTCGATTACACAATACTTCTCATGGGGAAAACTTCTATGAAAGATGATGATTTGGAGAGTAAGTGTGTGAGTGTTAGGGAATTTTTCTGAGCTCCTATGGAAGATTTCTGAACGGAAAATTTCTGAACCTTTCTCTTCTTTTTTTTTCTTCTATTTATAGTACTTTGACAAGCATGAGCTGGTTTGGCAAGCATGAGTTGGAGACTTCGTGTCTTGCAAGAACTCATGTGATCTTTGCCACGTTTTTTTTAACCGTCTTCTGGTTGACCTTTGGATTTACTTGTTTATAAGGCACTCATTTTTGTCGTCCATATCAACTTTTGCTCGACTGATTACCCTGTTCGCCCCTTTGACCATATCAATTTTATGCCAGAACACTGTCCTCATCGAGCATATAAGAATGACTATAATGCTTGCCAGATTTGGCGAGCATACTTGCTTGGTCGGCAAGTGGCGAGCGTACTTGCTTGGTCGGTAAGTGCCAAGCATACCTGTTTGGTCGGCAAGCTGGCAAGCATACTCGTTTGGTTGGCAAACTGGCGAGTACACTTGTCCATCGAGCATGATTATTTTAATAGTTGATTAATACACGTGTCCCCCTGACGTGTACAAATTAATCGAGTAATTGTATCGAACACAACATATGGGGTAGAGAACAACTTTGTGATCTTCCACTTTTTGAAGAAGGGATCGATCTTAATACCGTCAAACTACTTTCCATTGTCTGATATGATCGCCTGAGGTAGTCCGAACCTGCAGATAATGTTCCGCCATATGAACCTGATGACATGATCTTGGTCTATGGTCGCCAACGCCTCGGCCTCGGGCCATTTTGTGAAGTAATCCACCGCTACCAGGGCATACTTGACTGATCTCGGGGCCGTTGGGAGCGGCCAATGATGTCTATCCCCCACTTTGCAAAAGGCCAAGGACTGAGGATGCTTGTGAGCTCTTCTGGTGCGATTTTGATGGAGGGAGCATAGATCTTACATTTGTGGCATTTGCGGGCGAAAACGATGGCATCAGCCCTTAAGGTTGGCAAAAAATATCCCTGCCTTGTGGTTTTGTGGGCCAGCGACTCCCCCCCAGTGTGGTTTCCGCATGCCCCTTCGTGTATTTCTCGAAGAATGGTTTGACCTTGTTCAGGCGTAATACATTGAAGTAGGGGCATGTCGAAACCTCGCTTGTAAAACTCCCCGCTGATCATTGTGTATCATGCGGCCCGTAACTGCAACTATCGAGCCTGGACGTGATCGGGTGGCAGGAGGCCGCTTATCAAATATTCCATGATAGGTGTCATCCAGTTCGACACCGGGGTCTCCAATGTTGTTACGATCGTTTGTGCGGTGGAGGTGTGGGAAATTGTCATGATGGTGACATCCCTCATATCCGGTGATCCCTCGGAGGTAGCCAGCCGGGCCAGAGCATCAGATCGCGAGTTCTGCTCTCTCGGTATCAGCTTGACGTGGATCTGTGCGAACTTCAGGCACAATGTCTTTACAATTTCCTGATAGGCTGCCATTCTATCATCCCTAGCCTCGTACTCCCCCAAAACTTGGCAGGCCACGAGATATGAGTCGGTGTGGACCTGCAGTCTCTTGACGCCCATGGCAGTTGCCATTTCTAAGCCGCTGATGAGCGCCTCATATTCGGCCTCATTATTCGTTGCGGGAAAATCAAAGGTAATGGCGTTCTGGAATGAGATCCCCTCGGGGCTCATTAAGACTAGTCCGACTCTCGACTTTTGAGAGGTCACCGACCCATCTACGAATAACTCCCACGGTAAACCGCTCGAATTCTCTGCTTCAGACGGGAATGTAAGCTCCACTAAGAAATTAGCCAGGGCTTGGGCCTTAACTGCTGGTCGTGGCGCGTAAGTCACACCATATTGCCCGACCTCGATGGCCCATTTGAGACATTAGCCTGAAGTGTCTGGTCGGTGGAGCACGTTCCGCAGTGGCAGGGAAGTGAGAACCTCGACCTGGTGATCGAAAAAGTAAGGCCTCAGTTTCCTCACACTCATGACTAACGCGTATGCCAACTTCTCTAGCGATGGGTAGCGTTGCTCCGTCTAGTTCAGTGTCTGGCTGACAAAGTAGATGGGCAGGTGGGTCTGGCCCTCAGCTCGGACTAATACCGTGTTCAAGGCAGTCTCCGAAGCCATAAGATACATGAATAACTTCTCTCCCGGGATAGGTTTGGACAGTATGCTCACATCCGCCAGGTAGGCTTTGATTTTTTCGAATGCATCCTGGCTTTCGGGTGTCCATTCGAATTTACTTTCTTACGGATCGTGTCGAACATCGGCTTGCATTTGTCCCCATCCGGGAGATGAACCTGCCTAGTGCGGCCAGGCATCCCGTGAGTCTCTGAACCTCTTTCACATTTCGGGGTGCCCCCATATCCAATACGTCCTTGACCTTCCCTGGATTTGCCTCGATCCCTCGCTTACTGACTAGATGTCCCAAGAACTTCCCCGACTCCTCTCCAAAGTTACACTTCTTGGGGTTAAGTCTCATATTGAACTTCCTGAGGATATTGAAGGTTTGTGCGAGGTGAGACAGGTGATCCTCCCTTTTTAAACTCTTGACGACAATATCATCGACATACACTTCTACCGATTTCTCGATTTGATCGGCAAACATATGGTTGACAAGCCTTTGGTAGGTTGCCCCTGCGTTCTTCAAGCCGAACGACATTCTCTTCCAGCAATATAGGTTTTTCTCGGTCAGAAAAGAGGTGTGTTGTCGATCTGGTCCGTGCATGGCTATCTGGTGATAACCCGCGAAAGCGTCCATGAACGACATCATCTCATGCCCGACCGTGTTATCTATCAGGTGGTCGATGTGCGACATGGGAAAGAAATCTTTTGGGCAGGCCTCATTGAGGTCGGTAAAGTCGATGCACAACCGCCAGGTTCCGTTGGACTTTTTCACCAGTACTGCATTTGCCACCCACTGTAATTTGGTCGGCCTGTATGATCAGGTCGTTAGCTAGTAGCTTCTTTACCTCTTCGGCTAAAGCGACATATTTCTCGGGGCCGAATTTCGCCTTTTCTGGGCAACCGGCCTCCGAGATGGGTCAATGTGAAGTCGGTGACATGCGACTTCCAGATCTATTCCCACCATGTCCTTGTGCGACCAGGCAAAGACATCCATGTTCTTTTTTAGAAAGTCGATCACTTCCCCCTTCAGGTCATTCGGTATTTTGGAGCCGATAATGACTTCAGATCCGGCGAGTTGAATCTATCTTGACTTTCTCGAGTTCTTCCCCCGGGATGGCCCTTGGGCCCCCTTGTCGGGGGTCGTCGATCTCGGCCTCGATCAACAATTCATCGGGCTCGTGCCTATTCTTGGATCGAGGTCGTTGTAGGTTCTTTTTTTGCTCTCTCTTTTCTTATTTAATTCCTCATCTTGTTCATTGCTATCTATCACAAGTGTTTGGTTGATAGGTATTGGTGCGGAATTGAAAAGAGACAAAGAGTAAATCAAACAACCTCTTGCATCGACTTGGTCGCCCTTAACGGTATCGACCAACCCACTCTTGGTGGGGAATTTTACACAAAAGTAAAAAGTAGAGGATGCAGCCTCGAATTCATGCTCAAAAGGCCTTCCCAAGAAACCATTATAGGAGCTGGGAAGGTCGACTACCAGAAAGTCTAACAGACTAGTTGCCCTAACCTCGCTATTCAGTGTAGAGACCAGCTCGACGGCCAGTCGAATCATCCCGGTGGGTCTCACAGTTGCATCACCAAACCCCTTCACAATGTGGTCGCATGGGGTGATATAGGCGTCATAATCCCCGAGCTGGTCCAGGGTCTTTTTGAAAAGGATATTGCAGAAGGCACCCCCATCGACCAGGAGTCGGCATACCGTAGTTTCCATGATATTGGCCCGGATCACCAGGGGATCGACATTGGGATAGACCACTCCGGCCTTGTCCTTTTCTCCGAACTCGATGGTGCTGGATTCTTCACCCAGGGCGAGGACGGGTACCACCATCTTCTTGGCGTTCTCCATTTCCCTCACTTCGGCCTTCAGCTTCCGCTTGGAAAAGGAACTGGAGGTTAGCCCCCCGACTGTCCCTAGGGGGAAAAGGTGTGTATCATGCGATCCCCCTCATTTTCAGGCATGGGCGGGATAGGTCGTTCCCCCTGCCTCGCTCCCTGGTGTTGGGATTATACTGGAAAGTATGCTTTTACTTTGTATAATCAAAACTGAATTTCGGACTTATTTACTGAAATAAATTATTTATCACTGATGCTTTAAATATCATTGAATGTTACATATATTTACTGCATAACTGTTCAATAAATAGTACGCGTTACATTGTAGTTAATTTAGTGATACCAGATCACAGAAGATTAAATTAACAGTCCCTTGTAACTAAAAGTACAACATTCACGACCTAGATGGAAATGAACAATCCATCGTGAAAGGTTGAAGTGTAAGGCTCAGATTGGTTTGTCTTGACCAAGAGATTACACTAGTGCATGACTGATGCACTGAATAGGACCTACAGGAGGACAAATTCTTCAGCACTGAACTAGGAAGAATTAGACCTCAGTGGTTCGTTATTTCTTAATCTTCGTCCCTTAAATAGGATCGTGTGTGGTTAGTAATTATTGCTTTGACTTATTACGGGTAGAGAATCAACGAGATTCAATACTTTATATCTTGGGCAATATTATTGGTCACATGCGATTGCTAAGATTTAATACGGAGAATTGTGTGCAAGTATGCTTGTTCGATTTGCCCCCTTGGGAGGTTCATAAGATTTATCATACCAAATCTTGCAAGTGGAACTAGTTTTCGGTATGGATAATAATGTTGAATCGTTCCTTAACCAAGGACAAAAGATATTAATTAATGGAAAGCTATTTCAGTGGCTTGAATTAATTAATGGGCTAGATAATCTTAAACAAGGAAAATAATAACCGGGAGACATATTGACTGTAATATGGGTTAAGATGGATAGTGCAATATTAATTATGTAGTGGGATTAATTAATATTTATGGGCTTGAATAATATTGTGGCTCAATATTGATAATTCAAGATCCATTGGAAGGTCCAATCTTAATTCTCCTAAAGGCCCCCCAAGTAGCCCAACATAAAGTCCAATAATTGAAAAAGATGTTTAAAAATAAAATAAATTTGTTGCTTATTTTTTCCTCATATTTTTCTAAAATTATGGATAAAAGGGGAGAAAGATTTTCTTTGAATTTTGTTATGGAATGAAGATATGTATTCTTGGAATACAAGATTATCTCATTAAATTCAAGAAATCTCCCACTTGGCTATTCATATAGCAAATTTCAAAATTTTTGAATAATTAAAGGAAAGATAGATTTTCTTGATTTTCTTGAAAATATATTATGGAAGATATGTATTTCTTGAAATACAAGTATATCTCATAAATTCAAGAAGATCCAAATCTTGGATTCTTTCCTCTTAATTTTCGAAAATACTCCATAACAAGATGAGGTGGGATTTTTGTGGAATATTTTAATGATGAAGAAAAAGAATATATGAGATATATTCAAGATTTCTTGGAGATCAAGAAAAGATTTTTCCACATTGGTTTTTGCTCAAAATTTCGACCACCACCCCATCTATAAATAGGGGATGATTCTTTCATTCCCAAGTACAATTCCATGTGCTGGAAAAATTAGTAAATCCACAAAGGTGGTGCAATAAATTTTTATTTTTCCGTTTTGTTAATTGTTCGCGAGTTTCCTTCCACCGGATTGACGAGCAAGGACTAGGGAATACCTGGGAAGGTTTTTTGGTGTGTTTAATCGACGAGACCATTGCCACTCCAAGAGGTTAGTTCACGTAAACCCGTAGCAATTCCGCATGATTAGGATTTATGTGAACTGTTTATAGGCATGATTTGTTGTTGAATTATTATTTGAATTAATATAGGATTAATTCATGCTAGTAATAATTGTTAGAATTAAATTTGTATTTAAATATTCATCCCGAATAGATCCGTGCAAATAATTCTCCAACAACTGGTATCAAAGCCTCGGTTTCGGGCTCTGAATTTTAAATTGTAATTTAATTCATTTTCATTAAATTTGAAATTGGATAGTAGAATTGCTAGATCCTTTTTGCAGGTATCCAATTGTCATGGAATTTAATGTGTTTATTTATTCATGCATATAAATTGTGGTTTTTAATTCGATTCGTTCGAATTCGTTTTGCCTCGTGAGAAAATCCACTAGTAGATTGTAATTTGTTTGATTTGATCAATGTAATAAACTAGTCTAGATCTAGGTTTATTTATTTTGTAAATAAATTGTAACCGGATCGTGAGCCAAAAAAAGACGAAAAGAATTAAAAAAGCGGGATCGGGCAAAGGCGTAAGCGGCGTCGTCATATGAAAATGTGCCAAAGGGAAGGCACGCGACGAAGTGATGACGTCTGGCGTGCAGGGGCGTAAGAGGCGTAGGGGCAGATGGATCGACCAATGACGCAGGCGATTAATCGCTTAGGCGCGCGAGGCGGGCTTGGTAGCCGAATCTTGAATGTGGCGGATCGGATGCACAGGAAAGCAAGCGCGCGAGGTGGATCGGCATGGGGTCTTGCGCCTTGCATGCTGGCGTCTTGTTGGCATCGCTTGCTCGCCAAGATCCGTAAAGGCTGAAGCGGGACGTGCGCCGGGCGACATCTTGGCGGCGTTTAGGGTACGGATACGCGACGGATTCGTCTGACGGGGAGTGCTTGGCGGGCACTCCGACCATGGTGATCGATGATATGGCTTCGACAAAGGCGTTTTTAAAGGCGGTCAAGTGGGAGTTTTTCAAGGCGAGCGATGAAGACTATGAAGGCGATTTCTCAAGATCAAGACATGACAAAAATTAACCATGACAATTGGATAAATGTGCCCAATATGTTTAATTTTTTGTTTTGATGTTTATGCATTATTTTATGCTTATTTAAATTGTGTTTGAATTTGCGATGCATGAGAAAAATGTTTTTGAAAAATCTCACTTTCGAAAAAAATTACTAAGTATGCTTAAACAATTAATTGATAATTTTATTAGGATAATAAAATTGAATTAATTTTGACCTCCATCATTTATTTATTTGTGAATTCTTTTGGAGAAATTCCCCACGGGGACGGACAAAAGATAGCTTTCACATGAATAAATTCCAAATGGATGATTGTGGATTATTACTAGTGGCGACAATGATCCTCCCCACGGAGGCTCGTTCAAAGCGAAATAATAATTACTGTATTTAATCATGGTTATTACTTAGGTATAAAATTGATAAGCATATACTTCCTCAAGTCCTGTCAATTTTATATTGGTCAAGTGGGAGCCAACTATTAATCTGGATATTAAAGGTTTGTAACTCGTTCTTGTTTGTAACTTCGCTTGAATGTGTTTAAATAATGACCCACCCCACGCGTGGCTTATTTAAACTGTTTTTTTGAGATGTTGGTGATGCATGTTCATATTTTTTTGAGATTTTAATATGAAACATGTGATCAAATTTTGTGATATATTTGTGCTTATGCATATTATTATTTATTTCGGTTTCATCATGTCGCAAACCTTTTAATCCTTTGTTCAATATACTTAAAGATAATTTACTTACTAGTGAAAACCGTTGATTGGAGTCATAAACTTACTATTGTCCTCCTTTGCACAAAGCCATAACCGGGTTCTCACTACACCTAAACCGGAAAAGCCAAAAGATGAGTCAACTAAAAGCGGTTAAGAAAAAGAGTATCTTGTTGGGAGCGTTCAACGAAATGGCAAAGTGTACCATCTTGGTTTCTATGTCGGATGTGTTGTAACACCAACACCGAAGCGTTGAGACCGCTGCAGACATCATGACTAGTCTTAAAGCGATGTTTCAACATCGTAAGCGTTGTGGCTCGTCGGATCACCATGAGGACTTGCTCTATATGAAAATGGTGGAGGGAACTCCCGTAAGGGAGCACGTTCTCCAGATGATGGCTCACCTTAATAAACTTGAGGTACTTGGTATTTGAATACGACATCGAGACCCAAATCGATTTCGTGCTCCATTCTCTGCCAAAAGTTTTGAAAAATTGAGTTGAACTACGGATGAATAATCGACGTTCTCGATGCCCGATCTATTGCAAGCTTTGGTTTAAGAGAGGCGATATTGGGGCAAAAAAAGCCAAGCCTTGGTGGCAAATGGACCTTCTTCTTCTTCTAGACCAAGGGGTGGTAAGAACAAGAAAAGGATAAAGGCCACAAGCAAGTGAACTCAAGTGTTGCCAATGGCAAAGAAAAGGTGAAGGGAGGTGGAAGAGTGAACAAACCCGACTAAGGGAAGTGCTTCAACTGCGGTGAAAAAGGACATTGGAGGTCAGCCTGTTCCAAACCCAAAATGAATGGAAAGAATGGTAATTCTCACGCACTAGTTGTTGAAACTTGCTTAGCGGCGTATGCCTCCCATTTATGGGTGGTGGATCTGAGATCCATTGATCATGTTTGTTTCACTTTCTGAGGGTTCAAGCGGACCCGACAACTTAGTGAGAGTGAGATCCTCATCACACTGGGCAATTCTACGAGAGTGGCAGTTGAAGCAGTGGGAGAAGTGTACCTGTCTTTTGAAGACAGTGTTTTAATTTTAAGAGATGTTCTTTACGTTCCGAATTTTAGAAAGAATTTAATTTCAGTTTCTAAACTTTACCTTGATGGATATTCCATTACTTTTAATAAATTTGTTACCATTTCTCTTTATGATAAATTTATCTGTCATGGAAAGTTGTCGAATAATCTCTATACAATTAACTGTGCACACCACTCACGAAATGCATCTTATAACACATCAATCAATTTTAGAAAAAAAATTTTCATCGGCGTGAGCGAGACACTTCTATGGCATCTAAGATTGGGACATATTAATCCAAAGAGGATCTAAAGGTTGGTGAAAAGGCGGTTCTTTGGAGTTTCTCCAAGTTGAACCAATTCCAACCTGCGAATCATGTTTGGAGGGTAAAATGACCAAGAGGGCATTCGGAGCCAAGGGGAATAGAGCCAAAGAAGTGTTAGAAATCGTTCACACAGACGTATGTGGTCCAATGTCAACCAAAGCAAGAGGAGGTTATGAGTATTTCATCACTTTTATTGATGATTACTCAAGGTACGGTTATATTTTTCTTATGAAGCATAAATCTGAGACCTTTGAGAAATTCATAGATTTTAAGGCTCAAGCAGAGAATCATAGGGAAAAACGTATCAAGTCTCTACGATCAGATCGTGGAGGTGAGTACCTCAGCGATGAGTTTTTGAACTACTTGTCTGATAAAGGGATTGCATCCCATTACTAATCGCACCGGAACCCCTCAACAAAATGGGGTTGCAGAGCGAAGAAACAGAACTCTTTTGGAAATGGTTAGATCTATGATGAGTTATGCGGATCTTCCCAAGTCGTTCTGGGGTCATGCCTTGGAAACAACGGCTTTCATTCTGAACTTGGAGCCATCCAAATCGGTTCCCAAAACTCCCAAAGAATTGTGGACCGGGCGCAAGCCCAGTTTGAGACACATGAAAATTTGGGGGTGTCCGGCCTACGTGTTGGACAAGGAAGCCGGCAAATTGGATCCTCGTCAGAATTAAGGTTGTTTGTAGGATACCCCGAGGGAACAAAAAGGTGTATGTTCTATGGTCCCGAAGATCAAAAGGTGGTAATAAGCACCCACTTTAGATTTTTGGAAGAAGACTATATGAACAAAAGAATACCCAGAAGTGAGATTACCTTAAATGAGCTAAGGGGGTTAACCTCAGTGCCAACTGTACAAGATGACATACAAAACGACACACTTTCACAACCATAACCTCGTCATAGTGGGAGGGTTGTGAGATGGCCCGAGAGATTCATGGGGATAGGAGAGTCCTCGAACTTGATTCCCGGACAAGACGAATCAGACCCATGGACATATGACGAGGCAATCCAAGACAAAGATGCAGTTTCTTGGCAAACAAAGAATGAAAGCGAAATGGGTTCTATGGATCATAACAGAGTGTGGGAGCTAGTCGAACCACTTAATGGGGTCAAACCCATTGGTTGCAAGTGGGTGTACAAGAGAAAAAAGAGGACCGGACGGGAAGGTGAAAACCTTCAAGGCAAGGCTTGTGGCGAAAGGTTATACTAAAAAAGAAGGGATCGACTATGAGGAAACTTTTTTGCCTATAGCAATGCTCAAGTCCATCTGAATTCTCTTGTCGATTCTTCAAGCAAGATCTCGACTTTGAAATCTGGCAAATGGATGTCAAGGCGGTTTTCTTAACGGAAGTCTTGATGAAGAAATCTATATTCAACAACCCCAAGGCTTCATTGAAAAAGGCCAAGAACACCTAGTTTGTAAGCTCAAGAAGTCCATTTTACGGACTCAAACAAGCATCGAGCTTGGAACCAATGTTTTGATCATGTTATAAAGTCTTATGGGTTTGATCAAAATGAGTTGAAAGTTGTGTGTACAAAAAGCATGTCGAAGCGCATTGGTATTCTTAGTACTATCGAGGCGACATTACGCTCATCGGGAACGATGTAAAGGTGTTATCGGGCGTAAGGGCATGGCTTTCAAAAGCAGGTTTGATATGAAGGACTTAGGGGAAGTCGGGCACATCCTTGGGATCAAGATCACTTTCGAGATCGCAAGAAAAGGATGATAGTTTATCATAAGCTTCATACATAGACACTTGTCTTGAAACGATTCAAAGATCAGGATTCAAGAAAGGCTTCATACCTTTTAGACATGGAATCCATCTATCCAAGGAAATGTGCCCTAAGACACAAAAGGAGATAGATGACATGAAAGGCATTCCTTATGCTTAGACTGTCGGAAGCCTTATGTATGCAATGTTGTGCACGAGGCCGGATATCTGCTTTGCCGTTGGCATGGTGGCAAGATATCAAAGTAACCGGGGAAAAGAACATTGAATGGCGATTAAAAACATTACAAGTATCTGAAAAGAACTAGAGATAGAATGTTGATTTATCAGTCAGATAGTCTAATCCCCATCGGCTACACGGACTCGAATTTCCAATCAGACTTAGATTCCAAAAAATCTACCTCCGATAGTGTGTTTTGCATGGGGAGAGAAGCTATGACATGGAGAAGCGTTAAGCAAAAATGCATCACAGATTCTACCATGGAAGCGAATATGTATTGCTATGAGGTGAAAAAAAGAAAGAGGTTTGGCTCAAGAACTTCCTAGTGGACTTGGGCGTAGTTAAATTTGCCCAAAGACAATCATTGTTTATTGTGAAAATGCTTGGGAGCGATTTGCAAATTCAAGGGAACCAAGAGCCCACAAGGCCAGAAAACACATTGAAAGGAAATACCATCTTATACGAGAAATCGTTAAGAGAAGAGATATAGAGGTGGCAAAGATCACGTCAGAAGACAACCTAGCAGATCCATTCAAAAAAGGGTCTGCCTCAGAATACATTCGAGAGACCTTTTCCAATCTGCTTTGAGTATAAGTGGGAGATATTATTAGGTTCGTGTAGGTGACATTAGTTGTCACGTATTACACGAGACATGCTGTAGTATACTTAAAAGCTGACTTTGAGTATAAGTGGGAGATTGTTGGGATTATACTGGAAAGTATGCTTTTACTTTGTATAATCAAAACTGAATTTCGGACTTATTTATTGATATAAATTATTTATCACTGATGCTTTAAATATCATTGAATGTTACATATATTTACTGCATAACTGTTTAATAAATAGTACGCGTTACATTGTAGTTAATTTAGTGATACCAGATCACTGAAGATTAAATTAACAGTCCCTTGTAACTAAAAGTACAACATTCACGATCTAGATGGAAATGAACAATCCATCGTGAAAGGTTGAAGTGTAAGGCTCAGATTGGTTTGTCTTGACCAAGAGATTACACTAGTGCATGACTGATGCACTGAATATGACCTACAGGAGGATAAATTCTTCAGCACTGAACTAGGAAGAATTAGACCTTAGTGGTTCGTTATTTCTTAATCTTCGTCCCTTAAATAGGATCGCGTGCGGTTAGTAATTATTGCTTTGACTTATTACGGGTAGAGAATCAACGAGATTCAATACTTTATATCTTGGGCAATATTATTGGTCACATGTGATTGCTAAGATTTAATACGGGGAATCGTGTGCAAGTACGCTTGTTCGATTTGCCCCCTTGGGAGGTTCATAAGATTTATCATACCAAGTCTTGCAAGTGGAACTAGTTTCCGGTATGGATAATAATATTGAATCGTTCCTTAACCAAGGACAAAAGATATTAATTAATGGAAAGCTATTTCAGTGGCTTGAATTAATTAATGTGCTAGATAATCTTAAACACGGGAAATAATAACCGAGAACCATATTGACTGTAATATGGGTTAAGATGGATAGTGCAATATTAATTATGTAGTGGGATTAATTAATATTTATGGGCTTGAATAATATTGTGGCTCAATATTGGTAATTCAAGATCCATTGGAAGGTCCAATCTTAATTCTCCTAAAGGCCCCCCATGTAGCCCAACATAAAGTCCAATAACTTGAAAAAGGTGTTTAAAAATTAAATAAATTTGTTGCTTATTTTTTCCTCATATTTTTTGAAAATTATGGATAAAATGGGAGAAAGATTTTCTTTGAATTTTGTTATGGAATGAAGATATGTATTCTTGGAATACAAGATTATCTCATTAAATTCAAGAAATCTCCCACTTGGTTATTCATATAGTAAATTTCAAAATTTTTGAATAATTAAAGGAAAGAAAGATTTTCTTGATTTTCTTGAAAAGATATTATGGAAGATATGTATTTCTTGAAATACAAGTATATCTCATAAATTCAAGAAGATCCAAATCTTGGATTCTTTCCTCTTAATTTTTGAAAATACTCCATAACAAGATGAGGTGGGATTTTTGTGGAATATTTTAATGATGGAGAAAAAGAATATATGAGATATATTCAAGATTTCTTGGAGATCAAGAAAAGATTTTTTCACATTGGTTTTTCCTCAAAATTTCGACCACCACCCCATCTATAAATAGGGGATGATTCTTTCATTCCCAAGTACAATTTCATGTGCTGGAAAAATTAGTAAATCCACAAAGGTGATGCAACAAATTTTTTTTTTTCCTTTTGTTAATTGTTCGCGAGTTTCCTTCCACCGGATTGACGAGCAAGGACTAGAGAATACTTGGGAAGGTTTTTTGGTGTGTTTAATCAATGAGACCATTGCCACTCCAAGAGGTTAGTTCACGTAAACCCGTAGCAATTCCGCATGCGTAGGATTTATGTGAACTGTTTATATGCATGATTTGTTGTTGAATTATTATTTGAATTAATATAGGATTAATTCATGCTAGTAATAATTGTTAGAATTAAATTTGTATTTAAATATTCATCCCGAATAGATCCGTGCAAATAATTCCCCAACACCTGGTTGTCATTCCTTTGGGTGCGTTCTCCTTGCTGGCGACCTCTCTGTGCTTGGTCGCTGTTCTTCTGAGGCCGCTTGATGAACACATCAAGCAGGCCGTCTTCGTACAACCTCCAAAGTTGGGGCAACAGGTCTTTACACTCGCTGGTATAGTGTCTGGTCTGCTCGTGAAAGTGGCAATACTTGTTCTGTTTGCCATTATTCTTTGTCGGGCGTGGCGGGAGAAGTAATTCCCGCTCTCGGATTTGGGTGAAGATGTGTCCGGGGGTCATGCCCAGTGCGTCCATTAACTTCACCGGAATGCTCTCCTCAAAGGGCTTGAAACTTCCAGGTGGCTTGTACTGCGAGGCGGCCTTCTTGGAGCTTTTCTTAGGCTCCGCGACCTCCTTGGCCCTGAGAGCTCGGGATTCGAAGCTTGGCTTATATGTATTGTCGCTAGCCCGCCCGAAAGTCTCCACAGAACTAGTCGGGTAGTCGGCCGTCATGCGCCGCCACAGTTTGGTCCCTTTCTTGAGGCCGGAGACAGCCTCCATCAGCTTCGCTTCATCCCCAATGGGGTCTCCTTCCAAAATTAGCTTGTCGATCCTTTCAATATAGGACCGATCAGATTTTGTATCCCCCTGTTGGGTGTTCATCAAGCTCTGCTTGGTAGCAGGTCGGGGCACCAGGCGAAAAAAAGCGCGTCGAAAATAAAGCGAGCGAAGCCTTTCGAAGGTGTCCACCGACAGGGTGGGCAGAGAGGTGAACCATTGGTGAGCCCGGTCCTCCAGGTCGAGAAAAAAAGCCGACATTTGGTCGCATCGATTGGCGCTATGGAGGCTATGTACGAAGTTATATTGCTACATGGACCCTGGGTCCATATTCGGGCCAGATCCGATCCAAGGTCACGACATTAATCTTCCTTTGGGTAGCCGCCAAGGTAACCAGAGTCCCGAGTGAGGAGTCTGGGACAGCGAGAAAAGGGTCCAACCTCGCTAGCCCGCTCCGACTATCCATACGCTTCCATCGGTTGCTTGTTGGACCGCTCGGCCAACGCCGCAACCCAACGCCGCGATTGTGCATCGTTACCTTTTGCCGTTGGGGGTTGCCGCAATGCATGGTAGTCGATCCCCCGGCGGTCATTGTAGTGGAGGTTCGGCGTGAGGCGGTCGTGCTACACTTTGTCGACTCACGAGGCTCAAGTGCGCCTCATCTTCAACAATCCCTGGGGCTTTCTGGACCCCCAGGTTGCCAAGTCGGTCGAAAATATTATTCGACCCTGCCGACCTTCTAAGGAGTTGGCGGTTGCGGACCAAGGCGTGTCTGGCAAGGTCGTGGGCCAATTGTACAATGAATGCCCCTTTTTCGGTCCGTCTTGTTCGCGGTCGAGCCTCACAGGTGTCGGTGTCCTTCTTGAGGAGGTTTGGGCGTCTCGCCGTCAAGCGAGGTGTTTTTGTGGAGGACAACCATCACGGCTTTTGCATCCTCCGAGATGCGCACGAGGTTCCACCGATCGGGGGTCATCAAGGGTCTTCTGGAACAAGCGATGGGGCCGGGCGTTGAGCTCATAGAGGCCTCGCGCCCATCAGGGCGTCAGTGCTTCTTGCAGATTAGGATTGACTTGATTGCTAGCCATCGGTATTGATCAGAGATGAGATGGGTTTTCCTTTGAACAAAGTGATTTCGTAAGAATTGTTTCCCACAGAAGGAGCCAAATGTTGCACCCGGCTTTATTACCGGCGAACAAACAATTAATTGTTAAGAGATCCGATCAACGTAACGGCAAAAGCAATGAAAGACACACACTTTGATTACCCAGTTCATCTGTAAATTAGACTACATCTGGGGGCACCAAGCCAGGATTTTTAGTGTATAATATATGCCTAGAGTACTAAGATTTCGATCCTTTACAATGTACATTACAGGTGATATTTATAGATACAAATCTAGGGTTACAGTCTTCGTGGGCTTCTTCTCGTGGACCAACCTAGGGTTTCCTTTCTTGGTCCGCAAGTCGCGCTTACAGATACACATTCCCTGGTTATATCCCGAGAAATCCGCCTCCTTAACTACCCGAATCCCTTCCGTATTTATCTTCAATCAAGCTCGGGACACAATCGGCCCCGCCTTCCGGATCTTACCAAGTCGCCTCGCGACCTTCATGGCTCCCCACACTCCTAGCAACCTACCAACCTTCGAAGCCGCTCAAGGCTTGCCCCAGCTGGATAATAATCGGATAATGTGCTGACCATAAGTCGACCCGACTCCCGGTTTCCACTAAGTCGGGTTATTTCCCCCTACAACACTTAGTACACAACCACGACCAGAGGCGAGCTTTTATTTCGTCTAACACCCGTCTCAAAATTGGCGTATTGCCATCAAAGATTTTCTCATTTCTAAGGTTCCAAATAGTCCAAACAATACCAATCCAGATAGTCGATCCAATTCTTTTAAGCGTACCTAATCCAAACTGGGAGTCGAAACGAAAAAGATGGGAAGGAGGAGATGCATGGCCAACCGGATTGATGTCCAACCACCGAAACTAAATATAAAATTGGATCAATCATTAATGAATTAATAATTAAATAAAAAATATGCATATATGTAGAAAACACATTTATATTGAATATTTTACCTAAACTAAGTACTTGTTTACAAACACAAGAAATGCTCTAAAAGCACTTATTTTTCACTTTTTTTTTGTTTTAAAGTTGTATTTACCAACTTTAAAAATAAGTGCTTCTAGAGCACATTTTAAAGTTCTAAAAACCCCCTAAATTAAGTCAAATAAAATCAACTAAAATAAAGAAATAAATTAATACAATAATAAATTTAAATAAAAAAATATAAATTAATAATATTAATGGCACAACAATTGCACACTCTATAACCATCACAATATACCTTAAATACCTAATTATTAGACTAATTACACAGTGACACATCATCCCAATTATTTAAAAGCAACTTCACAGTATAATGCCACCTAATACAATTAATAGTGACACTTGAACAGACACCTTCTAAAAATGTGACACATCGTCCAATCCTCAAGAGGATACATAAGCAAAAAAAAATCTATTAGTAATATATGGACAATTCATTTTCAAACGACTTTCGGTGAAGAAATCTATTTCAACTCAAATTTGTATGAATAACTAAAGAGCGAGCAGGAATCTCAGTTCCTAAATCATGATTTGATTTTATATCACGCAATGGGAGCAGACAAAGTACAACACACAAATAAATAAAGAGTAACACTTTGGCACACGAGTTGCACATGCAAACGGTGCAATTTTGACTAAAAAAATTCAACCAAATTATTTTTTATATTTTTTCCTGAATCATTGAAAAAAATAGTCAAAGAGTATTAGTTCATGTACGCAACTGAAATTTTCATCCGATAGTTTAGTACTAATATTTATTATGATAATTGATCATCAGATGGAGAAGGAGAGAGCGAGTTGGCCATATAATTTCCCACTTTCACAGGACTTCCTTAAATCCAACCAAAGAGGAACGGTTAGGGGTGTATTATTAGTTCATGACAGGTATTTCATTGATGAGTACGATCAAATTCTTTTACTTAAGTATTCATCCAAATACGTCATTATGTAATGGTGTTACGATTAATTAATTGAATTGATTACTTTTGATGGTCTAATAAGTTATAATTTATTAGTAAAGTAGGAACATACAATCCATATATATGACACATAGTAGATATGGTGTAATTTAACTCATTAATTAAAGTGCTAAATCCTATATATTTTCTGAAGGTACAAAAAAACCACTGTACCAGCAGCCTCAGCTTATGTGGGATTGGCACTACCAGGAGCCCCAGGATCATGGCAGTTAGAAAACAAGGTTTTACTAATTAACATGATATCAATTTCTTTCTACATTGATTTCATTCTAAATAGAAGTTATATTCTATAATTGAGTGGGTCTCATGTGCACCAAGTGCAATTCATAATGTATTTTAGAATAATGCAACTTGTTGCACCGAAATATGTAACTTGTTTACACTAAAATGTGCAACTTTTTTTCCATATTAATAGTTGCACGGTTCAGTTTAAACAAGTTGCATATTTCAGTGCAACAAGTTGTGTGGTTCTAAAATGAACTACAGAGTGAACGGTGCACCTGGTGCATACATGTTGGTCCCGATTAAGAAAACTCATGTGCGCGGAAAATACCAATGTAATGCATATAAAACAGGGGTGGGGAATGGTGGTTCCAATTTTTTCTTTTTAAATCTATGTGTGTTTTGCTTAATCAAATGCATATGGCAAGTAAGAACATAAAGCAGTAAAGAACACACGATTTTATAGTGGTTCAGACAACTCGTCCTACATCCACTCTTCCCTATTATAAGGGGCACCAACTTAACCGACTTAACCAACTGGACTTAGTTTAACGTGTTAGTCCAACACCCAACAGATGTTTACCGAGTTCACACTCAAACGGGACTTATCACCCTCACGGGATCGCCTACCCTCCCTTTCGGGATTGCTAGATGTTTACCGAGTTCACACTCACCTACAAACTTATCCTACCAAACTGATTTGGGTAAGGTTTGTTTGGTTTCCAACTAGGTTGAGATTTTCCCTTACATTTGTTTAGCCTCAATGCTAAGGATGGGAAAATCTCTCTAAGCTTAGGATATTACATTTGTGCTTAGATCTAGGGTAGAACACTCTTGAATATATCGTGTATTTCTTGCTCGGTGTTCTATGGTGGAAATCTTTAGATGATTTGGCTATGTAGCTTCAATGGTGTTTTCACGCATTTCACACACTGAATAATGAAGGAAGAACTTGTATTTATAGTGTGGATTTGAATGTTACCGTTGGATGGAGTCACATTCAAATTCATACTATTCTGTAGCTTTTGCAGCTTTTTCAGGCTTGTTGTCTTTCCTCTCATTGGTCCATGTCAAATTTGAATCTAAATTTATAATCTTTAGTTTTCTTCTTGAGTCTTGATTTACTTTCTTGAGTCTTGATTTACTTCTTGAGTCTTGATTTTCTCTCGAGTCTTGATTTCTTCTTGAGTCTTGAGTTTTCTTCTTGAGTCTTGATTACTTCATCGAGTCTTGATTTTCTTCTTGAGTCTTGATTTCTTGAAAATTCTTGAGTCTCGGGTTTCTTGATTCAATGGACTTTTCTTCGGACCTTATACGTCGGGCATCTCGACACTTTCGGGCTTCTCGAGTTGGCTCTTTGAATCCAGACATCCCGACCCTCGTGTCTTCATCACTTTTACTTCATCGACCCTCAAGTCACTTGATTTCGAGCTATCGATTTCTTCTTGCACGCAACCTTCTCTTCGATTTCTTTGGCTTTAGCTTTTCTTCACATTTGATTTGCCTGACTCATCGATTAACTCGGGAACTCATCTAACTTCATCGATCTCGTCGGTCTCGTCTCGTGACCCTCGTCGATCTCGATCATCTTCTTACGATTTCGTGAGTTCCCCCTCAACTTGTTCTTTCGTTCCCCCTCAACTTGTTATCTGTAAATTAGCTTGAATAACACAAGTTGATAATGTTTTGGCATAATTCATCAAAACTAAAATATCCCAACAATACAAGACTTAGCCTTCACAATTTAGAGTTTGATTGAATATAAATATTTTGGTTCCAGGATTACCAATTTTGGACACAAACAGATAATAAAGGAAATTTCGTGATTAAGAATGTCATACCTGAAAAATACAGCTTGTTTGCATCGATACCTGGAACTTTCGGAGATTACAAATATTCCTCTGATATTAACATTGCCCCTGAATCCCATGTTGACGTAAGAAATATAATTTTTGAGGCTCCAAGAAATGGTCCAACATTGTGGGAGATTGGAATCCCCAATCGATCATCTGCTGAATTCTTCATTCCAGATCCCGATCCAAAGTTCAAGATTCACCCTTACCCACGCCCTATTGAAAAGTTCGATTCAATTTAAAACTATTTCTATGTCCAAGTTTATTTTTGAAACATGCAAATGTTTCAATTGCATGTTTCAGCGAACAACTTTCATTTTTTTTCTAAAAATGCACATTAGTTGTATGATGCACCTAATGCATATTAAACTTTTTATCTTTAGAATTTATTTACATATCATTAATATATATATTTAATTTACGGATAATAGGTTTAGGCAATATGGATTGTGGAAACGGTACAAAGATTATTATGTTGGGATTATACTGAAAAGTATGCTTTTACTTTGTATAATCGAAACTGACTTTCAGACTTATTTACTGAAATAAATTGTTTATCACTGATGCTTTAAATATGATTGAATGTTATATATATTTCTTTGCATAACTTTTCAATAATTAAATGCGTGTTATCTTTGTAGTTAATTTAGTGATACCTATCACGAAGATTAAATTAACAGGTCCTTGTAACTATAAGTACGCCATTCACGACCTAGATGGAAATGAACAACCATCGTGAAAGGTTGAGGTGTAAGGCTCAGATTGGTTTGTATTGACCAAGAGATTACACTAGTGCATGGTGATCTGTTGAATAGGACCTATAGGAGGATAAATTCTTGAGGCCGAACAAGGAAGAATTAGACCTCGGTGGTTTGTTGTTTCTTAACCTTCGTCCCTTAAATAGGATCACATGGGATTGGTAACTATTGCTTTGACTTATCATGGGTAGCGAATCGAGAGAGATTCAATACTTTTTATCTTGGGCAATATTATCGGTCACATGTGATTGCTAAGATTTAATCTGAAGAATCGTGTGCCGTCACGCTTTTGCTTGATTTGCCCTTGGGATGTTCATAAGTTTTATCATACCAAATCTTGCAAGTGGAATTAGTTTTCTGTATGGATAATAATGTTGAACCGTTTCTCGACCAAGGACAAAAGATATTAATTAACGGAAAGCTATTTGGTGGCTTGAATTAATTAATGGGCTAGATAATCTTAAACACGGAAATAATGACCAAGGGAGCCATATTGATTTGTAATATGGGTTAAAATGGATAGTGCAATATTAATTATGTAGTGGGATTAATTAATATTTATGGGCTTGAATTATATTGTGGCTCAATATTAGATATTCAAGATCCATTAGAAGGTCCAATCTTAATTCTCCTAAAGGCCCCCTGAGTAGCCCAACATATAGTTCAATAACTGAAAAGGTGATTAAAATAAAATAAATATTGTTGCTTATATTTCCTCTATTTTTTTCAAAAATTATGGATAAAAGAGGGAGAAAGATTTTCTTTGAATTTTGTTATGGAATGAAGATATGTATTCTTGGAATACAAGATTGTCTCATTAAATTCAAGAAATCTCCCACTTGGTTATACATAATGAAATTTCGAAATTTTGGAAATATAGTGGGCAAGAAAGATTTTCTTGATTTTCTTGAAAAGATATTATGGAAGATATGTATTTCTTGAAATACAAGAATATCTCATAAATTCAAGAAGATCCAAATCTTGGATTCTTGCACACTATTTTTTCGAAAAATATGCCATAATAGAGGAGGTGGGATTTTTGTGGAATATTTTAATTATGGGAAAGAGAATATATAAGATATATTCAAGATTTCTTGGTGACCAAGAAAAGTCTTATCCCACATTGGAATATTACAAAGTTTTCGTCCACCCTCCCTCCTATAAATAGGGGATGATTAGTTCATTCCCAAGTACAATTCCATGTGCTGGAAATATTAGCAAATCCACATAAGTGGTGCAACAAAGTTTATTTTTTTCCTTTTGTTAATTGTTCGCGAGTATCCTTCCACCGGATTGTCGAGCAAGGGCTAAGGGAATACTTGGGAAGTCCTTTTGGTTAGTCTGTCCGACCAAAGCCACTGTCATCCCGAGAGGTACGTTCACGTAAACCCGTAGATTCCGCATGCGTAGGTTTTACGTGGTTTTTTATATGCATGATATGTTGTTGCAATTATTATTTGAATTAATATAGGATTAATTCATGCTAGTAATAATTAATGAATTAAATTTGTATTTAAATATTCACCCCGAATAGATCTGTGCAACTCATTCCCCAACATATTATCCCAACAATGATGTGGTTTACACAGTCGGAAAGAGTAATTTTACGAAAGATTGGTTTTTTGCGCACGTCACAAGGTATAACCTATAAGTTTGTTTTAATCTATTTTCGTGTTTTCTTTATATAATATAGTATTTTATTAGAGTATTATATTAATAAAATTTAAACAGGAATGTGGGATTTCGAAAGTATCAAGCAACGACATGGCAAATTATATTCTACCTAAAGAGTGTCAATAAAGGAGCAAAATACACTCTCCAACTAGCACTTGCATCAGCTAATGGTGCTGAAATACAAGTATGTTGCTAATTTTCAATCATGATTTATCAGTTTCAATATATTTTTCATTCAGTTAAAAAAAAAGTAATTGTGTACTTAATTTTCTTGATTGATACATATGTATAACATTCGTAATTATTTTACATATATTATAAGGTACGTGTAAACGATCCAAGATCGCAACATCCATTATTCTCTACTGGATCGATAGGAAAAGACAATGCACTAGCACGACATGGAAATCATGGATTGTACCATTCTTTCACTATTGACGTACCAGGAAATCAACTTATTGATGGAAAAAATACAATTTTTCTAAATCAATCGAGAAATGCGGGACCTTTCGCAGAGGCTATGTATGATTACATTTGTCTCGAAGGACCTTCTTCTTGAAAATCTTGAAGGGAATCTAAATTATTATTATTATTATTTGTAATTTAATGTTCTTATTATTTTCATAATTAAGAACTATAATAATTTAAAATGTTAAATATAATTTCTACATTTATTTCAGAACTTTGTTGTATTATTATTCTTCTTTTTTTTACTCTCGAAATTATGCAAAGGGAATGCCTACAATTATACTAAAAAATTTGCTTAATTCATCCTTTTTTTTTTTATTACAAAGAGTATCTCCAATGAAAAATACTAAGTTTGTGCCCTGATGCAAATATTAGGCTAATATTGTAAGTTCGCCAAGTTATCCTCTTTATGCAATGGCGTAGGTTAATAGCGCGCGCGCGCACCCCCCCATCCCCCCAGGAAACGCACCACTCAGATAAATGCACCATCTTTAACATTAATACACTATCATTAAACTCCCAAAATTACCCTCCTCCTTTTGTACTCCTTGTTCCTGTCTTCCTCCCTCTTCCTCCCAAAACAAGCATACACCTCCATTCTCAAAAAAATAAAAACCCTACGCTGTTGCAACTTTCGTCGACGCCGCTGCAACGCCTACGCCTCCGCCGAGCGACGACGCTTCAACGCCTCTGCTGAGCGACCCCTCTGACTCCGCAGCGCGACGGCTTCGTTGTGCGACGCCTCCGCCACCGTCGCTCCTCCTTCCACCCACAGAATGGCAAGAGGTTAGTTTTTTATTTGCCCGTGTTTACGTTCTTTGGAGATGTGTTTGATTCAAGAGCCTTACTTTGGCCACAGTATGATTATTGAGAATGGTTTGATTCAAGAATAAATTAAGGCATAGAATCTTCTAGTTCTCACTCCAACTTCTAAACTATATTAACACTTTCAATTTAATTAAATGCAGAGAATGCAATTGATGTACCTATTTGAAGAAAAAACAAGTGTTATAATATTGTAGCAATATAATGAACCGAAAGATTTGATTTTTCGGAGGTGAAAAGAATATTAGCTTATCAAAATGAAGTTTATGAAACTTGGATCAAAGCCTGATCGAATGGGGACACTATCAGGTTTACTATATTTGTTGTTGAATCCTTGTTTCTCTACTTTAAATGTTGTTATGAGGTAGATGTTTGTTTTGTGTGTTGGCATGTTTGGTAGATGTGAGGTGAATGGAGATTCTGGACTCAAATTTCGACCAAATGTTGGCATGTATTTTGCTTGAATCATCTTCCTCATCAATTTATTGCCAAAATCATGCATTGAACATATTTGGAGACAAATTATGGGTTTCGCAAATATTATAATATCAAACATTGTAACTTCTGAGATTGAAGAATGACCAATAATTTTACATTACAGAATTTATGGCTGTTTTTTCAATATATATGTTCTTTTTTTCTTGAGGCTGTGAAAATTGAATTGAAGCAGCTAGTGCATAAATGGAATGAAGATACTGTGACTGTGGATGAAGCAATGAAGGTAGTGGTTCATATTACTATTACTCTTGAAGGACCAGCAAGAACAGGGATCGAGACAACAGGATCATGTTCACGTCCAACTAGGGGACGAGGCAAAACTACTACCAAAAGCAGGGGCAAGGTCGGGGTAGGCGCACGCAAAGTTGATCTGGATTGCTAGTTTCTATTACTTTTTTTTTACTGTCGGAAATATTGTGATGGATTTTTATAGTTTTTGTGGATTGTGATTTATTGTTGATGCATTGTGATGGATTTATTGAGATTTTGTGTATTTATGATGCATTGTGATGGATTTATTGTTGATGCATTGTGATGAATTTATTGAGTTATTGTGTATTGATGCATTGTGATGGATTTATTGAGTTTTTGTGTATTGATGCATTGTGATGGAATATTTCTTTACCGTAAATGTCGAGAAAATATTATAATTTTTTTTAATATTTTCGAGAAAGTTTGCCAAAAAAGCATATATTTTTTGAAAATATATGCCGAAATTTTGTAGTATTTTCGAAACTTTAAGCTAAAATTTGATTACAGTGGGTTATTTAAAAAATTCGATGCTAATTTTCGAAATTATACATAAATTTCGACAAAATATTTATGAAACTTTTTAATAATTTCGAGAAAGTTTGCCGATATTTCTTTACAGTAGGTTCCTGAAATATTTCGGAAATAATTTTCAAGAATACATATATGTTTCGTAAACTTTTTTCGAAATTATGTAATATTTTCGAAACTTTCAGCCGAAAGTTCCTTACAGATGCTATTTTTTGGAAATCAGTCGAAAGTAACAATTACAGTAGCTACACATATAAGTCGAAAGTAACTTAAAGCCAAAATTGTACCAAACGTTAGCGATATTCAGTTTAAAATTCGAAAATAACTTGGGAGTATCAATCACATTTCAACCAAATCGTACACACCAAAAAGAATAATACAACAACAACTATCGGAGCGCTTAACAACACCTACGATATACACCAGCACGCTCACAAGCCAAAAGTACACGAGCATTCTTCTTCCGAAGAGCACTATCGGAGCGCTTAACAACAACAACTATTTTGTTTTCATTTCCCACATGGCGCACTCATTCTAAAAGTGCATCACGTACGCAAATGGTTTGTAAGTCGTGAACTCATCTGTGTAGTCCCTAACCAATTCTTGGTTTGGTTGATTTGCGTTGTTTTCCTCGATTTTTATATCTTCAACCTCCTTTTCAAATTCATCTTCATCAAACTTATCCTCGTCTACATAAACATCATCATCCGCCAAGTTCTAACAAACAAAAACCAAAACAAAAAATAAGTAATTAAAATAAAATTCAGATTGAATTTTATTTGTAAATTTCAAAAAATAATTTTCGAAGATAATTTTTGAAAATAACCTACAAATTCGAAATTAGTAACCGAAATATTTCTCAATTTTCGAATATTATGTTTGAATAAACCACAAAATTTCAAAAATAGACCCCAAAATTACTTATAAATTTCGGTGAACAAGGTCCGAAAATTTTGAATTTTCGTGACAAGAAAAATAAACGCGTGAAACCATAAAACTGATACCATTGTCCTACTTAGACGATATATTTGTCCAAAATACAATTACATTCATAAAAAAACACATATAAACAACAAACATTACAATATGGAGTTATAATTTAACCTAATTTTAAACTTGAAAAAGATAAACTTACATATGTATATTGGGCATGAGGAGGGACTACCATTCTTGCAATGATGACCACAAATAAACGTATTTCACTAGAATAAGCGAACGTTTTTACTAGAACAATCTCACGTTTCTTCTTGAACAATTTTTTTTTTCTTTTACAGAAACGTGAACGTGAGTATGGGAAAGAAAACTGTTCAATTCCAAGAGGGTGTATGTGATTAATTGCAGAGAAAAAAGGTTAATTATGTCATTTCCTATACATATCATAATAATAATAATAATAATGACTTGGTGATGCATTTCCTAAAAAAGGGGGTGTTAATAACATGCGCCTTATGCAATATGTTTTAGTTTGGCCCATATAAGCTTCTCGTTGTCTCTTGAGCCGTTTTACACTCCAATCAATTGTTTTTTGCAACTTTGTATGAGATTTGTTTGGGCCCATTTATACTGGATAACACTCTTATTAATGAGGTCTATATATGAATTATATTATTATTATGTGAAAAAAATTATCAATATTATGCATAAAAAATTTCATTGTTTAAAAATATAAAATATTTTTTTAACAGTGATAGATTTTGTGCATAACAATGATGATTTTTATGCATAAGAATGATAGTTTTCATACATAACAGTGATACTAAAAAAATCGAATTCACGGTGAACTCGATTCACACAAGTTTTTACCTATACACTACCGATTGATTTTGATCGTGCTTCTCTGTTTTGAAAGTCTTTCTATCTTAATTTCAATATAACATAAATCGACTTTAAAATTGGGTCCTATTAATATATAACATAATGTGTGTTGCATATTTTTATAAATATTTTTACATGTAATGATTGTGCATAGGTGTTTAAATAGATAGAGCACAAATGATATTTGCACATTTTGGGCAAGATCGTGAACATTTCGTAAAAATTCCGTGCATAGTTTGTACATGCACGTTCCATGCACGGTTCACACGTGCACATTTCATGTTTATATTAATAAATTAAAACTAAAATAATTATTGATATCATCAGCGTTGAAATTTTTTTTTCTCATTTAATATCCAGACATATATTAGGAGATATGACACTAAAAAATAAATTCAAAATTTAAAACTAAAAACTATTTACTATTGATCAACACAAATAAAAAAATTACATTTTAGTAAAATTTATATATTTTATCACATATAATTATTCAATAAATATAGTATCTTGTCAAAAAATTAATAAATGTTATAATATCAAAATTTTAATATAACTCAAACTTTCAATCGTACAATTTTTAGAATATATATATATATATATCAATGTTTTCATAATCGAACCGGTGATCGAACCGGACAGACCACCGGTCAGCGTTTCAACCGGTGGTTCAACCGTTTTCTATGTTTAGTTAAAAAAACAAAATAAGTATACACCTACAAAAAATTTAATATATATTTTATAACTTTTCATATCATATTTTATAAATTTTGTCCCACCTCATACATTTATCCCACATCGAAAGTGTTGGAGAAAAATGTGAGAGGAATATAAATTTAAAATTTTAAATATTTAATATAAATTAATAATTTAATTTTTAAAAAAAGAAAAAAATCGGTTATTTCCGGTTGAACCGGGTTTTGACCGGTTCAACCCGGTTCAACCTGAAATCCGGTTATATAATGTTTTTTAACCGGGTTCCCAGTTCAACCCGGTTTTGAAAACAGTGATATATATATATATATATATATATATATATATATATATATATATATTCATAGTCTTTCAAATTAAACCGGGTTGCACGATCGTGAACATTTCGTAAAAATTCCGTGCATAGTTTGAGAGAGACGGCTGAGATATTTAACTAAACAATAAAATTATTAATAAAGCGCATCCACTTGGGCACTGTAATGGTTATGTCTATTTTCAGTATCATTATATATATATATATAATTATGGGCCCCTAAAATATAAGAAAAAATTTGGGTTTGAGTCGATTGACTCGCTCGCCTCAAGAAAGGCACGATCTTGCGTTTAATAATGGAAATCCTATTATCTATTTTGTAAACTAATGTCATGATCAAAATGAATAAAATCCAATGACAAAAATTCATATGAGACGGTCTCATGCAAAAGACGGAATACAACTCAGCACAATTAATATCCATCTCTCTCAAAATGTTAAAGTGTCAATGTTCAAATTACATTCCGTCTCATCGTGAGACGGTCTCATGCAAGAGTGCCTCAACCCGAGGCACACTTGCATAAAACGGTCTCACGGTGAGATGGATATAATTTAGACATTGACGATTTAACACTTTGAAAGATGTGAATATGATTTATGTTAAGTTGTACCCCTTCTTATGCATGAGACCGTCTCATATGAATTTTTTGTGTTTTTATAATCCGTATCGTAATTTCTCGTGTAAATCTGATTGGACAACATTGCCAGGCTATGTACATTTTGCTTTTTTTACTCCTGGGCCCATTTTAGACGGAAATAGTGTTGCTATGAGGTTTTTTTGGGCCAATGTTTTGAAGATGTGGGCCAGCTTGGGTCTTTTGGGCCTGATTAGAAAATTAACATAATTACTCATAAAACCTAATTACTTTTATTAATTAATGAATTAAAATTAGATTGCTCAACTTAAATAACTAAGGACCCATATAATATTTTAATTCCCATTTTTTGAATAACTTTTTGTATATATGTTTACCATAAAATATGGAGTATATCATATCGACTAGTTTTTTTTTTTTTAAACATCGACCAGTGTTTTCAAGCATTGAAACTTATGAATGAGCCATTCTCAATCTCATTTCATTTATCTAAATAACTTGACTCTTAAATAACCTTTAAAAAAAAAACATGACTCCTAAATAATACTCCGTCCCAGTATATTTGTCTCACTTCTTTTTGTTGAATTGTTTAAGAAATAATATTAAAATAATAGATAATGGGCTTTTTATAGTATTTAATGAATGAAAAATGAAAGTATTTTGGGTAGTTGGGATGAAAAGTCAGGGGGATAATATTAAAATGACAAAAACTTGTGTGAACCCGAGTTCACCGTGAACTCGGGTTTTAAAGTATCACTGTTATGTATAAAAATTATCATTGTTATGAATAAAAACTTTAACTGATATGCACAAAAACTATCACTGTTAAAAAATGTGTTATATTTTTAAACAGTGAAAGTTTTTGTGCATAACAATGATAGTTTTTGCACATAACAGTGATAGAGTTCATGTATAGACCTGGTTCACAGGAGTATTACTCTATTAAAATAATAGTTAGTGGAGTGTTATTTTTTCCTTTTATGGACTGGGACAAATATAGTAGGACATCCATAAAAGGAAAGTGAGACAAATATAGTGGGACGGAGGGAGTATAACAGAAAGAGTGAGTCTCATGTGCAAGTGCACCGTGCATTTTAGAAACATGCAACTTGTTTACACTGAATCGTTCAATTATTTTTCTATATTAATAGTTGAACGACTCAAAGTAAACAAGTTGCATCTTTCAAAAGAAGTAGCATGTTTCTAAAATGCACTATGAGTGCACGCTAAATGCATGCAAGATGACTTAGGGTGTGTTTTGAAACACTTAAAACAGCTTCTAGAAGCACTTATTTTCAAAAGTTGTGAGAGGGAGCTTTGAAAATAAGTGTTTCTGGAAGCTGTTTTAAGTGTTTCAAAACACTATCTTAACCTAATAGAAAATGTTACATTGATGTATAACATTAATTTGTTAATAGATTTACATACATATAGTATAACATGTATTATATTGAATATTAATTTTTTTTAAATAATATTATTCCATGTAAAATTCTATTTATAAATAATTTTTTTATAGTAATATTTTTTTCAAGTTCCGAGAATATAATTGTTTGAAATTTTTATTGTACCAATCCACTTGCCACAAAACCTTAATTTTCAGATATATATAATTTTTTCATATATGTTGAGTGTATTTTTTATTTTTATTTTTTGTTGATCGGACAAAGTTAGTTGTTAATAGTTAGTACATCAAACACCCAAACACTCCACAAATTCACCAAGCCACCTTATAACTCTCATACTCCAATTTGTTCCTAAAGGGAATCGAACCTGGGTCTTCCACTCAATTGAGGAGCCCAGTGGCCAGGTGGGCTAAGCCACCTAGTTTTGAGTGTATTTTCGCTCTACGTTATTTACAATTTAGTGGTTAATTGCAGTCATCACAATTTCAACGTTTGCAGGGTGTTTTGTAAGGCGATAATATAAATTAACTAATTACACATATATCTATAAATTTAAATTTTTAAATGATATGAAATTCTTCTATCGTTGTGTCAATTTCCACTTATCGAGCTTAAGAAATTAAAGTTGATTTTCTCACTTAAAATAAGCTGAATAATAAAAGAGAGGCGTTTCCATTAACTGATTGCATGAACATTTTTTCCCCTTTACCAAGAATGTGCATGTCCTTAAACGTTTTTTTTTTTTTTTTTTGACAGGCATGTATCCTTAAACGTTAAATTGAAAAGAAAATTTAATCTCTCACTTCTCTTAGTTCTCTATATATATGTCAAGAATTTAATTCGACGATCAAGAAGCAAGAAATTAACAATCAGGTTTTTAAAATTGAAGATCGATATTTTTGTTTTTAAATTTATTGCATTACTTGGTAAAGTTATTAAATATTGAATATAATGAATGTATTTTCAGTCATTACTAGTCGAGAATCTGATATTGGGGTTCTGATTAAGTACCTGAACTAAATTGAATTCCCATATATGCATGTCATTAATTGTGATTTTGATATAATAAGCAGAATAATAATAGAGAATCACTTAAAACTTATGGATTCTCTAAAATCTAGCTTGTTTCATTGTACGTACATGATTCGCTGAGATCAAAGTTGAAAAGAAAAATAATTAATTAGATTGTCTATATATTAAAAGCATGAAAACCATAAGCTGCATTGTGATGGCTTACAAGAATTGAGCGACACAATCAACTAGCCTGAAACAATTTCAGGTTTATTAATTTTATTTTATTTTGTGATTTTTTTTTCTCGTTTTGATTTATAGAGAAGTTAATTGATCTCTTGATAGCATGCAAGAAATAGCTTTATAAACAACTGCTTCTGACTTTGATGATCGGTTTTGTGACTTCAATTGATTTTTTATTTTTTTTTATTTTTTTCTGTACATTTTTATTTCATGTGCTTGTGCAGATTATTGGATAAAGAATGGGAAAATCAGAGGTGAGGGATCGGTGGAAGTTGATCTTCGTGGTTGCACAGCTATTCTTTCTTCTTACCGATTCTCAGAATTCGGAAGGGTAAGTTCACAAATACACAAATGCATATACTGTTTGAAAACAAATAATACTGTTCAGTGAAATCGAACGATACTTTTTTAAAAAACACACCAGTTGTCATAGACCATCTTGATTTAAATAAACTTGACAACGACCAATTTGATGAAGTAATTAATTCTTAGTTAGAAAGCATGATCAATTGCTCTAATTAAGAATGCACCTATATGCTTGAAAAAGTGCAAAATTAGTCGTTCATTTCATATTTTATCTCTTGATTGGTTTTATAAAATTTGATTATCTAATTATTATTATTTTAATCTCAGGCAAACACGGGTACAAGACAACATAGATGCTACTTCCGGAGTGCAGTTGCTTCAACAGTCTGATCAACACGTAATTTAAATAGATCATTATACTATATATTTTTATATATTTACTAATTAAGTATAATAGTATATTGATCACGAAATTCATATAAACTATTAATACAAACTCTAATTAATTTGAAAATCGTGACACAGGTTGTATTGACTAATGGGTTAGTGAACGTCACGTTGACGGTACCAAATGGTCATGTCACTAGTGTAACATACAAAGGGAGTGACAATTTGCTCCAAACCAAGAATGCAGAAGATAATAGAGGGTATATTATTTTTGTAATTGTTAAATTTTATTTGTAGATGATAAAAACTAAGGAATTATTGATTATAAATTATAATTAATTTAATACTGATAGGTATTGGGATGTCGTCTGGAACCATCCAGGGGGTCATGATATTATGGATAAGTAAGTATTTTTCTTTGATTTAATTTCCATCTATTTGATTACTAATAATTCTTTAGCCGTTAAATGTGTGCATGAAACAATGTTATATATAAGTTAAAACGATGACGATATTATCATATGAAATATTGCAGCATATTGACATATATTCAATTTGATGCAGGTTTTCGGGAACAAGTTATAAGATTTTAGTCCAAAATCAAGATCAAACAGAAATTTCTTTCACTACAACATGGACTGTTAGCAGCGAAAGAGTTCCTTTAAATATTGATAAAAGGTGAAACACTTGAAAGAAATACTCTAAATTAAAACATTTCAATACATATATATTGTGTTTATTTAATTTTTAAAATATGTTACATTGAACAGGATATGTAATGCTAAAAGATTCCCCTGGATTTTATACATATTGTGTGGTTGAGCGGTTGAAAGGATGGCCTGAATTTCTCATCCAAGAAGGAAGAATTGTGCTCAAACTTCAAGAAAACACGTAATTTAACTAAACACATACTGCTTTAATTCATTTTCTCGTAAAAAATAAATGGTTGACAAATGAGATTCTTTGGTACAAATATACTATCTATGTGTAGTGTAGATGCAATATATAATATAATCTCAATTATGACATATGTAGGTTTCACTACATGGCTATGTCGGAAGACAGGCAAAGGGTAATGCCCATGCCTGAGGATCGCAATACGGGTCAAGTTCTTGATTATAAGGAAGCTGTTCTCTTGACTCGTCCAACTAATCCCCAACTAACAGGAGAGGTTTAATTATATATTCTCAATTCTCATTCACTATATAACTTAATTAAAGGGATTCTTTTTATTAATTTGAAAGGAACAAAATTTAATGTACATATATATTTTAGGTGGACGATAAATATGTGTACTCATGCGATAATAAAGACAACAAGGTTCATGGATGGGTAAGTAGTGAATCTCGTATAGGGTTTTGGATGATATCGCCAAGCAATGAATTTCGTCCGGGTGGGCCTTTCAAGCAAGATCTTACTTCCCATGTTGGCCCAACTTTACTTAATGTGAGTATTTGCATCTCCTAATTCAATTAAATAAATGAAGTGTAACACTGTTCGTACACAATTAATAATTTTCACTGAAAATGATCAGTACTTACACTTTTAGTATAATAACTAATACCATTTAAAAAATGGTTTAATTGCACAGAGCACACGTTGTATATACAAATATTTGTCTATTTTAGATATTTTTTACTTAAATTTATAATGCTTAACGAACTGTTGTGTTTGAAAAAGATGTTTATGAGCACCCACTATGCTGGAGAAGATATAGCTATGAAGTTTCAACAAGATGAGTACTGGAAAAAGGTCATGGGGCCGGTTTATGTTTATCTTAACACCAATCCTTCTGCAAATACCAATCCTTCCATCCTCTGGAACGACGCTAAACAAAGGGTATTTTTGACTTTTCACCTCTTTATTCAGTTTCTCCTAAGCAATATATAATTCGTCTTTTCAAGGATTAAAAAAGTTTAGTACTAATTTTTATTATGATAATTGATCATCAGATGGAGAAGGAGAGAGCGAGTTGGCCATATAATTTCCCACTTTCACAAGACTTTCTTAAATCCAACCAAAGAGGAACAGTTAGGGGTGTATTATCTATTCATGACAGGTATACCATTTTTGATTGTGAACAAATTCTTTGACTTGAGTATTCATCCAAATACATCACTATGCAAGTTACGATTACTTATTTTTTATTTGTCTAATATAACTTATAATTTAAATTTATTAGTGAATTAGGAACATACAATCCATATATATTAATACATAGTAGATTTGGTACAATTTAACTCATTAATTAATGTGTTAAAACCTAAAGTCTATATATTTTCTGAAGGTACAAAAATATAACTGTACCAGCAGTCTCAGCTTACGTAGGATTGGCACTACCAGGAGTACCAGGGTCATGGCAATTAGAAAACAAGGTTATATTAATTAACATAATATCAATTTATTCCTACTTTAATTTCATTCTATATAAAACTTATATTTCATAATTTAGGATTTGATTGAATCTAAATATTTTGGTTGCAGGGTTACCAATTTTGGACACAAACCGACAATAAAGGAAATTTCGTGATTAAGAATATCATACCAGAAAAATACAGCTTGTTTGCATCAGTTCCTGGAACTTTCGGAGATTACAAATATTCTTCTGATATTAACATTGCGCCTGGATCCAATGTTGATGTAAGAAATATAATTTTTGAGGCTCCAAGAAATGGTCCAACATTGTGGGAGATAGGAATTCCCGATCGATCATCTGCCGAATTCCTTATTCCAAATCCCGATCCAATATTCAAGATTCACCCTTACCCACGGCCTATTGAAAAGTTTGATTCTAATTAAAATTATTCATATGTTCATAATATACTAGATCTTTTGTACTATGTACAAACTCAGTGTATTTTTTTAAATATGCAAGTTGTTTTATTAAAAGTTGGATGATTCAATAAAACAACTTGCATGTTTTAAAAATACATTTGAATTGTACGGTACACCTGGTGTGTATATGATTTTTTTTATTTTTAGATTGTGTTTGCATATCATTAATAAATATATATTTAATTTATGGATAAAAGGTTTAGGCAATACGGATTATGGAAACGCTACAAGGATTATTATCCCCACAATGACGTGGTTTACACAGTTGGAAAGAGTAATTTTACGAAAGATTGGTTTTTTGCGCATGCCTCAAGGTACGACCTATTAGTTTGTTTAAATTTATTCTATTTTCTTTATATGATAGATTATTTTAATAATAAAATCTAAACAGAAATGTGGGATTTCGAGAATATCAAGCAACGACATGGCAAATTATATTCGACATAAAGAATGTCAACAAAGAAGCAAAATACACTCTCCAACTAGCACTTGCATCAGCTAATGGTGCTGAATTACAAGTATGTTGGCATATTCATACATGTGTTTATCAGCTTCAATATATTTTTCATTTAGTTTTTTAAAAAGAAAGTAATTGCATATTTAATCTTTTTGATTGATATACAATATGTATAACATTCGCAATTGTTTTACATATATTGTAAGGTACGTTTAAACGATCCAAAATCACAACCGCCGCTATTCTCTACTGGATTGATAGGAAAAGACAATGCGCTAGCAAGACATGGAAGTCATGGGTTGTACCATCCGTTCAATATTGACGTACCAGGGACTCGACTTATTGACGGAAATAATACAATTTTTCTGACACAATCAAGAAACGGGAGTCCTTTCGCAGAGGTCATGTATGATTACATTCGTTTTGAAGGACCCTTTTGAAAATGTTGATGGGAATCTCAAGTGTTATTAATATTGTTATTATTTTCATTAACTAAGAAATATAACAATTCCAAATTTGAAATATAGGTTCTACATTTATTTCAAAAGTTTGTTGTATTATTACTCTTTCTTTTTTCTCGAGTGATACAAAGGACACACCTATTCATACCCACAAATTTAGTTAGTTCACCAACCTTTTTCGTTTGGTAAAAAATACCCAAATAAATTCGTCGGTGTTGGAGCCACGACTGCCCGGCCTTGATGCAAATTTAGATTTTCATATATGAGGCCCATCTTACAAGTTTGTCGTCAAAGTTTCTTGCTGTCTTGGGCCATTGGCTGTTTTACGCTTCCATTATTAGGTGTTCATATGAGATTTGTTTGGTCCGATGTTTTCAAGATATGGGGCAGGTTGGATCCTTTCGAACCTGATTAGAAAATTAACATTATTACACATAAGAGCCCATATAAACTTTCAAAAGTTACCGTATAACAACTGGCCGTTAATTTTAAAATTATCTAATGGAAATTATCTGCTTATAATTATATAACTAAAGTAAGTACCACGAAAGGATACTCATGAAACTTAAAAATTTATCGAATTACACAGTAAACCTTAAAAATCTATAAAAGAATAAAATATTACTTTTGTAAGAACAAGGACTTTTCTACTGTCAAGAACGACTTTGCCCTCTCTAACTTCAGGAAATTAATAAAAATGTTATACGTCATCTAGCTTCGCCATTGACGATCCAATTTCGCAATGAGTCAAAATAATTTTTTTTTAAATATATAAAATTACCAAAATGTCCATTTTAATAATCAATGACTCCAGTTTTCGAAAAAATATTTAGTGCAACCCCGGAGAACGCTAATTAGGATATTTAGTCCAATTATTTTATATATTATATACTCAAAACTCTTTTTTTTTCCATAATTTTTGGAGTCTCCATTTTTCGTTTCAAAAAATTTAACTTTTTAATTTTAGTCCTACAACTTTGACAACGGTTCGGTTTTAGTCCAATTTTCGCCGAAAAATCACGAGTCCAATTATTTTATATGAAATACAGAAAAATTCTTTTTTATCCCATAACTTTTGGAGTCTTCATTTTTCGTTTCAAAATATTTAACCTTTTTATTTTGGTCCCCAACTTTAACAATGGTTCGGTTTTAGTCTATTTTTTATCGAAAAATTACTAAAGACGTTATTTCGTGTCACACATAAGTCATGTGCTGACAAAATAGTACTTAACAAATTCACCAGCTCTTTTACCCAGCCTTTTTTTTCCAAGAGAAGATTCTGCCATGCTGATTTTGCTAATCCTTCTTCCACCCTACATCTCAATAAGTAAAATACTAGTAGGAATTAACATAGAGAAAAATCTATAATAGATTCCTCTTGGTACTACATAAATGCTTCCAACTTTTAATTAAAAAATATAAGCCTTTTATGTGAATATGTAACAAACGTTATATAAACTTATATTCTACTTTTATGTTTTCATCATTTGTAATTACTTTTGAATTCAGAAAAGAGACTAAAAATGATTGTAGAAAATGATATTCTTTTGACTCTTGTTAGATTATGGAGTATATAATTTAAATGCTTAACTTGCTTTCATACGCCATAGACTTTTAAACTTGAAGTATAATGTTCAAACTTCAAAGTGCCTTCAAGGTTCAGCAACTTCATCACAGCCCGAGGTATCCCATTTCTAAGACTTTAATTTCTTTTTTTGACTTTTATATACCTAAAACTTTGTCAAATAATTAATTAATGAATGAAAATGCGGCACCATTGAACCACATCAGAAAGGATAACTATCTGACTTTGTTTAACTTTAATAATTATATAAAAGATGCCAATGATTTAACACTTTAGATATGTAAAAGAATTTCCATTCAATTATAAAAGAAAAAGAGATGTAATTTTTCATTTGGAATTAAAAGGAAGAATTTTAAATATTATTAGTTACATTTTTTTATAGTTAAGATACAGTACATAATAAGTTTGGAATCAAGTTTCAAAATAGGATCTTTTTCCCGATCTCATGTTTTAATGTAAAGTATCACTACATAAAGGAAAGATATTAGAAATGAGGCAGAGAAGAGGGTGTAAAGGAGTTCTTTTTTATACGTTCTATGCACGAGGGTAATAAGGTCATTTTGACATAGTAATTAGGACACCTTTGCAATGGACTTTTTTACTTGGACTTGGGCTATGCACTGCTCTGGAGTTGGATGATACTCGTTTATTCTTGCTTTGATGCGGTTTGGGTTTGAACCAATAAGGATTTATTATTTAATATTAGCTACGGCCTTATCTTCGTGGGGACGGATCACTCCTAATCAAGTTTGTTGATTGGATAAAAAATGAACCCCAACCCTATCCCTATGAAGTAACTCTTGAATCGATTCCAATCCTGTAAAATAGACCGAGAAAATTAACATTTATTCTAATTTAATGTTGTTTAACCAATGATAATATTTAATACATTAATTTGCTAACAAAAAATAGTGCAGGGAGAAAAATAAATGGAGAAAATTGGGCACCTATGTCTATGACCTATCAAATGTGAATCAGATCACCGAATGTACCTGTAAAATACCAATAAAAAGTTATTAATTAGTTGTGATTACCATCTACGAACTTAATTCGGCTTTAATTAATGTAGTATCATATAGAGATTGTGCCTAGTGGTGTAATTAACTTTTTCATTAAATTTAAAGTGCATACAACTTTGTAATATATTTGAGAACGTCTTAGACGTTGAGAGAATGATTGATGTGGGAAGCATGTCCCTCACACGTATTATAGTTAATTCACCAATTGAAATCACATCAAATATTGAATATAGAAGACAAAATATGTATATCCTTTTGCCCTCAAGAAAATATTATATTTATATATATATTGAAAACTTGAACTATACCGTTTTCAAAGACGGTTTCTTTCCCATTTTAAATACGGTGTTTTATCGTATGCTTTTTTGATTTTTCGATGGCGTGTTTATGGGTTTCGATGGGCCGTGAACTATCTACACCATAAACATTTAAATAATAAACATTAAATCATGCATTTTTTATTAAGATCGGAATTGAACCATGAACCACTTTCGGACAGAGTGACGGAACGGAGTAAACCGGAATGTACGTGTACGCCAAAATCGGGGCATTTAAACACTGTAGGATAAAACACGTGTGAAATAGGTAATCTGAGCCGTACCGTTTCATACTATTATTCAATTTTTGTGGGGTAGTTGGGATGTTAATGTTTCAGTTGACATGTGATGCTATTATGGTACACTAGCATTCATATAGACGAGAGAGTTAAAACACACCACACAAAATGATTGTGTGTGCAACATATAGACAAATCACATTGGAAAAATAAATGATACGCAGAGGCTATATGCAGTGAGCTCGCATGAAATTGGACATGCAATAATTTGCATACGTGATCTTCCAGACTTCGATAGCTATACGTTATCGGTTACTCTATCAATTCATAGTATTGTTTTTAATTTTGAAAATAATTCATATTAGTTTATTTATCTTTTTTAATATGAATAAACTTAATTACTTGCTAGGCTAAAGCAACTTAGTTTTTTTTTTTTTTTTTTTTATAATTTGGTATTCAGCCAAGGATCGATTAATTCGAAAGATCAAAACTCACCATCCACTAGTTTGGCCCACTTCAAGTTAAAAACTTAGAACTACACTGAAACAATTTAGTGATTTAGTGATAATGATAATTATAATAATCAGAGTAACATTGTTGCACATCAATTTTGCATGTTACACAATTAATAATAATAAATTAATATTAACTAAAAAATATATTTTAATTGCACGCTACATTAAATGCATATAAGTTTTTTTTCTTTCTAAATCATGGTTATGAATATGATCAAGTTTAACTACTAAATTGGAGAAAAAAGTGTTGGGTTATGGAGTCTGAGTGAAACGGGATGCAGGGCGCAGGAGGCGCTCGATCAGCGCTCGAGGTCAAGCAGGTGTGCTCGGTCGAGTGTCCCCCTATCCAGCGCCATGAGGGCGCTCGAGCAATGTATGTGATCGAGCAGAATCGCTCGACCAAGGGCTGAGGTCGAGCGGTTCCGGAGGCCTGGACGCGGAAATAGGGTTTCGGCCAGGATGGGCCAAATCTAGGGTTTTGGCCCAGTTTTCTGTTGGGGAATGAGTTGCACAGATCTATTCGGGGTGAATATTTAAATACAAATTTAATTCATTAATTATTACTAGCATGAATTAATCCTATATTAATTCAAATAATAATTGCAACAACATATCATGCATATAAAAAGCCACGTAAAACCTACGCACATGCGGAATCTACGGGTTTACGTGAACGTACCTCTCGGGATGGCAGTGGCTTTGGTTGGACGGACTAACCAAAAATACTTCCCAAGTATTCCCTTAGCCCTTGCTCGACAATCCGGTGGAAGGATACTCGCGAACAATTAACAAAAGGAAAAAAATAAACTTTGTTGCACCACTTATGTGGATTTGCTAATATTTCCAGCACATGGAATTGTATTTGAGAATGAACTAATCATCCCCTATATATAGGAGGGAGGGTGAACGAAATTTGTGTGTTTTTTCAATGTGGGAAAAGACTTTTCTTGGTCACCAAGAAATCTTGAATATATCCCATATATTCTTTTTCCCATAATTAAAATATTCCACAAAAAATCCACCTCCTCTATTTTATGGAATTTTCGAAAATATTAGTGTGCAAGAATCCAAGATTTGGATCTTCTTGAATTTATGAGATATTCTTGTATTTCAAGAAATACATATCTTCCATAAATATCCTTTCAAGAAAATCAAGAAAATCTTTCTTGCCCTCTATTTTCCAAAAAATTCGAAAATCTCACTATGAATAACCAAGTGGGTGATTTCTTGAATTTAATGAGATAATCTTGTATTCCAAGAATACATATCTTCATTCCATAACAAAATTCAAAAAGAAAATCTTTTTCTCCTCTTTTTATTCATAATTTTTTAAAAATAAGAGGAAATATTAAGCAACAATATTTATTTTATTTTAATCACCTTTTTCGGTTATTGGACTATATGTTGGGCTACTTCGGGGGGCTTTTAGGAGAATTAAGATTGGACCTTCTAATGGATCTTGAATATCTAATATTGAGCCACAATATAATTCAAGCCCATAAATATTAATTAATCCCACTACATAATTAATATTGCACCATCCATCTTAACCCATATTAATCAATATGGTTCGGTCATTATTTCCGTGTTTAAAATTATCTAGCCCATTAATTAATTCAAGCCTTTGAAATAGCTTTCCGTTAATTAATATCTTTTTTGTCCTTGGTCGAGGAAGCGGTTCAACATTATTATCCATACCAGGAAACTAATTCCACTTGCAAGATTTGGTATGATAAAACTTATGAACCTCCCAAGGGGGCAAATCAAACAAGCGTGCTTGCACACGATTCTTCAGTATTAAATCTTAGCAATCACGTGTGACCAATAATATTGCCCAAGATAAAAATGTATTGAATCTCTCGATTCGCTACCCATGATAAGTCAAAGCAATAGTTACCAATCCCACGTGATCCTATTTAAGGGGCGAAGGTTAAGAAATAATGAACCGAGGTCTAATTCTTCCTTGTTGATTCTCGAAGAATTTATCCTCCCCAGAGGTCCTATTAACAAGATCGGTCATGCACTAGTGTAATCTCTTGGTCAAGACAAACCAATCGAGCCTTACACCTCAACCTTTTCGTGATGGTTGTTCATTTCCATCTAGGTCGTGAATGGCGTACTTTTTAGTTACAAGGGATTTATTAATTTAATCTTACGTGATCGGGTATCACTAAATTAACTTCTGATGTAACACGTTTGAATTATTGAGCAGGTTATGCGATAAATATATATAACATTCAATCATATTTAATGCATCGATTGATAAACAATTTATTTCATAAATAAGTCCGAAAATTGGTTTCGATTATACAAAGTAAAAGCATACTTTTCGGTATAATCCCAACAATCTCCCACTTATACTCAAAGTGCGCTTTTAAGTATACTACAACACGTCTCGAGTAGTCAAGTGACATCTAATGTCACCTACACGAACCTAATAATTTCTCCCACTTATACTCAAAGCAGTTGGGCAAGCGGTCTTGACACCCATTCCACTCACATGTCTCTCGAATGTATTGAGGCTGAGGCGACTTTAATGAATGGATCACGCCAGTCGTCCTCGGACGCTATCTTTGCCACATCTATATCTCCTCTCTTAACGATTTCTCGTATAAGATGTCTTTCCTTTAATGTGTTTGTTTGACTCGTGGACTCTTGGTTCTCTTGAATTTGCAAATCGCCCACCAGCGAGATATTGCTGACAAATTGAGAACACCATCCAAGTCCACTAAGAAGATCTAGAGCCCAATCGGTTCTTTTTCACCGCTTCACAAGCGACTACTTACCCGAGTCCCATGGTTGAGTCGGTGATGCTTTTACGCTTCACACTTTCGTCCATTTGATGGCTACACTTCCCAAATGGAAACACACTAATCGAGGCGAGATAATTTACGGAATCTAAATCGATTGGAAATCCGAGTCCATGTGGCCGATGGGGATTGGAGTATCGATCGATAAATCAACATTCTATCCCGAGTTTCTTTTGGATACTTGTAATGTTTTTAAGCGTATCGTCAATTCCTTTTTCACGGTTACTCGATATCTTGCTACCATGCCTACTGACAAAGCATATATCCGGTCTCGCATACCTGACATTGCATACATAAGGTTTCACTCTGGTAGAAGCACAAGGAATGTCTTTCATGTCATCTATCTCTTTTTTTGCGTCTTAGGGGACATTTTCTTGGATAGATGGATTCCAAGTCCGAAAGGTACGAATCCTTTCTTGGAATCTTGCATCTTTGAATTGTTTCAAAACCGGTGTCAACGTGTGAATACTTGCGATAACCCGATCATCTTTTTTTCTTACGATCTCGAGTAATCTTGATCCCAAGGATGTGTCCGGCTTTCCCTAAGTCTTTCATATCAAAGCTGTTTTTGAAACGTCATGCCCTTACGTCGACCACACCTTCACATCGTTCCGATGATCACAATGTCATCTACGTATAGTACTAAGAATACCAATGCGATTAAACGCTTTTTTTTATACACAACTTTCAAACTTGTTTTGATCAAACCCATAAGACTTTATTACATGATCAAAACTTTGGTTCCAAGCTCACGGATGCTGTTTGAGTCCGTAAATGGACCTCTTGAGCTTTACAAACTAGGTGTTCTTGGCTTTGTTTCAATGAAAACATGGGGTTGTTGCATATAGATCTCTTTATCAAGACTTAGTTAAGGAAAAGCCGTCTTGACATCTATCCGCCAGACTTCAAAGTCGAAATCTTGCAAAGAATCGATGAGAGAATACGGATGGACTTAAGCATGGCTACTGGGAAAAAAAAAGTTTCCTCATAATCGATCCATTTCTTTACGAGTATAATCTTTTCGCCATTAGTCTTGCTTTAAAGGTTTCAACCTTCCCGCCCGGTTTTTTTTCCTCTTATATACCCACTTGCATCCAATGGGTTTGACCCCATTAAGTGGTTCGACTAGCTCCCACACTCTATTATGAAACATAGAACCCATATCGGCTTTTCATTCTTTGTTTGCCAAGAATCTGATCCTTATCTTGGAGTGCCTCGTCATATGTCCATGGGGTGCGATTAGGGAATCAAGTCCGAGGACTCTCCTATTCCCATGAATCTCTCGGTCGTGTCTAACAACCCTCCCACTATGACTAGGCTCGGTTGCCAGAAAACGTATCGTTTGGTATATCATCTAGTACGATCGGCCTTTGAGGTTTGCCCTCTAAACTCATTTAAGGTAATCTCATACGGGTTTTCTTTGGTTCATATAGTTTTCTTCCAAAATCTAAAGTGGGTGCGGATGTCCACCTTTTGATCTTGAACTATAGAATCATTCACCCTTTTGTTCCCGGGGTATCCTACAAAGCTTGAATTTTAATTACGATCGAGGATCAATTTCCGGTTTCCTTGTCCAACACGTGGGCGGACACCCCAAAGTTTTCATGTGTCTCATACTAGACTTTGCTTGGGTCCACAATTCTTTGGGGTTACGGGGAACCGATTTGGATAGCACCAAGTTCGAGAATGTAAGTCGCTATTTTCCAAGACATGACCCGAAGCGACTCGGGAAGATCCAGTATAACACATTATTGATCTAACCATTTCCAAAAGAGTTTTGTTGCTACCGTTTTGTTGGGGGTTAAAGTGCGGTGGAATTTGGGATACAATCCTTCATCGGATAAGTAGTTCAAAAACTCATATTTGAGGTATTCGCCTCCACGATCGGAATAGTAGAGACTTGATACGTTTTTCCATATGATTCTCTGCTTGAGCCTTAAATTCTTAGAATTTCTCAAAGGTCTCGATTTATGCTTCATAAGGAAAATGTACCTTGAGTAATCATCAATAAAATTACTCATAACCTCCTCCTCTTTGCTTTGGTTGACATTGAACTACGACATCCGTGTAAGCGATTTCTAACACTTCTTTGGCCCTATTCCCTTGGCTCCAAATGCCCTCTCGGTCATATTACTCTCCAAACATGATTCGCGAGGTTGGAATTGGTTCAACTTGGAGAAAACCCCCAGTGAACCGTGTCTTACCAACCTTTGGATCCTCTTTGGATTTATATGACCCTAATCTTAGATGTCAAAAAAGTGTCTCGTTCACGTCGATGAACGTTTTCTTTTCTTGGAAGCTTGATTGATGTGTTATAGGATACATTTCGTGAGTGGTGTGCACAATTAATTGTATATAGATCATTCAACAACGTTCCGCAATGAGATAAATTTATCAAAAAATGGTAACAACTTTTATTAAAAAAAGTAACCAAAATATCCATCATAAAAGTTTAGAAACCCGAAAATGAATTCTTTTCTAAAAAAAAACGGAGCGTAAAGAATATCTCAAAATTAAAGCCTTTGTCTTCAAAAAGCGGGTGCACTTCTCCCATCGCTTCATTTGCCACTCAGAAGATCGCCCGGTGTGATGAGGACCTCACTCCCACTAAGTTGTCGGGTCCGCTTGAACCCCCGTAATGTGAAACAAACATGATTAGTGGATCCCATATCCACCACCCACGAGAATGGGAGACATACGCCGCTAAACAAGTTTCAACAACTAGTGCGTGAGAATTACCTTTCTTTCCATCCCTCTTGGGTGCGGAACAGTCGACCTCAATGTCCTTTTCACCGCTAGTTGAAGCACTTCCCTTAATTTGGCTTGTTCCTCCACCACCCTTCTTCACCTTATCTTTGCCATTGGAAACACTTGAGTTCACTTGCTTGTGGCCTTTGTTCCTTTTATTGTTCTTACCACCCCTTGGTCTAGAAGAAGAAGAAGGTTCGTTTTGCCACCAAGGCTTGGCTTTTACGCCCCAATATCGCCTCTGCCGAGACTAAAGCTTACAACGGATCAGGCATCGAGAACTTCGATTATTCATCCGGTAGTTCAACTTTGAATTGTTCAAAGCTTTTCAGAAGATGGGAGCATGAAATCGATTTGGGTCTCGATATCGTATTCGGCGCCAAGTACCTCAAGTTTATTAAGGTGAGCCATCATCCGGAGAATGTGCTCCACTACGAGGCGTTCCTCCACCATTTTCATAGAAGCAAGTCCCTCATGGTGATCGACGAGCCACGCGGTTCGATGTTGAAACATCGCTTTAAGACTAGTCATGATTTCCCTTGGCCGGTCTCAACGTTCGGTGTTGGTGTTGCAACACATCGACATAAAGCCAAGATGGTACACTTAGCCATTTTCGTTAGACCGCTCCCGGTCAAAGATACTCTTTCTTAAGCTGTTTTTAGTGGACTCATCGATGGTTTATCCGGTTTAGGTGTGGTGAGAACCCGATTATGGCTTTGTGCGATGAGGACAATAGTGAGTTTTCGATTCCAATCAACAAAATTTTCTCCAAAGTGAGCAAATTGTCTTTCGATTATATTGAGCGATTGGATTAAAAAGGTTGCAACATGATGAAATGAAATAAACAATAATATGCATAAGCACAAATATATCACAAGGTTTGATCACATGCATCATATTAAAATCTCAAAAAAATATGAACATCATCGCCCAACATCTCAAAAGCAGTTTAAATAAGCCCGTGGGGTGGGTCATTATTTAAACACATTCAAGCGGGTTACAAACAAAACGATTACAAACCTTTAATATCCAGATTAATAGTTGGCTCCCACTTGACCAATATAAAATTGGCGGGGACTTGGGGAAGTATATGCATATCAATTTTATACCTAAGTAATAACCATGATTAAATCTGGGATTACTTATTTTTCGCTTTGATCGAGCCTCGTGGGGAGGGTCATCGTCGCCACTAGTAATAACCCACAATCATCCGTTTGGAATTCATTCATGTGAAACCTATCTTTTGGACAAAATCGCGTGGGGAATTTCTCCAAAAGAATTCACAAATAAATAAATCATGGAGGTCAAAATTAATTCAATTTTATTATCAGGAATAAAATTGTCAATTAATTATTTAAAACATACTTAGTAATTTTGAAGTTGAGATTTTTCAATTTGGCAACCCTCATGCAAACACATTTAAACAAATTAAATAAAGCATAAGATAACACAAATAAATCAAGCAAAAGCAGAAAAATAAACATATTGGGCACAAATTATCCAATTGTCATGGTTTGATTTTTCTTGGCTTGATCTTGAAGAAACACGTCTCAATTTCTCCCACTCGTTCGTCTCGAAAAAAAAATTGCTTCGTCTCTCGAACCGCCACATGACTTTTTCGCGGTAGGATGCACGCCCGATCCGGCCCCGCCACTTAACTGGGGCGACCCTAAGCGACCTCGGCACGCTTTGGCTTTGTGACCACCAGCCGCCAGCGCCGGCACGCCTCGGTAAGGTCGGCGAGTCCTCGGCGACAGCGCTCATCATAAATCGCGTGTCTTTCGTTCGCCCGCCTCCGCCTTCGCCCGTGTCCACCGGCGGCGCTTCGCGTCTCCATGGCGCCGCGTCATCCAAACCTCACTGTCGCTTCGGCACGGGCTTATCTCTGCTTGTCTTGTATGGCCCATCATCCTCATCTCGCCTTTCGGCCGCCCGACCTCGCCGCCTGCGCCCATGCGTGCCGGCTAGCAGCGCCCGCCTTAATATGCACGGTTTTGGATTTCGTCCTTTAATTCTTCATCTCTTCGTTCCGATCCGGTTACAATTTATTTACAAAAATAAATAAACCTAGATCTAGACTAGTCTATTACATTGATCAAATCAAACAAATCCTAGTCTACTCGTGGATTTTCTCACGCGAGCAAAAACAAACCCAGAGCGAATCGAATTAAAAAACCACGGTTTATATGCATGCAAAATAAAACATTAAAATCCATGACAATTGGATACCGCAAAGCAGATCTAGCAGTTCTACTATCCAATTTCAAATTTAATGTCATTTAATTAAATTACAATTTAAAAAATTCAGAGCAAAGCGTGGCTATGATACGAGTTGTTGGGGAATGAGTTGCACAGATCTATTAGGGGTGAATATTCAAATACAAATTTAATTCATTAATTATTACTAGCATGAATTAATCTTATATTAATTCAAATAATAATTGCAACAACATATCATGCATATAAAAAGCCACGTAAAACCTACGACGCGGAATCTACGGGTTTACGTGTGAGCGTACCTCTCGGGATGGCAAAGTGGCTTTGGTCGGACGGACTAACCAAAAAGGACTTCCCAAGTATTCCCTTAGCCCTTGCTCGACAATCGGTGGAATGATACTGCGAACAATTAACAAAAGGAAAAAATAAACTTTGTTGCACCACCAACATGTGGATTTGCTAATATTTCCAAAGACATGGAATTGTACTTGGGAATGAACTAATCATCCCTATATATAGGAGGGAGGGTGGGCCGAAATTTGTGTTGTTTTTCAATGTGGGATAAGACTTTTCTTGGTCACCAAGAAATCTTGAATACATCCCATATATTCTCTTTCCCATAATTAAAATATTCCACAAAAATCCACCTCCTCTATTTTATGGAATTTTCGAAAAATTATTGTGCAAGAATCCAAGATTTGGATCTTCTTGAATTTATGAGATATTCTTGTATTTCAAGAAATACATATCTTCCATAATATCTTTTCAAGAAAATCAAGAAAATCTTTCTTGCCCAATTATATTTCCAAAATTTGAAATTTCATTATGTATAACCAAGTGGGAGATTTCTTGAATTTAATGAGACAATCTTGTATTCCAAGAATACATATCTTCATTCCATAACAAAATTCAAAGAAAATCTTTCTCCCTTTTTATCCATAATTTTAGAAAATAAGAGGAAATATAAAGCAACAATATTTATTTTATTTTAATCACCTTTTAGGTTATTGGACTATATGTTGGGCTACTCAGGGGGCTTTAGGAGAATTAAGATTGGACCTTCTAATGGATCTTGAATATCTAATATTGAGCCACAATATAATTCAAGCCCATAAATATTAATTAATCCCACTACATAATTAATATTGCACCATCCATCTTAACCCATATTACAGTCAATATGGTTCCGGTCATTATTTCCGTGTTTAAAATTATCTAGCCCATTAATTAATTCAAGCCCTTTGAAATAGCTTTCCGTTAATTAATATCTTTTGTCCTTGGTCGAGGAGCGGTTCAACATTATTATCCATACAGGAAACTAATTCCACTTGCAAGATTTGGTATGATAAAACTTATGAACCTCCCAAGGGGGGCAAATCAAGCAAGCGTACTTGCACACGATTTTCGTATTAAATCTTAGCAATCACATGTGACCAATAATATTGCCCAAGATAAAAATGTATTGAATCTCTCTCTGATTCGCTACCCATGATAAGTCAAAGCAATAGTTACCAATCCCACGTGATCCTATTTAAGGGACGAAGGTTAAGAAATAACGAACCATCGAGGTCTAATTCTTCCTTGTTGAGTTCAAGAATTTATCCTCCCCAGTAGGTCCTATTCAACAAGATCACCATGCACTAGTGTAATCTCTTGGTCAAGACAAACCAATCGAGCCTTACACATCAACCTTTCGCGATGGTTGTTCATTTCCATCTAGGTCGTGAATGGCATACTTTTTAGTTACAAAGGATCGCATTAATTTAATCTTACGTGATCGGGTATCACTAAATTAACTCTGATTGTAACACGCATTTAATTATTGAGCAGATTATCAAAGAAATATATATAACATTCAATCATATTTAAAGCATCAGTGATAAACAATTTATTTCAGTAAATAAGTCTGAAAAATCAGTTTCGATTATACAAAGTAAAAGCATACTTTTCAGTATAATCCCAACATTTTCCAGTTCGGGTTTTTTTGTATAAATAACCCCCTGACTCCCCCATTGTATCTTGCACTACTTGCACTATCTTGTATGGTCAAACAAGAATAAATAGTAGATCTCTCTGGCTTGGGTAGTGCCTTGGATGTAGTCGGTTTTGATTTAACCGGGTAACCAAATTGTTTGTTCTCTAAATTCAGTAGTTCCATTATTTTTTCCTATAATTGTTTGCTTTAATTCCTAACAACTGGTATCAGAGCATCAGGTTAAAGGGATCTGTGGAGAGCAATTATGATGGCTGAAGGGAAATCGCCTGTTGAGAAGTTTCATGGAACAGATTTTGGATTTGTCGTTCGGTATGCGGCCGGGCACAACCACTGAACGTCCGAGAAAGCACAAGGCTCGAAAGCAAGGTTGGTTGGTCGGCGTAACCCTTCGACCAAAGCCCCGAGTTGAGGCGGGTTCAAGGCGATTCACGGAGTATGGGCGTTGCTTGGAGTAGGTGGTTGGATCAAGATCAAGATGGGCATTGACACGTGATCGAGATCGTTATATCGGGTTAGATGCAAGTTCAAGATGGGCGTTGAACCGTGCACGAGATCGTTGTATCGGGTTCATGCAAGATCAAGATGGGCTTTGACACGTGGTCGAAGTTCGTTGTATCGGGTTGGATGCAAGATCAAGATGGGCGTTAGACACGTGCGAGATCGTCTGCGGGGAATCGGTGGCGAATGATTCAAGGAATGTTGTGGGAAGTTGTTTGGTTACGGTGCGAATCAAAAAAGCGTTGAGGGCATTGCTTGGATCGAATGGATGTGAGGGTCGAGGTTGCGGTCTTGTGGGCCTTGATGTCTGAGTTCGAGAAGGATGTTGTGGGGCGTTGCTTGGATCAAGTGTGGATTCGAAGTCGAGCGTTGAGGGACATTGCTTTCGAAGTTCGTGGTTTTTCGCCGATGAGAGATTGGGAAGGCGAGTTACGATTGAGTCGGTCTCGGGTGGGAGATTGTTGGGATTGTTGGAGTCGAGTTGCGGAATGAGTCCGGGGAGGACAAGGCGTTCGGAATGAGTCCAGGGAGGACAAGACGTTCGACCTAGTTGAGGTCGTGCACTTCCGCTCCAGTGTCAGTCTCCAGGTGGGAGATTGTTGGGTTATGGAGCCTGAGTGAAACGGGATGCAGGGCGCAGGAGGCGCTCGACCAGAGCTAGAGGTCGGCGAGTGTGCTCGGTCGGCGCCCCCTATCCGGCGCCATGAGGGCGCTCGAGCAATGTATGTGATCGAAGGAAACAGCTCGACCAAAAATTGAGGTCGGCGTGTTCCGAGGCCTATATCTGTGAGGCCCGGATTTCATCTTTTAGGGTTTCGGTTGCACTACTTGCACTATCTTATATGATATAGTAAATCTCTCCTGGCTTGGTAGTGCCCCCAGACGTAGTCATTCCTGACGAACTGGGTAATCAAATTGTTTGTTCCTTAATTCGTTGTTTCCATTATTTTCTCCATAATTGCTTGTTTAATTCCTAACAAAAAGGAGTGATCCTTGTTGTCAAGTTAGGGCAATTAAAATTTGACAAGTAATCAGTTTTCTAAAGTTTTGGAATTATACGTGTGTGTTGGGCTAATTTGTATTAGGTAAAAGTTTTTATTTTTCTTTCGAGGGATTATTCTAAATTGGAGTATACTACTCTATGTTTTCACAAGTTAGGGTCATAGTCACAGTCATTACTCATTAACCTCCTTTTCTTAATCTCGTTTTGGAATCATGTTTAGTCAAATGGTAGGGGTCAGGTTAGGTGGCTCACTTTCTTTTCTATCTTCAATAATTTATATTTTATCCCCTTTAAAGTTCCCTTTACATATTTTCAACTAAAAAATTAAAAATTAAAAAAAGATGTTTACAGTTCACACTTCACACTTCACACTTCACACCTACTATGATTTCCCAAGATTGCCATTAAACGTGGCTTTAAACAAGGCGTATATTCTAATTCGATTTAAATATCGCCGTCTCTTGATTGCAGAATTCGGTTTTGAGATGGAAATTCTAATTCGATTTAAATATGGCCGTCTCTTGATTGCAGAATTCGGTTTTGAGATAGAAACTTTAAATTTCAAATTTCAAATTAATTCATCTCGATTTCGGTATCATTATCATTAAGTGAAATAAATCGTAATTATGAGAATTGTAACATTTGCAAGCTGTTTATTGTATGTTCATTATTATATACTACCTATATTATTTTCTGGTTACTATTAAATCCATTAATATTTGATTACTATTTCTCCGGTGAACCAGATTTATACATTAATTATGTTATTGTTATATGGAGTATAAAAAATATCACTGTTAAGTCTGTTATGCATGAAAAAAAAATTTATTGTTTAAAAATATAAAATACTTTTTTTTTGAAAACCAATTGAAATTACACGCAAGAAAAACAAGTATCGAGAAGGCCGTCCTAGACCCAACAATAAGGGCTCTCGAACGAGCGAGAGTTCCTAGAAAGAGCATGTGCCACCAAATTGAAATTCCGAGAAATTCATCGAACTTCAAACTGACTATTTTCATCCAAAATACTGTGGGACGCAGCAATATAATCTCCAAATAAACAATGAGAGTTTTTGTGTATAACAATAATAATTTTTATCCATAACAGTGATAATTTTTACACAATAACAGTGATACTAAAAAATCAAATTCACCGTGAATTCGAATTCACACAAATTTTTGTCTTTTTCTTTCATTTTTCGTTGAGAAATTGAAGCCCAAAAGTGTTGGTTTGGTTGGATGTTAAGTGTTGTCACAATAGTAACATATTTGTAAAATGAAATTATAAACACAAATGTGGCGCAAACATTACATATAAATTTGAATTCTAGTCGCTTCCAAACATTTTATTCTCCAACACATGGAGCCAAGAACAAACAACAAAACTCATAACATAACTATGGGCGAGCAGAATATGGTAAAAATCGAAAAATCGAATCGAACCGAAATATAAATTCGGTTCGGTTAAATTGGTTTTCGGTTCGTGATCGGTTTTGCATTTTAAAAAAATTGGTGTTCGGTTTTGGTTCGATTTTTTCGATAAATATACCGAATCGAACCGAAATATTTACTTATATATATATATATATATATATATCCAAATTTTTGTGTTATTAAATGACTTAATTCAATAATGTTAAAATTTTGGTTTTTTCGGTTTTAAATCGAAACAGAACCGAAAAAATTCGGTTCGATTTAAACTCGATTTTAGACTTAAATGGTTCGATTTCGGTGTATTATGGTGTGAAATTCGATTAATTCGGTTCGATTTATTCGGTTCGGTTTGATTTAATTTTTACCGAATGCTCACCCCTAAACATAACAGCCAATTTAAAATACACAAAAGTGAATATAATGATCTTGAAATCAATTTCGACTATATATTAATTTATATAATCCAATTGGAAAACAACACTAACGAGTTACGATGTCGATAAGTACAAATTGCAGGACAGAATTTCCACTGTCGGAGACACAGACAAAACTCATCAGAGCCGACGGCAAAAACTAAACACAAAAATCACAAAAAAATTAATTTCTTTTATTAAAAACATAAAAACACCATCCCAATTCATGATGCTCAGATAATACCCCTACAAACACCCAAAAAAAAAAAAAAACCTAATTAATACTAATATATCTCTCTAAAATATTTACGGCAAAAAATTCCAATTTTGCCCCTCTAGTCTTGAACAAGCATAGGATTTCTGTCATCATCAATTGAAACAGAATTCCTCTTAATAAACTCCAAGCAATCAGCTATGGCTTCCGAACAGAAGGAATTCGAGTGGGCCATCGTTCTTACAGCAGAAAAAGAAGTAGAAGAATATCCATATCTATTTCCATATCCATCAACAGAATTATCTGTCTGATTATTCCTCCCTCTCCTCCTACAAATTACTATTTTTCTCCTCAGCGAAACCACACAATTCCTGTAAGAACCCCTCCATCTTCTGAAAATTCTACAAAGGTGCAAGAAATTGGTGCGCAGCCTCTGAACGGAGAATCTTCTGGAATTGAGACGAATTCCACAGCATTTCTTGCTCGTCATTTTGTCGCTCATATTTTATTGTCAGAAAATCAAAGACTTTGTTGGAAATAAAAAGGGTATATAAAGAGGGGGGGATTTGTGGTGGGGTTATTGCAATTTGGGGAGGGCAATAATTTTTTTCTAAAGTTGTTGGGAGATGGAAAGTGCGTGGAAAACGATGGCTATTTTGGACTTTGTCCGGTTTTACGCGGAATTTGTAGTATAGTATCACAAACAACGTGTGTTTGTTTTTATACTACTCCATTTACAAGTACTTTTCTTTGTGGAGCAACTTTTAAATTACACTAATTTCGTTTCACATTAAATGATCAATAATTAAATTTAAAGGTGAATTTGAATTTTGATTTTACGTACCTGTTCTACACTGAATTTAAACATTCATCTCATAAAATATAATTAATGAGATGATCTTAAAAAGGATATTGTACAGTTTGTACTACTATTTTTAGCATGCAGGACATTTGTTGATAATTTTTTGGGAAAATTTCCAGTTAAATTTGTTTACCTTATGAAATTTAAATCATTATGTTAATAAATTAATACTATAATATTTATTAATTGATACTATTATATTTAAAATCACACTCATATAAATTATGTCTATACACAAACTCTATCATTATTCTGTATAAAAATTAGCACAATTTATAAAATGCTTTATTTTTCAAATAGTGATAATATTATTTGTGCATAACAAGTTTTTCTGTATAACAGTGATAATTTTTTTACATAATAATATTATTAAAAACATATAATTCAACGAACTAGTTCATACAAAATTTTGTTGTTTATAAAAAAAATAAAAAAAATAATAAATATAATAATATCAACTTCATACTATACGTAAATTTTACAAGATAATTTTTGTAATTTTTATATCCAAATTGGAAGAGAAAGAAAGTATTCACTTTGATTGAAAATAAGGTTTTCTTTACCAATTTCAAACAGGAAAAAGTTTTCTACCACTTTTTAGTCAAATAATCCATATATCATTGCAATTGTTGCAAAGTTTTCTTTATCTACACAGTCCACCACTATCCAATTTTCACCAATGAACAAATTGGTCTTTCATGGAACAAATTCGATCCGAGTTAAAACAGCCCCGAAACAAATTCGTTTTCAATTAAAATTTGGGTAGGATCGGGTGGGGGTGAGGCGTGACCCACTGCATGTGGGCGGGGGAAATCCTGGACTTTAAAATCTAGGATTTTAAAATCCTAATGAATAGTAAAATTGTATGTTTGTTTTGAGATTTTATAGGGTAGAATTATATAGGATTGTAAAAAAATTAATTGATTTGTATTATTATATTATTATAGTAATGATTGAATGATTTAGTATTGTGTTGAAAATTGTGTAAAAGTGATAATGTTATTATTAATGGGAATAGATGCAGATGTAGGGTTTAGGTTAGGTTTTAAATTGAATTTTGAAATCCTGATTTTAGTATTGTATTAAATGTGTATATGGAATTGTAAAGTCCAAAGTTCGTCCGAAATAGTCTCAAAACAAGCATACCCTTAGGATCTCCAAAACAAATTCATTCAAAATTAGAATTAGCGCTCCACTACCTAAGATCCCGACGTCCCGAGTTCAAGACACGGAGTGACAATATTTATTCCCTCCTGTGGTGGTCCCCCTTTTGTAGGGTTGCGGTTGCGGTTGAGGTGCGGTTTCAGTTCCGAGTTGCAGTTTCGGGTGGTCCCCTCTTGTGATGATTGCAGTTCCGGTTTATAGCGAGATGAAATGATGTTACTATACTCGGTAGTAGAAGAAATTATTATAATTGATTATATTAGGAAACTATTGTAATTGATTACTTTAAAAAAAATAGAATTAGGGCAAAAAATTTGGGTAGAATCGTGTGGGATTAAGGTAAAACCCACTATGAATCTTTTTAGGGTATATTGATTCAAAAAATTGATAGAAATGAATACCTTAATTTTTTTTATTTTTTTTTGTTAAAGTGAGTATTTTTTTCATTTTTTAATCAAAATTTGTATAAGAACACCTCATATAATGTGATTTGTATAATAGTGAAAATGATACTCACTTTGATAAAATTACTATTCAGAAGGTAAGAAATATCACTTATAATTTTCTCATATAATTTATTTTTTTATATTTTTTAAGATCTTTTTATCTTGAAAGTAATTTTTTTAAGGATGTGTCAAATGTACACTCAGCTTCACCGTGCACTAATAGTTCATTTTAGAATCGTGCAACTTGTTACACTGAAAAGTGTAATTTGTTTATACTGAATCGTGCAACTATTTTTTTCATATTAATAGTTATACGGTTTAGTGTAAATAAATTGCATTTTCCAGTATCATAAATTGCACGATTCTAAAATAAATTATCAAGTATACGATGGAGCTGGATGCATACAAAACTTAAAGTCTTTTTTCTAATTTATTGTAACTATATTAATATATGACGAGCCGCTTTTGTGTTTATTATACCCCCTCCGTCCCGTGATTACTACAACACTTGTTTTATTTGGATGTCCTAACATTACTGCAACACTTTCAAAATTAAAATAAATATAATATTAATATACTCACAATATCTTTATTTTATTCCACTCAAAATTACTAAAATCTATTTTACGTGTCATTTTCAATATTGCAATCATCTCTTCACGGAGGAAATAATGAAGACGGAAAAATCAGCGCAATGGTGGGGGGACAACGAGACAAAAACAAAGAAAAAAAAATAGGCGCATAGGAATCAAGTGATTGAAGTTGTTGTAGGATTGGATAGGTACTACGACAAAGAGCAGCAATGTGTTTACCTAATTAATTTGCTTTTGCTCTACTTTTTTATTCAAATATATAGTATCTAGTTTCGTCTTCAAAAAAAAAGTGACATTCAAAGTTCAAACACTGAAATTAATGTTATCTAATTTATAAGAGATAAACTTATTTTAATTAGTACTAGGAGATGATGGCGTTGTGGATTTAATTTACATGATATGTTTTGACGATAAAAATTAAATGAAATTTTTTTGAGAAAATGATATTGAGAAAAACAATAACATTATATAGAGAGGTTTAGAAAAAAATAATAAAAAAAAAAAAAAAAAGTGATTTAATAAATAATAAAAAAATAATAAAATCGAATTAACTTAGTTTTTTCCATTTATCTTGGTTCAAACATTTGAAATTAATGTTTCCCGAGATAATATGATAATTGAAAATTTTTAAAAAAATCGATTAAAATTTTCTCCCTTTTATGTGTATTTGCCCTTAATATGATAATTTCAAACTTCCGACAAAAATGTTGTGTGTATATTTTTTCAGTCAAATAGCAATTATTGTTAAGAATATTTAAATAATAATAATTAAAATTAATTTTGAAAAAAAATATATTCTTAATTTGTCTTAAAAACCAGATAATGACATCTATTAAAAAATGAATAAAGTATTATTTTTAACAGGATAATTTTTCGTTTTCAAGCTCAATAGACAAGCTCGTTATTACATAGCCATATAAAATTTACAATAGTATTTTTATTTTTTTGGGGCATCTTTGTCAATTACATATGTAGCAATCAGTTTTGAAGTTATAAGATGGGATGATATATTTTGGATTTGGACTTTACGAACTGATGGAGATATAATAAATACATTATGTTGATGGAATGCTCTGATTTTTTTTTTTTTTTTTTTTGAAAAGGGAATGATCTGAATTTTTATAGCACACCGGTGACCCTATCATGATCTCATCCCCCGACATAAAATGTGATTTTTTTTAGGAAAATATTTGTGGTTTAATGTGCATTTATGGAATTTGAATGTATATTGTATATTTTTGTAATAAATTCGAATATTTATGGTGTATTTAATCTATACTATACAATCTTGAAAAAAATATTAAAAGTTATAAGTAGGTTACCCAAGTAATTAACTTTTTTTCCTTTTTTTGTCAATTTTCTCGCCCACTTTTTTATGATAGATTCATATAAAGTTAAAAGTTTTGAGACAAAAAATAATTAGACTAACAAATCTGTGAATAAAAAATAAAGAATAATAAATATTAATCATCATCATAATAATAATTAAGAGTAGCTATAACAATAATTATAATTGTTGTAATCAAAACAATGCACATCTACTGACAATTGAGACCAGACAAGATCGATGATGGCATGAGGTACTAACTATAATTTTTTTTTTATCGGACAAAGTTAGTTGTTAGTAGTTAGTACACCAACCACCCAAACACTCCACAAATTCACCAGAGGCACCCTATAAGAATACATTTTGATTTCAAAGCTAAGAGTACGTTTCGATTCACCAGGACTAAGCCACCTGGTTGAGGTGCTAACTATAATTATTTTCTTGTATTTATTGTTTATTTTATTCAATATATTGAAAAATGATATTATTAGAATAATTAAAACTTAAGTACAATTACAACAACTTTAGTACGATTACGCTAATTAAGGATAATAATAATTAGCTTAATTATTTGAGTCGACTCAAGCTAGCTAACCAATTCAAATTTCAAAGTTAGGAGTACGTTTCGATTTCAAAGCTCATAAGAATAAGATTGCTTAATTAATTAACTTGCGATTATATAGAGTGCAACAAGCCATAAATAAATAAATTTAAACAGCTTGAGTTTTTATATTAAGCCTACCAATATTTCGTGAGACGGTGAACTAAAGTAATACTTTGGAAAATATTGCTTACTTTTATATAAAAAATATATTTTACACTATTTGAAAAGGAAATATTTTACAATTCAAAGTTTACTTATTAGTTATTAGTTAAAAAAACTATGGTAGATTTGTTGTTTAAATAGAATAATTCTTCCCCAACAATAAAATTAGCTCCAGAGTAGTAGTTCGAGTTCCTTAAAAGGTATTTAAATCATTAAATGTAATGACTAATGAGTTGATTTTAGGTAATGGAACGTTATGCTGATATTTGAATCTCCAAATAATTGGTACTTAAATGTTTTAATAAATCAGACGGCTATGAATTCAAATCTAAATTAGCCCAAACTACTAGACAAATAAAAGTGAGCCCAAATATATTTTGGGCTCGAGCCCCATAGACCATAGTCTTTCAATCTTAAAGGACCATCCTTGCAGCACTTGAGAGTTGATTTCCAAGAAATACTTTGTCTTAGAAATTTTACACTTGATCATAATGTTCTTCATACCATTATACGTATGTGTATGTAAGTTAAAACTTAAAATCTGGTATATGTCTGTTTGTTAATTATATTAATTTCTATCTTAACTGAGTCTATTATTTTATTATAATATATAAATTTATATTTTCCCGTTGATATATCAACTGGCAACTGTTAAACTATAATCGATTTCATTACATTTAAGCTAATATTACTATACCATTCTACCTGATTTAAAACTCCAAACCTACATAAAGATGTAAAATTAATTTATTTATATTAATTTATGAAAAACTATAGAAGGATAACTTTTTATTTTCACACCAACCCAAAAAAAATACTAAAACTTTATTCCTCTATGAAATATACTTAATAACCCAATATATCTATTATAAATGAATAAACTTTTCCAAAAATTAATAAATTGACACGTGGCGAAATTGATGAGAGAAAGACATTCGCATAAAATAATAAAACTAAAATTATAACACTCCTTTAAATTAGATTTATATATAAAAAAAAATTATTATTTGTGTTAAAACTAACACTCTTATGCACAAAAACTTTAATTATTTAAAAATATAATATATATTTTTAAACAACGATAATTTTTATACGTAACAATGATAGTTTTTTATACATAACAATAATACTAAAATAACTGAATTCACGATGAACTCCATTGACACAAATTTTTTGTCCACTTTTAGCTCATTTTATCAAATACCCCCTACATAATGCATATCTTAATTTTCCATACAAATTCTACACCCTATAGAAAGTATCTCAAATTTCAAAACAAATTCTACCCCCTACCTAAAGTATCAAAATTATTTGTATTAGATGATGAAACCTATCAAACGAAGCCTATGTTCATGGATATACCGAGTAAGCACTGATTTAAAAAGAGTGGATGAATTTCTGGTTCCATTTGACTTCATTTATTGTAATAAAGTTTCAACTTTTTTAAATATTACTATAAGGTTTCAAATGGTGATGTAATGACCTTAATATCCTTAATAAGACATTTTTAAGCTTTTCCTCCTTCCAATGCACTTAGTCCCAACCAAACTCCACCTTTCTTCTTCCATTTTATATAGGCGTCATTTTCAATATTTCAATGTAGACTTTTTGAATTTTTTTTTATTCATTATAAAAAAAATATTTAATATAGGGGGCTAGAATTTTTACAATATCGTATTCACTATATTTTGCACATTATAATAAGGAACTATATTTCATTACACTTTAAAAATTACATATTTATAATGTAAAAAATTACAAAAATCTAAATATCTAAATACAAAAATTTACATATCATCATCTGCTGAAAAAAATTGATACATCTTCGACATGCACATATGCACAAACACGTGAACATATGCACAAATACATGAACATATGAATAAAAATGTGAAGAAAATAAAATCCAGAAATCAACAGATCTATCTTCGTCTCCCTCCACCATCTTCTTCCAATAAATCCAGAAAATCCAGATTTCCTAGAAAAAACTTAAAGAACCAAAGATCCATCTTCTTCTTCTTACATCAATAAACCAAGAAAATTCAGATTTTCCGCAGCTCGATCTTCAACATCACCACTCTCTGTCACCACCAACCGCCAATCTCTTCAAACAAACCTCCAAACCCAAAAAAATTAAATTCGAAGAAGGCAGATTCAGAATATAAGACAATAACAAAAAAAAAAAATCTAGATTTTGACGCCATGATTCCTTGATTTAACAATCAAACTAAAAAAATACAATAAAATCCAGAACATGTGTACATCATCTCCAACACATGAGTACGAGCAAGGATCTAAAAAAATAAATTCAAATAAAATACAGACACTATCAAATCTAGAACGTGAATATCAGATCTCTAAAACAGAGTAGTAGCATTATCAAAACTTTTTCCACTGCATCGTCTTCATTTTCGCCAACAATCAGAAAACACCCAACACCCAAGAAATAAAAAATCACAGAAACAAAAAATACATCAAAAAATAGATCCAAAAAAATAAAATCACAAAAACCCAAAAAAATCTCAACTAAAAAATCATTTCTAATTTTTAAAAATCCGTGAATTCCAAATTTAAAAAAAAAACCCCAAAAAACGTCAACCATCTTCATCCCCGACCATGGAGGCCGCGAGACGGGGGTTGGGGCTTTTTTTATTTTTGGGCTTTTCGCCGGCGATAGACAGTCGGCTTCGAGCACGACGGCAGTTCGACAACAGGCGGTGGTGAAGGCAGCCGCAAATCTAGGGTTCCGTCGGCGGAGGAGGATTTGGGTTTGGAGGGGAGGGAGGGGCGGTAGGGCAGGATGGGGGGGAGTGTTTGCAGATTTGGGGTTTGAATTTGGGTGGTGGTGGAGAGAGGGGGAGGGGGCGGCGGGCGGCTGGGCAGGATGGGGGGGTGTTTGCAGGTTTGTGTTTGCTGAGTGGTGGTGGAGAATGATGAGTTTTGGGTGGTGTGTTATATGTACTGGTTTGGATAATTTAATTAAGAAAGGTTGTAATAATGTCATAATATTTAAATTTGGAACCTAGTAGTAATACAAAAAAAAATTGGAACCTAGTAGTAATATTGTCTCAAATATGGAACCTAGTAGTAATTATCTCATTTAAAAATGGGCTTTTGGATGATAACATCAAGCGATGAATTTTGTACTGGCGCAGGTTATTAGCACCCCCATTTTTAGGAAATACATCACCTAGATCACTTCACCCCTCACTAGATTAGTATACTATCACTGTAATTCCTAAACTACCCCTCATTCCCTCTTAACCCTTCACCCAATTGCTTGCAAATTTAGCCACGTTCAAGCATCCCCACCACCATAGAAGTTTCTGAAATCGTTACAACCTCTACACCGTCGCTACCATCCACTGCGTCACAGACTCCACCCACCACACTACAATATCCGCCCCACCACACCTTTCTGCAAACTTCTTCTTGCTGCACCGAACCGCCAATTCCTCTTGATGCACCAAACCACCAGCACCCTCTCCCACAAATTTCCCTTCCCCGTTGTCGTCTGCCTCCATTTGAATACACACATATGAATGAATCGCTACAAGGTTATTTAAATTTTGTGTAATAAAAAATATGGCAATTTTCAGATCTGGTTTTCCAAAAATACATACGGTTTTCGGAATTTGTTTCCGAAATTTTGGTGTATTTTCGATTTTTTTTGCCGAAAATCATTTTTTTTTAATGAAATTTTGGTCTCTTTTCGAAGATTCTTGTCGAAATCTGTCATTTTTTTCAAAATATTTTAGCGAAAATTTGTCATGATTATTTTTTTACGAAATCTTATTTTTCTTTTTCAATTTTTTTTTTATAATTTTAATTTTTTTCAATTTTTTTTTATATTTTGATTTAATATAGTATGAGTGTGGTGCTCTCAATTTTTAGCGGCGGCAGTGTACGGTTGAGGCAGGCCCAATCTGATGAGAGAGGGAATTGATAGAAATTAGGGTTTTAGTTCAAAGGGCATTATAATCTTTTCACATGTAAATTTTTTAATTAAAATTTTAAAATGGTGTATTTCCTAATAATGGGGGTGCTAATAACCTGCGCCTTTTGTACTGGACGACCCTTGAAACAAGATTTTACTTCTCATGTTGGTCTAGTTGTACTTGTTGTAAGTACTCTTTACTTGCTAAAAAAAAAAAGGCCCATCACTTTTTTTTTTGATCAGTAAAAGGTTGTATTTTATTAAGGGGCAAATAAAAAAACCCACAGAAAGAAAATTTACAATTAATTACAGGTCAAGACAAAGTCTAGGATTTGTAAGCCAAACATTGAAAGAAAATTCACCTGATCCTATTGATTTAGCCAAATACCAACTCCAGAATCTGCCCTTTATTTCCTCAACAATCTTGTCACATCTAAACTGTGAATTCTCGAAAATCTTCTTGTTCCTCCAAGTCCATATCACCCAAACCACACAAACCCAAAAACCTAATATGTAGGAGTATGTGTTAATTTCTTAATATTTTAAATTTAGCATATACTATTGTTGGGATATTTTAGTTTTGATTAATTATGTCAAAACATTATCAACTTGTGTTATTGAAGCTAATTTACAGATAACAAGTTGAGGGGGAACGAAAGAACAAGTTGAGGGGGAACTCACTTAAATCGGGCGTAGATGATCGAGATCGAGATCGATTTAGGTCATGAGATTTAAACCGATCGAGATCGGATGAGTTAGATGAGTTCCGAAGTTAATCGATGAGTTTGGGCAAAATCGAAGAGAAGAAAAGCTAAGCCCGGTGATCAAAAGATCGATGACGGAAATGAACTGATCGGATGATCGGAAGAACAATGAAATGATATGGTGATCAAGAGCGCATAAGCCGACAAAGAAAGATCAAGATCGGAAGAGAAGGTTGCAGATCGGAAGAGGAGCGGATGAGACCGATCGAGATCGACGTGATCGAGATCGAGCATGAAGAAGATGAGCGGATGATCAAAATCGACGGATTGAGATCGGATGTGCTAAACCGATATGCTAAACCTAATATATCGACCGATGCTATCCCGAGATGTTGATCCGAAGATGTGTTGATCCTCGATCGAAATGAGCCGACGAGGGGCAAAGAAGAAATCGATACTTTGAGTCAAAGTGTGACTGAAGGTCGATGGATCGACCAGAGAATCGAACTCGGTCCACTGAGTGTCGATTATGCTCGATCGCATAAGGTCCGGCCAAGAGAAGTCTTTCAATCAAGTATCCCGAGGCTCAGATAAACCCGAGGCTCGGATGAGAAATCGAGACTCAGGATAATCGAAGACTCAAGATGTCTCAAGACACCGAGACTCAGAGAATCTGAATGATTCCAAAGGCGAGAATCGAGGAATATAGCCGTTGGAATCACCGACGTGGACCAATGAGAAGAAGAAGACAACCAAACTGAAGAAGTTGTTGTATTTTACAAGAATAGTATGGATTTGAATGTGATTTTCTCCAACGGTAACATTCAAATCTACACTATAAATACAAGGTCTTTCATCATTCTAATGTGTGGATCGTGGAGATTATAAGACGAGATGCCACAGAGTCAAAGAGAGTTATACCCAAAGCATTCCCACCCTAGAACACAAATCGTAGATATACAAATATGTTCAAGAGTGTTCTAGAACTCAATCTAAGCAACCCACGATGTATCCTAAGCTTAGAGAGATTTTTCCAACCTTAGCATTGAGGCTAAACAAATGTAAGGGAAAATCTCAACCTAGTTGAAACCAAACAAACCTTACCCAAATCGATCGGTTAAGTTTGTAGGTGAGTGTGAACTTCGGTAAACATCTAAAGAATCCCGAATGGGAGGGTAGGCAATCCCGAGTGAGGGTGATAAGTCCCGTTGGAGTGTGAACTTCAGTAAATATCTCAGAGGCAATCCCGTGGAGGGTGATAAGTCCCGATTGAGTGAGAGCTCGATAAATATCTAGAGGCTAACCCGAGAGGCCGATAAGTCCGGTTGGAAGGAATTTCTAGAAGGCAGGGAGAGTGGATGTAGGAGCTTGAGCCTCCGAACCACTATACTTTGTTGTGTTGTTTACTGCTTTTACGTTCTTATCTTGTCATATGCATTTGATTATAAGCGAAACACAACACATGAGCTTAAAAAGAGAAATTTGGAATCACTCTGCCCTCACCCCTGTTTTATATGCATCGCATGAAATGTTTTGCTTCCGCACGCGTAAAATGGGTTTTAATCGGGACCATCAATTGGTATCAAAGTAGGAGTTCTAAAGTTCATTAATTTCAAAGTGAACACCTGAACTGATCTTTTTAAAAGAAAACCCGTTTATTTGAAAATGCATATATTCTAATGTTTTGGCTTCATTATCAAAAAGGGAAATTGTTGGGATATTTTAGTTTTGATTAATTATGCCAAAACATTATCAACTTGTGTTATTGAAGCTAATTTACCGATAATAAAAGTTGAGGGGGAACGAAAAAGAACAAGTTGAGGGGGGGTAAAGAACAAGTTGAGGGGGAAACGTAGAATCGAGATCGTAGATGATCGAGATCGAGACGAAGACCGACGAGATCGAGATCGGATGAGTTAGATGAGTTCCGAAGTTAACCGATGAGTCAGTGCAAAATCGGAGAGAAGAAAAAGCTAAGCCGGTGATCAAAAGATCGATGACGGTAATGAACTGATCGGATGATCGGAAGAAAATGGTCAGTGATATGGTGATCGAAGAAGAGCGCATGAACGATCGTCGGAAAGTTAAACCGACCGTAAGATCGAGAATAGAAGGTTGCGGATCGTAAGAGGAGCGGATGAGATCGATCGAGATCAAACGTGATCGAGATCAGATATGAAGATGAGCAGATGATCAAAATCAGACGTGATTGAGATCAGATGTGCTAAACTGATATGTTAAACCTAATATACTGACCTGATGCTATCCTGAGATGTTGATCTGAAGATGTGTTGATATGATCGGTCGAAATTGATCGATCGTGCAAAGAAGAAATTAGATAGCCTGAGTCAAAGTGACCTGAAGGTCAGGATGTCTGAATTCAGAGAACTCGGTCGACTGAGTGTCAAGATGCCCGATCGCATAAGGTCAAAGAAGTCCGCCAATCAAGTATCCCGAATCGGGATAAACCGAGGCTCGGGATGAGAAATCTGAGACTCGGATAGAATCAAGACTCAGTATGTCTCTGAAGACACTGAGACTCAGAGAATCCTGAATGATTCCAAGGCGAGGAATCTGAGGAATATAGCCGTTAGAATCAGCTGATGTGGATCAATGAGAAGAAGACAACCAGACTGAAGAAGCTGCTGTACTTACAAGAATAATATGGATTTGAATGTGATTCTCTCCAACGGTAACATTCAAATCCACACTATAAATACAAGGTCTTTCATCATTCTAATGTGTGGATGCGTGGAGATTATAACACGAGATGCTACAGAGTCAAAGAGAGTTATACCCAAAGCATTCCCACCCTAGAACACAAGTCTGTAGATATACAAATATGTTCAAGAGTGTTCTAGAACCCAATCTAAGCAACCCACGATGTATCCTAAGCTTAGAGAGATTTTTCCAACCTTAGCATTGAGGCTAAACAAATGTAAGGGAAAATCTCAACCTAGTTGGAAACCAAACAAACCTTACCCAAATCAGTCGGTTAAGTTTGTAGGTGAGTGTGAACTCGGTAAACATCTAGCAATCCCGAAAGGGAGGGTAGGCAATCCCGAGTGAGGGTGATAAGTCCCGTTGGAGTGTGAACTCGGTAAACATCTGTAGGCAATCCCGTGGAGGGTGATAAGTCCCGATTGAGTGAGAGCTCGTTAAATATCTAGAGGCGAACCCGAGAGGGTGATAAGTCCAGTTGTAAGGAATTTCCCTAGGAACAGGGAGAGTGGATGTAGGAGCTTGAGCCTCCGAACCACTATACTTTGTTATGTTGTTTACTGTTTTACGTTCTTATCTTGTCATATGCATTTGATTATAAGCGAAACACAACACATGAGCTTAAAAAGAGAAAAATTGGAATCACTCTGCCCTTACCCCTGTTTTATATGCATCGCACGAAATGTTTGCTTCCGCACGCGCAAAATGGATTTTAATCGGGACCATCAACTATTATCATAATTTTTAGTTTAATATATTATTTTAGAGAAACACTTATATGAGGCAGTTTCATGCTGAGACGGAGAGTAATTTGAATACTGACGTTTAATACTTTGAAAAGGACAAGTGGGTGCATGTTGAATATTTGTGCTAAATTATATTCTATCTCATCCTACCTCATATGAATCTTTGTCATTATTTTAATGTTCTCAACCCTCATTCACATTCACTCGCAGTTTTTTTCTTGAATTTTTTGAATTAAAAATGTATATTTTAGTGAAAAAAGTATATTATATAACTTTTAAAATGGATTAGATTATTTAAGCATTGGGAGGACTTTCTAGAGACACTCTAGTAGCATGTAGAAATTCGACAACTATTTTTTAGCAACTAATAAAATTTAAAATGAGTAACGTTTCAGTGTAGCAAATCATATATTACGATACTTTAAAAATTGGTGAATTTACCTAATGTTAGTCCACGCAAGAATGTGTCTTTAAAAATAAAAGGTAAATATACCAACATTAGGTAGATCACATGTTGAGATAAAACTGTGAAGATGGGCAAGTATAAAGTAGAAAGTTAAATAATTAATAATTACGGAACACCTTATATAAATTGAGAAAAGAGGAAAATAGTCCCCTTTGAGTACAAACAAAGCAAAGTCTACTTCAATGTTATTTAATATCCAAGAAAGACACCAAAATTGGTGAATTCTTGCGACGATAACGTGCAAGTTGACAGAAATCAGAACCTTTTTACAGTTTACCCAAACTGAATGCAACATATTCAAGCTCTTTTTTTTCTCTTTTATTTTTTAAACAAAAGAAATACATCTCAATCTCTGTTTTCCCGAATTAAATTTAATCAATGTACGTATATACTATTGAGCAGTAACTTGCATAATTTCAAAATACTTATCAAAAGATTAACCTAAGGAAATACTGCAAATTCATTAAGTATAAACATGAATAATTATATAATTATTTAAGTTTAGTAGAATGCATGGACGAAATAATTATATATTGAAACACTAAATTCCCACCATTCTAATTTAAATAAATGTAACTAAATCAAATTATTAATACATTAAAAACACTACCAAAGCCAAAGGAGAGAATCACCTAGAAAGCAAATAAATAAATAAGTACAGTATAATCGGCGCAAAATAATGTTGTTTGTATTAAAGAGAATAATTCTCACTGTTTCAAGATATAATGTATACTATAAAATAAATTATCCGGTGCTAAAGAACAACTTGTGTTATACGTAATTAATACACATCTCATGACTAGCTCAAGAAAAAAAAAATTCTGAAGAATTCGCCATGATATACCGGATCCATGCATAATATCATGAAAAATGGATACAAAATTTTGACATAACTTATTTTTCTTCCTTGATTTGTTTATGGTATATATGTTCTTGATTTGTAAATAAAATTGTTTATATTTGTTGGTTTAAATACCATTGTTATGTTTATGTATTATTATTGTTATACATAGACACTATCACTGTTATATTATGTTTTGAAAATAGAGTATTTTTAAATAGTGATAGTGGATTCCTTAATAGTTACTCTCTATCCCTTTCTTATTTGAACATTTATTTTTTGTAAGAGTTTTAATGTAAGAGTTAATATTTAATTTTAAAAACGAAAAACATTGTTTTAAAATTAGGGTTGAATAGTAAAATAATGACATATGGTATAAATAAAATGAGATAAATATAATTTGTGTGTATTGTAATATTAAAATGTTTCAAAAAATTTTGTAAAAAGGAGGAAGTTGCTTTATTACCATTTAAAAAAATCCTCAATTATATAAGAGTCATACCTTTTAGGCAAAATGTTCAAATACAAGAGGAGTGGGAGGGGTGGGGGTTGGTTGATTTGAAGGGAGTACTATTTAAGAATCAAAGCTGAGTGAGTCTCTTGTGCACTCATACAACAAAATAACTCATTTAAAAAAATATTTGACCAATTAAAAAAATAGACATATTCTGTGCATGAGTAGAATTGGGGTGAGTGCACGAATCTTAAATTCGTGCACCAGTTACACATTAGACTTTGTCATCAAAACTATATAGTAGTGAAATTTTAAACACATACCATAATTTTGATTACCATATCTAGAACAAAATTTATTATGAAAAGAGGTAGCGTATACTTAAAAAGAACTAATTATTAAAAGTAATATTTTCTCTTATTGTTTTTAAGGTCCCGTTTGCAAACCCCAGGCCATAGCAAAAGCAAAAGGTTTTTTTTTAAATACTTAAAATATGTTTGCAATTATTATTTTAAATGCTTATTAGCTCTTTTAGTCAAACATAATTTCTAGTTTTTGACTTCTCGTTAAGCACTTTTACACACCTCCCAAGAAAATAATATCTCAATACCCTTATTAAAAGCACTTCTTTTGCAAACACATTTCTCTTTAATCACTTCTTAAAATCACCTTATTTTAAAACACTCTTTATTTTTCATTTTACTACAAAAATCACTTAATATCCCTTTTTTAAAGATATTAGTGCTTGCAAACACACACTAAATGTCATTTCGGGTTTCATCACACAAATTAAGACTACGGTACAAATTTTATACAGTTATATGCACCAGGAAAAAAAAAAAATTACTATAAGGATATTATTCCTAAATAGAGTTTTAGATTTTTTAAAAAAAATCTTAAAAAAATATTCAACATAATACATGTTATACTACATGTATATAAATCCATTAATAAATTCACATGCATTTTGATAGTATATATATAAAAATGAAAATATGAACTAATCATATACCTAAGAACTAAACAATAATTATTTCCCCAAGTTATAGTTATTGAAGAATGTAATGGCAAACCATAAAATTAAAATATTGTCACAATAAATCATAGATAAATATTGAGGTCATTTTACACTTATAATAAATTGAATATAATTTTTTTATACATAATGTCATTTATTTCTATGTGGAAACATAAATTCTTAAGACGAGACAGAAGAAAAATATGACTACTACCGAGTCGGAAATTATTATAAATTTTTTATTTATACATAGAGTATTTTTCTGTGTGGTGTTTTTACTGTATATATCATGGCAAGATTAATCCTAATTAATAATGATAAGAGTAAATTGAATGAAATAGACTAAATTGAATGAGAGAGGACATTAATTAGGGTTAAACATGTAATAAATTGAATGAGAAAAATGCTTTGAGAATGATAAGAGTAAATTGAATGACATACTAAATTGAATAAGTGAAATATTAATTAGGGTTAGATATGCAATAATAAGAGAGAAAAGGTCAAAATGACAACTATTGTATAGTTAATTTAAAAGGCTAGAATGACATATAAAAAATAATGAGAGGGACTATTATTTTACAAAATGAACCAATAAACATAGTAGGTGGCGTTTAGATTTTTATCCATATTGGCAATTTAAATTGGCCGACCAACCACACTCCACAAAACTAAATCTTTTCCTCAGTGCACCATAAAATATGACTCCCAAAAAAGCCAGAAAAACAAAAGAACTCAATATTACACAGAAAAGAAAAAGAAAAAGAAAATAAAAACAATAATCAAATGTTTCAAAAACAGGCAAAAAATCGTCTCATGGGGTGGGAGAAAATAAGAAAAGAACCACAGTCTGAACCACCCATAAAGAAACGGCTAAAGTTATGGGATTTTAATTAAATTCACATCTTTATTAAATAAGATATTGATAATCAATGATACTTTATCTCTCTATATAAACGCAATAACTGTTTGTTCACACATTCGCATTTTTCAACGTACATAAAAACTCTCCAGCTTCCACCATCTCAGACACTAACAACATTTTTTTTTTTTTGAAAAGTATTACTTGAACAACGTTAACGTATCACCACAAAACAAACCCTTAATCTTCATTACAACAACTGGTACAGACATTGTCATCTTTTCCCAGGTAACCACTTCTTACAATAAACACTATTTATGCTACACTTTTATAAATAAGTGAAATGATGGTAATGTTAATGTTAAAACAGGTCCAATTTTTTGAAGAAAAATGAGATGTAAAAGAAAATGGGGTTCCCATTTTGGGTGGGTGGCCATTTTTCTTCAGTTTCTGCTGCTTTCGCAATGTGCATCATCAAGAAAGCTGTTAAGTTTCCTATTGCTGTTTCTTTTCTGTAAATAAGCGTTTTGCCTTATGTTTGTCTACATAGTATTTTGCATCAGTTTTAAATGCGTTTATTTAGTTAAAAGTTATATTTTAAAATGGTTTTACTATATTAATTTTCTCTTTTATCGTTTGTGAAAATTTAAGAGACTTTTTCAACTCTTCTGCACATCTAGAAAATGAGACACAAGAGACAATAAAATGACTTATAATTAAGAACTAAAATTAAATAAATTCAACCAAATTCAAGAAATCTGTGTTATATGTTTTTTGTTAATTATAAAATCATTGTTAGTTGTTAGTTCCAGCCTTCCAGGGTCTTCTATGTTTTAAAGAATTTTGGGCTCAGTAGATGCATACAAATGCTCACACATGTCTGTATATATGTGTGGAATATTTCACAATAAACAGTAATAAGAGTGCGTAGTAGTATGATTACGTGGCACGGAACCTGCGGTTGATGCCCCACACTTGCATCCCCGTGATCACCTCACATTCCCAAACAAAACTTACAAAAACATTATTCCATGTATTCAATTTAATTAATTTCCCCAATCTACCCTCTTCCCAATTATAAAAACCCGTAATTCAGATTTATACGTAAATTCTATTATTAATATAGTTTGTATATAGTGATATTAAAAAAATAGCCTTTCAAAAAAAAAGATATTAAAAAAATAGGGTTTACAAATTCTGAGTTCACAAAAGTTTTTATCCTTTTCAACATATACCAAACCTTCCCGTTGGTTTTGGCTTAAGAAAAGAAAAAAAAAGTCATCAAAATTTAACATTAGGGGGAAAAACTTTTAAGGTCTGACAAAAGTCAAAAAAAAAAAAAACTACAAGACAACGCAACTTTTTTGACAAAATCTTTTTTTTTTTTTTCAAACAAAGATGATTTTTTTTCAGACTTAGAAAAAAAAAAATTGCGATTTTGTACCTGATTCTTCTACTTCTTACTTTTTGTATCTTATAGTCATTAACTCTTAACATTAAGCTACTATTTGTTTTCTTACTTCATTGAAAAAAATTGACGCCTATATAGAAATGAAGAACCATATTGGAATTGAAGAGTGACTCCACTAGAACCACACTTTATGTGTTTCAATTGATGTGGGAAATAGTAATAAAAGACAAATAATAAAATAAAAAATTAATCATTTAATTAGTACTGCAACTCGTGAGATTCCGCATTTAGAAATTTCACCCACTGGGCCCCATTTTTCTTAGATAGCTTTCAATCCTATGTTGTGATCACCTTTGGACTCTCTAACTGTACGAGCAGTTGCAGCAGATTGAATCTAATTTACTTATTTCATTGTAAATTTTTTTTTCTATATATATATATATATATAATGTATTTTTTTAAAAAAAATGGTTATTTCAATTGCAGAGGGGTTCACAAGAAGGAGATTGATGATGAGACGTACTACCCACCAGTTCAGTTACATATATTCGAAGATCATGTAATGTCACATGCTTTTTTCCTAAAGTTGAATATGTTTTCTTGATTTTGATTTGATCATTTTTGCTCAAGGGTACAATCTTTGATGCAGGTGGTACTGGACAATGGCATCGTGAATGTCACACTGTCCACCCCGGCTGGTTATATCACTGGAATAGAGTACAATGGAATTGATAATTTATTGGAACATGAGTACCCCTATAACAACAGAGGGTACACCTTTTTTCACCTCATGCATAATAATTTTAAACTTCTGAAATGTTATAGTTTTAATTGGTGTATAAAACTTTATTTGGATCATATAGGTACTGGGATCTTGTTTGGAGCAATTTGGATCATCCTAAAGACAATACTGATAAGTAAGTTCGATTTAAATTATGGTAAAGTGTAACCTAAACTGGTTTCACCGTGCAATTGGTTTGTTTTTTTAAATAGTATTAGTTGTTTCACTCAAAAGTATTAGTTATATTATATAATACCAACTCTTACATTATTTGTTTCTTGATTTTTTTTAAGTGAATGAAAATTTGATCATCGTATTCGTGTGGTGGTCGATCCAGGTTTGAGGGAACGAATGTTTACATTGTGCAAGAAGACGAAGATCAAGTCGAGCTGTCATTTGTACGGACATGGAATTCTTCAGACACAGGGCTTCCCCTGAATATTGACAAAAGGTGCATTGTAAGTCAGATTATTGATCATCACTTAAATCTTATCATAATCAAGAACATTTATAAACTTACCTAAGTCGAAAATATGAATAATATCATAAAGGTTTGTGATGCTCCGCGGTTGCTCTGGATTCTACTCGTACGCGACTCTGGAGCGCTTGGAAGGCTGGCCTGGTTTCCGTATGTCTCAAGGCCGGATAGCGTTCAAGCTTCAGCACGACCTGTAAAGACACAACTCATGCTTAATTTACTCAATTATTACTAATCTTGATAATGAACAATATTGTAAAGTTGCATGGATGTGAGTGATTTTGTAGGTTTCAGTTCATGGCAATATCCGATGATAGACAACGGATCATGCCGACTAGCCAAGACCGTAACAACAGCCAAAAACTGGCCTATCCGGAGGCTGTTCTTCTTACCAATCCTGCCAATCCGTTTCAAAGAGGAGAGGTGATTAGATATCCGATTAGAGAATTAACTGGTGCAATTTTGAACTAATACTTTTCTTTAAATGAACTAATACTGTTCTTCAAATGAACTAATACTTTTGTTAAGATTGCACCAGTTGCAGCTAGTATAAAGAAGTCTTTGCCTGATCATATGTGTGCTTACTTTGTTTAACAAGTATTCCTCCCATGTTTTGAATTGATTATAACGATGAACAGGTCGATGATAAGTACCAATACTCGAGCGACAACAAGGATAGTCGGGTTCATGGGTGGATATGCTCGGACCCTCCGACAGGATTTTGGGTCATCACTCCAAGCAACGAGTTCAAGACTGCAGGGCCCGTTAAGCAAGATCTTACTTCTCATGCTGGTCCAATCGCTCTATCTGTACGTGTGTGCGTGTACGCATACATATGTTTGTGAAGTGAACTAGTACTAATGGATGGTAATGTGTATATATGCAGATGTTCTTTAGCACACATTATGCTGGAATTCCATTAATGGTGGAGTTTGAAGATGGTGAGCCATGGAAGAAGGTGTTTGGGCCCGTGTTTATCTACTTAAACTCGGCTTCAGTCGATGAAGATCCTCTTACACTCTGGCCCGATGCCAACGAACAGGTACGTTCGTAAGTGATTTGGTAACCGTTGCTTGTGTTTGCAAACACACCCTTAATTTGTTTCCATGTGTTGTGAACATATGTGCGACGTTAGATGCTCATAGAAACGGAAAAATGGCCTTATGACTTCCCATTGTCGGACGACTTCCCTTATTCTGAGGAACGCGGGACAGTGAGTGGTAGATTGCTCGTCCAAGATAGGTACATTTTAAGTTTTTGACATCCCAAGTTTTATAAACCAAGAAAAAATCCTTAACATTTGTACACATAATTGCAGTTACATTAATAGTGAAAGGCTTATGATTTCCAACTCTGCATATATCGGACTTGCCCCGCCTGGAGAACCTGGATCATGGCAACGAGAAAACAAGGTATATTCTATTATTCTTGAATTGCACAACTAATACCTTTTAGTAAAAACAAGTAATACCATAACTTGAATTGCACGTTGCAACTGGTGCGTAGAAGTAGTTTTCAATATCCGAGATGTTTCACTTTGTTGTCGACAGGGCTATCAATTTTGGACTCAAACTGATGCCAAGGGGTACTTTCTGATTGATGGTATTCGAGCTGGAAATTACAGTCTTTACGCGTGGGTCCCTGGATTTATCGGGGACTACAAATGCGACGGTGAAATCAACGTTGAGCCAGGTTTGGAGAACAACTCTGTTACACCTTTTAGATGAATTGGATTTGCCTTAAATTTATTAAGACAATTGAAATGGTGTTTATTTTTACGAAAGGAAGCAAAATTAGGCTCAGGAATCTGGTATATGAGCCACCAAGGAGTGGACCTACTCTATGGGAAATCGGGATTCCTGATCGCACGGCTGCTGAATTCTTCGTCCCCGATCCAAACCCGACACTTTTGAACCAGCTATACGTTGGTCGTCCGGACAAGTAAGATCATTTCTTTGATCATTGTACACTTTATTACATGATGTATGGTATTGATCTTTGTCTGAAATTTATCAGTAGGTTTAGGCAGTATGGCTTATGGGATCGGTATACAGACTTGTACCCTGATCAAGATTTAGTTTATACGGTAGAAACAAGTGTGTATCAAACAAATTGGTACTTTGCTCATGTGAATAGGTACTTATAATATAAACATAATGTTTAAGTTTCCTTTAATTCGGTTTCAATCCTGTTGACTTTCACAAATTAAAAATTGTCTTATAACTTTCAATTTTCCACATTGTAGTCATCAATCGGTTGTAGGAGGTGAAATATCTAGTTGACCTATCCGATTTTGTCAGATGGACAAATCAAACCTTTCCGCGTCAACATCAATTGGATGTTTCACCTCATATAGCAATTTACCAAACTAAAATGTTAAACGATTGAAAATTATCGGACTATTTTCAATTTGTAAAATAGACATGACTAAAACCGAAATAAAAGTTAACTTACAACACCAAAAAATTATTTTTCCAAAAATTATCTAACTGTAACATGATAAATCTGCAACGTAGGAACGTAGGCAACAACACGTACGTCCCGACAACATGGACGATCTTATTCGACCTCACATACGTAGATGAGTCAACAAACTACACCCTACAACTCGCATTAGCATCGGCTAATGATGCTGAATTGCAGGTATTCTTGAATAAATGACGGATATTTGTGTTTTGTTAGTTTAGATGTATGATGAAGTAATGATTTTTGCGTACGATGTTTAGGTCCGGATCAATGAAGAAGTAACTGGAAGACCCCATTTTACAACGGGGTTCATAGGAAAGGACAATGCTATTGCTAGACATGGTATTCATGGATTGTACTGGTTGTACAGTATTGATGTACCAGGTTCTGTACTAATTTTTGGTACAAATACGATCTTCTTGACTCAATCGAGAGGATCGAGCCCTTGGAAAGGAGTCATGTATGATTATATTCGTCTTGAAGGTCCACCTTCATATAGTTTAGGTCCATCATCGAATAATTTAGGTCCATCATCGAATATTAAGACATGAATATATTAGATGATTTTTTTTTTTTTTGGGGTATGTAATATCCTCAAACTAGAAAGAAATAAAGAAAGAAGATAAATTGGTATGATGGGTTGCTAGTTGACTGCTTCTCAAATTCAAATGGCCTTTAAGATATCTCCTGAGACACTATGAATCAATTAAACAAAAGCAATGTTAGACAAATGAGACCTAAAATATACAACAAAAGTTTGGGTTTTGTTTTTGGTGTATGGTACACAACATTAAATGCCTCAGCTTTGACCGTTCTTAAAAAAAGAATACTATACTACGAAAAGAAAATTATTAGTTCCTATGAATAAGGGTGTTAGTTTGTGTGTTGAAAATTATTACTCCATCAGTTTTATACTTAATTGAACATTTTTTTATTTTGGTCATTCAATACTTATTTTATTTTTCCATTAATAATAATAAAGCAACATTGCTTTTTATAACTATATACTCTTAACATCTCAAAATTAAATTATATCTCGTGTCATTATTTTATACATATTAAATATTATTTTATCCTCTCATCTACTTTAATAATAAGCCGTAAATGTTCAAATGAGTATGAGATGAAGGGAGTATCATTTTTAAATCTATAGACTAGTATTTAAAAAAAATATGAACTAATATTTTTTATTTATATATAATATTTTTTGCCAATTATTTTTTTATAAATACTGACATATGCTAATTATTTTAAACCAAATATTGAGATGTTTATATTTTTATTGGTTAATGGATTGCATGTCATTTGACTCGAAAATCTATTAAATTAAGACATTATTAATTTAGGCGAATGTCTGTTGGCATAATTCTTGGATTTATTGAATTAATTACTTTTTTTTTTTGAAAATATGAATATATTCTATATCATGCTATAGATTTTGGTAAAATATACATGGTATGTAATTATGTATATACTTTGGTTAATGACAAAATTTAATATGAAAATTTACATGAAAAAATTCAATTGAAATCCAATTTAATTAATTGGTTCAACCCGCTTCTTCCTTAAATCCATATTTTCCTAATTTTGCCTAATTTTTCAACGCTCAGATCCCTTACTCTCTCTTTCCTCCAGCGCGTATTCTGACCTCTTCGACGGTGGTGGCCCAGACACCGGCGCATGTCGTTGTTAGTATGCAAAACTACTTTGAAGATCCGGCTTTTACCAACATCTTTGTTTCTGATGAAATCTATCTTTGTGTTGGTCTAATCTTTCATCAGGCGATGGTAGCGCAGAGCATCCATTAATATGAAGCTTTGATTCTGGCAACGAAATCCAACAAATCTACCCACTTTATCTTCGTCTCAATGCTAGGGATCAAAGCCCTTTATCAATTTCAGATATCGTTTTCTCATTCATTTTCATCGTGATTTTGTTGTTGGGCTTAGATCTTTCATTGACCTTCAATGTATATAATTGGTAAATTAAACCTTCTTTTATTGGAATATAATTGGTTTGCTATATTGATATTCGATTTTTGAATTGTTGCACTAATCTGATTTTGGCTGTAGAATGATGAGAATGTAGCTCGTGAGATTATAAACCATAGATCACTTCGCCACCCTCACATTATCAGATTTAAGAAGGTGAGTGTCTAGATTTTTCCGGTGTTCCACTCTAGGGAATCTGCTAACTTTGAGTTCTGATTTTGGGACAATAGGTGGCTTTGACTCCAAGTCATCTAGCCATGGAGTATGTTGCAGGTGGGGAGCTGTTTGAGAGAATCTGCAATGCTGGTCGATTCAACAAAGATGAGGTATTGTGCCCCTTAGATTGGATTTTGGTGCAATAAAGAAATAAAAATTAGTTTTACGGAGAATCTGCATTGCTGGTCGATTCATTTATACCCATAGATTGAATTTTGGTGCAATGAAGAAATAAGAATTAGTTTTACCCTTTTCTCTTTATATTTTGAATGCAAAACTCTTATGTTTTTTCATATAATACTGTTATGTTTTTGCATGTAGTACTGTTTCAACTTTGCATTTAATAATGTGTGTTTTTAGGTGTGGTACTGTGAATAGAAGATGACACCAATGAATGACAAAAACTATGGCAATGAATGAGTAAGAAAAATGAGCTATGGCAATGAATGAGTAAGAAGAATGATAATGATGATGACGACAATGGTGAAATGGCATTTAATGTGGTTAGCGAAGAAGATGAGGAGGATACTACGGATATTAATTTGATGGTAATTATGACGGAAAAATAGTGGAATATATGGTTAAGTATAACTTTTGAATGTAATATTTTTACAATTTTGTATGTAATACTATTATATTTTGTATGTAATACTGTTTCGGAATTATAGTCTACGTTCAATTCTAGTTATCTCACCGTCTCCCTCAACTCTTTGTTACTTCTGCTCTAACCCTGTTTTATTGGATAATTGATGGTGTCTAGTGTTGTATATCCTACTAATTCACAACTCTACATTGTAATGTTATGCAATGTTTTGTTGATCTTCTGCGCGGATGAATGAATTGAAGGATTTCTGTAAAACTAAAAACCTTTGAATATCTCTGTGTTTTAATGTTTGAAGGCCTAATCTCACTATTAAAAGCTTTGAATATCTCTGTATTGTAATGTTTGTAATATGAATTTTGATTAACTAGTTTGAGACACTTTTATGAATTTAATCATCTTGGTAACAAAAAAGTTAAAGTTTCTGCAATTAATTTTTATAATTGATAGAGTGCCCTTGCAATGTTTGACGAAATGCCTCACTGATGTGGCTTGATGAAATGCAGACTGATATACTTCTATTTTATTCATGGAACTTAGAAAAAAATCAATTTTGTATACAATTCGATAGATTCCATACTAAAAACCAAAAACTCAGCTTGATGAATGTGTGATATAAAATAGTGGTGAGTTTTACAAGGACTTAGATCGATTCTTTAAAAAAAAAATTAAATACTAATATATTTATGCAAATAAAAAATAATTAAATAAGGACTAACATTTTTTTAAAATTAAAAAGAACTAAATAAGTGTAGTTGTGACTTTTTTATGGACGTGGATAATTCTTAAAAAAAAGTCGAAAATAATTAAATAAGGACTGATATAAAAAAGAACTAGATAAAGTTAAAAAGTCGAAAAGAATTATATAAAGATTAATATTATAAAGAAATTATATAAACATTAATATAAAAAAAAAGTTGGACCGAAGTAGAACTGGGACCTTTAGATGATATTCTATCTCGTTAACCAATTGAACACAAGAGCTAACAGGAATACATTGGAGCCTTTATTAGATGTATCAAAACTGGCGTTCCGATCCGCGTGATGCCGGATGACCCGCGACATCCGGGTCAAAAAATTAAAAATTACTATCTTTCCATAAAAAATAATTTTAAGGACTATCATTTTTTTTAAAATTTAAAAGAACTAAATAAGTGGCCTCTGACTTTTTTGGTTAATTTATGAAAATAGAACCTAGCTAGATTTTCGAAAAGAATTAATAAAGATTAATGTGAAATATTAAACATTAATATAAAAAAAAAGTTGGACCGAGTAGAACTGGGAGTGTTATCTATCTCAATAACAATATAAACAAAGGTAAAAATGATTTATTAATTCAAAACTGGGTGATCCGCGTGATGCCGGTAAAGACATCCGGGTCAACGGGCATGAGTTTTGGGTTATTGGGTTGTGAAAAATTTTCATGTTGGTTAATTTATGAAAATAGAACCTAGCTAGATTTTTTAAATATGTATTTATAGAAGGATATATTTACCAAATATATGATGTGACTTAGTGGTTCGGTATTTATAGCATGATATATTTTGTTGTTAATGAATTTGGTCGCATGTTCAATTCCTATTTTTTTGTCAATTTTTTGTGTGTTATTACATTGTTATATTGAAAAAACTTCATATCTTACGTAACACGTATTAAAACATATTGTAACACATAAATATTCATAAGGTAACATGAGTCACAAGGTAACACATTATTGTTTATATGGTAACACGAAAGTATTCACATAAGATACGACGATATGTAAACAATGTTACATATTACTAAAAAACATGTGTTACTACATGAACAAAAAGTGTTACTCTATGAAAAAAACGTGTTACCACATGAATAAAATCAGTACAAACACAAAAAGAAATCCTCAGTCCAAAATTACAGATTTAAAGAACAACTTGATGTGTTACTACATGAACAAAAACCAGTACAAACGCGAAAAAAATCTCAGTCCAAAATTGCAGATTTACAGAATATCGTGAAAAGAGTACAGGAGGATCTGAATTTCATCACACTTTGAGTTGAGGGGTAATCCAAACACCACACACATATTCTCTCATATTATCGCAGAATCTACATCAAAATTCAAATTGAACAACATGATTTCATCCAATGATCGAAACAAAAAAGAAAATTAGGTCACGAACGAGGAAGAAGAAAGTCTGTGAGATCCGCCAACAATCTGAAGAGAAGATGGAGAAGAAAAAATTGCGATGGAAGAAAATGAAGAAAACCCATTAGCCAACCAACAATCTGCCCTAACCCATTTTTGTGTTTGTTTAAACATTGAATTTTATAAATTAAAAATCATCAGCAACTTTATTATAATTTGAGGAATTGGAAAAAATCGTATTATATACAGATCTGATTTTATGACAATCAATACACATATTTTTATTGGCATGGAGATCAAAATCATAAAGTCTAATTCAAACTAGCAAAAAAAGCACATCCCTTGCAAATAGCCCTCCTTGATTTTTACTAAAATAACACATTATATTTAGGGTCTTTAAATTATAATTTTTTGTTTTATTAAAGGTTGTAATTGCTAGTTACCTCTGTAAAGATAGTGACTTTCGACCTTAATTTACTCAATCCTCTTTCAAATGCATCTTTAATTATTTTACGGCAAATTTTTATACGCACTAGGTGAACCGAACAATGTAAGCGTATTTTTTAAACGTGCAATTTATATTATTGAAACGTTTAACTTATTTGTACTAGGACGTTCAATTTATTTAAACTAAAAAATAGAAACATTTCAATGTAAATAAATTGCATTTTTTCAAAAATACATTTGTATTGCACGGCACATTTGGTGCACAACAGACTTACCCTTACTTACTTTATACATAATGTATAATCTAGAAAGGTAACAAAGAAAGTTTATGTATAATTGATGAAATCTAATTAAGATCAAATCCTTAGCAAATATGAAACGTATTTAGATGGCAATTCCATTAATTAGAGCAAAAACGTCATCACTGTATCAATCAGTTGATATATAAACATTTCTCCCGCTAATAAATTCTTTTACAAAAATAAATCTGCAGCAACTCAAGAAAATAAAAGAAATCCAAACAAAATGAAAATATATATCACGCTGTGTGTATACTTCCTTTTTTGTGTTCATCTATGCAGGTCAAGGTCATATCCTCCATTGAAGCTGAGCAATTTCAATGGCAATGTAAGCCCTCTAATTTAAATAAATAACATTTTTTACAAGTTAATTTCATTAAAAACTCAACTTATTCGGGAGGCCATTGTACGTAATCTTCTCTGTATCGTTCCAATTTTACTTGAAACTGATCATTTTACTTCACCATTAATTTTGATAAGAAAAAAATGTTTCATCATTTTCTTGTATTTGTGTACCTTAAACATTAATTGAGATGTATTCACATTTGATTGATTTTTTTTTTTTTTAATTTTGTAGGTGGAGATTGACAATGGTATTGTTATACTTACGTTAAAGAATCCGACAGGACAAATTGCTGGAATATCATACAAAGGAGTCAATAATGTCCTCAATTATAATTTAAAAGAGTCACAAAGAGGGTGATTTTTCTTATTTCATCTTTATAATATATTCTAAATTAATATATGCGCATCTCAAAATATTCATTCTAATAATTTTGAATCTTTTGAATTAAGATATTGGGATATTATGTGGAGTAGGCCAGGGAACGGCAGAAGTTTTCTCGACAAGTAAATCTCATTCAATCAAACAACAACATTTTTTTATTTATTACGTTGAACCTATATTGAATCCAAAATTCTTCAAACAATTTTTTTGTTCTGTTTTTTTTTTTTTTAAATTTTATTTTCAGGCTTGAGGGTACCAGCTTTAGGGTAATAACAAAAACTCCAAATCAGATTGAAGTTTCATTCACCAAGATATGGAACTTCTCCATCGGGGAAAACCTCATTCCCCTCAATATTGACAAGAGGTACGAATCATGGCATACATAATTAATGTTTTATCTATTGTTATTGTAATTGAGAAATATTGACATATAATGACAAATTTGCTCTTAATTAATGAATAGTTATGTTCTCTCATCACATTCCATGATTTTATCTTCTCATAGAATCTTTCTCTTTTGCACATTTTCATAAATTAGGAAAAAGATGAGAGAGGGTTTATTTAAAAAATTTAAGTTAAGAATTAATACATACTCTTACATCATGACATTTGAACATTTATCTTATTTGGACGTCCCAACATTATTTGAATATTCCCAAAATGGAAACAAACACAATATTAATATATTCACAATACCCTTATTTTAATTTATTCTGCTCAAACCCACTAAAACTCATTTTACTTGGTTTTGCGTCTTTATTTTCAAAATGTTCAAGTTCTCGGAGAGGCAGTGAGTAATATTTTCTAAAGTTAGAGGAAGGGTAAAATGGGGAGAAATGATGCAAAAAGTTAAAACGTCACTTAGTTTTATACAAGAACTAATATTTCACCCGAGCGATTATGAACTTACTAAAATTTGTTATATTAAAATATAAAACAATGTTTATAAAATGGGTCACATTTAATATATTATATAGTAAACTATTAGTTTGTAGAATAAACTTTTTTATAGAACGGGTCACATTAAATATATTATATAGCAAACTATTAATTTTGTAGGGTTTTGATCTAATTAAAGTTGTATGACTCAAATATCAAGTGGAGATTTGCCTCACGAATGATATATATAGTCTCATAGAAAACTCTAATTTAATATAATTATACCATATGAAATTTATTTTTCTTATTTATATAAATTAATATTAAATTTGATTTGTCAATTCAATTATATAGTATAAGATAAAATAAGGTTTAAAGCATGTAAGACATTTTTTGTATAATAAATTAATATAAATATATATAATAGTAAGTTTTTTTTAATCGGTATTTAAATTTAAACACATTCAAATTACAAAGTGACTTAGTTAATTAATTAGAGAATTTTTAACATTACAATATTTACCACATTAACAGTGATAATACAAATTAATGAAAAAATATTAATTTACTTAAAGCTAATACATCTTTTGAAAAATAGCAATTGAATTTAATTTACAGATAATATATTTAGTTTTCAAGCATTTTTCTTTATACTCAAAGCGAAGAGAAGATTACATCCTTTTAAATAAGTCAATTAAAATAAAATAGGATACTGCAAAGAAATTATAAAATAAAAAAATAAATGAAAAAAATTTATCACTAACTAAAAATGAAAATATTTTGAACACTTTTGCAAAATAGCACTGTTTCTTTTTATTTATTAAAAGTGAAGAGAAGTGGGCTAAAAAATTAGAGTGGACAATTATTAAAAATTGAGCGAGAGAATATTGTGAAGAGAAGAGAGAGTGAGAGAGAGAGAATAAGTAAAACAGTAATTATGAAGAGTGCAAAATAGGCGAGAACAATTATTTTGGAGACTATCTTATTTTTATATATGTATAGATGTGATGCTAAAATATCACTTATTTTTAAACTGGTGGAGTATTTCATTTAAAATTAAACCATAAGATGTACGAAAAACATGCATGTACAGATATGTATAAACTTTTGTTTCTTTTTGCTTGTTGCTTTTAGGGCGATCCTATGAATTATAAAGTTCGAGTTGATTTTAAAATTTGGCCCTTTTAATATATAACATAATATGTGTAGCATATTTTTATTAATATTCTCACATGTAATAATTGTGCATATGTGTTTAAATAGGTAGAGTATGAACGATATTTGCACATTTCGTGCACGATCTGTCATACTCGCACGTACCATGCAAATTTTGTGCAAGATCCGTACATGCATATTTCGTACAGATTTCGTGCATGGCTTGTACATGCACGTTCCATGCACGGTTCGCATGTGTATATTTCATGTTTATATATAAATCTATAAATAATTGTCCATTATATATTATGCAATACTAAAAAATATACTTTCATACTTAAACTAACATTATGAATATTTACAAAATAATTACTTATATACTACTTATTTTACCGGTTTAACCACTTTTTCAAAAACATGTTTATTATCCCATTCCAATTTTTCACTTTTTCCTATATCCAAAAGATTTCCAACTTCATTATTTTTCTTTACAACGACTTGTTTATTAGAATTAAAATAATTATTGATATCATCAGCGTGGAATTTTCAATTCTTATTTTTTTTCTCATTTAATATCGAGACATATATTTAGGATATATGACACTGAAAAATTAATTTAAAATTTAAAACTAAAAATTAATTTTAAATTAAAGAACACAAACTTGAACAACCCTGTATAATTTAAGATGTTTCTCCATTTAAGGTGGCCAAAATTTTCATTTTGTGGTGAATTTTCACTAATTAATTAACTGCTTTACAGATACATAATGTTGCGAGGAGTTTCAGGTTTTTACTCATACGCAATATTCCAACACATAAAAGGATGGTCAGATCTTAACGTTGAGGAAGCAAGAATCACTCTCAAGCTTGATCAGAACAAGTAATTACACATCCAAACTTGCAACAATATTCATTTAATTTCCAAAACTAATTTCAATCTCGACCGTTGAATCAGGTTCCACTACATGGCTATATCGGACGACATGCAAAGAATCATGCCAACAGATAGTGACAGGGAAAACGGCCGCATTCTTGACTACAAAGAAGCAGTTCACTTAACAAATCCCACCAATCCTGCTCTCAAAGGCGAGGTAATAATCATCCGTGTTTCGTTCCAATTTTAGTCTTTTTTGTCGATTTTTGTCCTTTTGTACTAAAATGGGACACAAAAATGAACTAAATTGAAAAAGTAAAACATATGGGAACAAAGTTTTAATCCTTTTCAAATTTGGTCCAAAAAGGACTATAATTGAACAGAGTAAAAAACATACGGGATAAAAATTGGACATATTGAGTTACGTCAAATGAATCTTGATTATCGATCGTATTAATCGATGACTAAGCAGACGGATGATAAGTACCAATACGCGTGTGACAACAAGGATGCCCGTGTGCATGGGTGGATCAGCACACGTCCGCGTGTTGGAATATGGGTGATAACGCCGAGCAATGAGTTTCGACCAGGGGGACCTCTGAAAACAGATCTTACCTCTCACACTGGTTCAACTTCTTTAGCTGTAAGAACCTCAATCAAAATAACAATATATATACTGTAAGACATTCTCACACAAGACCTATTCAAATTAGATACTGATCATGCATGTAGTTCTCTTGGATAGTGCAAAATAACAATTATACTGGAACAAATTCATGTTTTGGCGAATGCAGATTTTCTTTAGTAGCCATTACGCCGGTCCATCTTTTGCAGTCAAATTACGCGACGGAGAGTACTGGAAAAAGGTGTACGGCCCCGTTTTCGTCTACCTCAACTCAGAATCAGACATTCGGACAACCACTCTTTGGGAAGATGCAAAAAAACAGGTCATTTTAACTTTAACAAATTTACCCTAAATTAGCAACACATATATTTAATTCCAATTCAATGTTTTCATAAATCAGATGTCAATAGAAACCGAGAAATGGCCATATGATTTCCCACAATCCAACGACTTCCCTCGTGCAAATCAAAGAGGCACCGTTCGTGGTAGGTTGCTAGTTCGTGATAGGTACATCAAAAATGGCCTCACAGTAGCAAGATCAGCTTACATTGGATTAGCTCCACCTGGAAATTATGAAGGATCATGGCAAGATGATGCTAAGGTTACATTAAAAAAATATCTATTTTTTCTGAATTAATCTTTATTTTTTTTAAAATTAATTTATTGCTATCGAATCGATCTATTTCAGGGGTATCAATTCTGGACACGAACGAATAAATACGGATACTTCACTATCCGTAATGTTCGTGTAGATACTTATAGTTTGTGCGCTTGGGTTCCGGGGTTCATCGGAGAGTTTAAACACCAAAACCGCCTTATCATCCAACCCGGTACTTATAAATATTTTGAGCACGACTATTCACATTCGGAGAATTGCTCAATACAATCAAATAAAACTACAAAGTAATTTTGTGAGTGTGAATAGTCGCGCTCTTTTTAAAATTGTAGAATATCATCCAAACAACAAAATGTAGTTATACACATACATATATGGTTGTAGGAAGAGATATTGAATTAGGTAACCTTGTGTATGATCCTCCAAGAAATGGTCCAACTGTATGGGAAATCGGGATTCCTGATCGAACGGCTGTTGAGTTCTACATCCCCGACCCGGCCCCGGGGCTTATGACCAAGCTCTCCATCCACAATCCAGACAAGTAAAACCATACCTCACACAATTTCTTCTTTCTTCAAAAAATAAAGATGTGTGTTTTTGTTTTAAAATTCCTAACTAATTTGCAGATCCAAGTTCAGACAATATGGCTTGTGGGATAGATACACGGATTTATATCCAAGACAAGATCTGGTTTTAATCGTTGGGGAGCAAAGAATTATAGTAAAGATTGGTTTTTTGCCCATGTTAATAGGTACCTATTTTAGTAATTTTCCTCTGTTTTTGAAGTTGGTGTATGATTTATCCTTCACATTTTCAGGAAAACAAACAAGAATAATTATATACCTACAACATGGAAAGTCAGATTTGATATAAAAAATGTCATCAGGAGAGGAGTCTATATTTTTCGGGATTGCCCCGCATCTCGCTACCATGGTCAAATACAAGTAAGAATTAAGATACGTATTATTCAAAAAACTTTAACAACTTATTTCAGGAGAATATTTTTTTTCATCCTATAATTTTGCTAATTTTTTATTTTGGTCATGTTAATTGTAAAATTTTGATTTTCGTCCGTTAACTTACACAATTTTGTTCTTTTGGTCTTATTGACTTTTAAATTTTAATTTTCATTCTATAACTTACCTGAATCAAAACTGAAAAAATGGAAAAATTATATAAGTTACATGACGAAAATCAAAATGTAAAAATCAATAGAACCAAACGAAAAAGTGACAAAATTGAGTAGAGGTCTCATATGCACCGGGTGCTTGGCATATCATTCATAGTGCATTTTAGAAGCGTCTTGAATTGTACAAAACATAATCATGCAACTACTCCCAAGCGAAGCATGCAACTATGTTCTCATATTAATTTTGACTTTTACGTGTAAATAAATTACACTTTTCAAAGCATAACAAGTTGCACACTTCTAAAATACACACTATGATGAGTACAAGACTTGGCACAGGATACAAGACCTAACCGACAAAAAATTATTAGACCAAATTTTTTTCCCCTTCATCTCATACGTTCTTCTTCGGCTTTTACTGCGTATGTTATATTTGAGTTGAGTTTCAGTTTTTGAGTTAAGTATTATATATATTCACTAGTTAACACATTATTAGTTAGCGTAAATTCATGTGTGATATATTTATGGTTCATATAATTTGTGTGACGTCCACTATAACATGTGTTTTAGGTAAGGATGAACGACCCAAATAGGAGGCGGGCACGTTTTACGACGGGGCAAATAGGGAGGGACAATGCGATAGCAAGACATGGGATACATGGGAGATACTGGCTCTACAGTGTCAGTATATCTGGAGTTGACCTACTTAATGGAATAAACACCATTTATCTTAAACAAGCAAGAGGATCTGATCCCTTCATTGGAGTCATGTATGATTATCTACGGCTCGAGGCCCCATCTCAATAGGATATTAATATTAAAATAATTGTTTTTCTCATCAACAAAACAATCAAGACAAAATAGCGTTAATGTTAGTAGGTGTTAAAATGTCTAAATAGAGTCTACACGACTACACTTATTAAAATATTATGGCTGGAAATAAAAAATCAAAATTGGATTGATCATACGCTCGTAATCGTGTTTATTTCTTTCTTTCAAAATAAAAAAAAAAAATCGTGTTTATTTCTTAAATTGGACTGAATTGCCAATGCCATCCACATAATTAATGACGTTAGGCTAGCAAAGTAGCCGTCTAGTAATAAATAAAATTATTTAATTTGCATGAATTGTCCCAAAGAAATTATTGAATGTTTCCATAAAAATCCCTGATACTCACCGGTCAATCCAATCCATCATGCCCTGATTTTATTTAGATAAAGTTTGAAGCTCGATATTCCAAGCAAAAAAAACTAAAAATAAGAGTAATAAAATCAAATTATTAAAGCTCAATTTGAAGCTCATTTTAAATTCATTAACATTTTAAAAAAAATTTGGGTATAATGTCATATTACATGAGAAAAAAAAGTTTTTTATCCCATAACTTTCCTGTAAATTGTTTTTGTCCCAAAAAATTTAACTTTTAAATTTTGGTCTCATACTATCTTGATTGTCCAATTTTGGTCCAATTTTCATCGAAAAACATAAAAGTTTGCCTTTATTTTTATCACAAACAAGTCACATGCCGGTTAAAATTGGGGTTTCCCAAGCTCGTAGTTGACGTGGACGTTAAAAATTCATTTTTCCACACTTGGGAGAAATTTTCTTATTCTTTCTATTTTTTTAGAAAAATGAACATTTGTTTTAACCGTCAGTGTCCACATCAGATACGAGATCGAAAACTCGCATTTTTAATCGATACGTGACTTGCACATGATTGAAAATTATTAAATTTTCAATTTTTTGATAAATATAGGACCAAAATTGGACAATCGAAAAAATAGTAGGAAACCAAAATTGGATAGTTAATTTTTTTGGAATAAAAAATAAATTATAGGTATGGGACCAAAATAAACTTTTTTGTTCCATATATATTATAGTACATGGTGGTTTAAATTGATGAATTAATTATCAAAGGTGGCAGCTCGTCCTATCTTAGTCATAGCTCGTGGAAATTGCAATTGTGCATGGTGGGTGGAACATTTAATGAGACGATTGAATGTTTTTGAAAAACAATTACTTCCAATTTATTTATACCTAAAACACCCAAAATTATTTCCCAAGAAATTAGAAACACTCTATATAAACGCACACATAGTACATTTTGAGGCCATCAGAAATTTCGAACGAAAAAATGGCGAAATCTCCAGAAACAGAGCACCCATTGAAGGCATTTGGATGGGCTGCTGCAGACATTTCTGGCAAATTTTCTCCTTTCAACTTCTCCAGGAGGTACATTTATGCTATTTGATAGGAAAAAATAAATTCTTAATTATTTTGGGGGTTTAGGGTTTATCGTACGATGTTGATTTGAATTTTAGTGATGGTGGTGGAAATGCAGGGCTACCTGTGAGAGTGACGTGCAGTTCAAGGTGTTGTATTGTGGTGTTTGCCATTCAGATCTTCACATGGCTATAAATGAGTGGGGCGTCACGCGGTATCCTATTGTACCTGGGTATGATTTCCAGATTCTCTATGAATTTTATTTCATTCTTGTTTTTCCTTAATGTTAAGCTAAGACGTGATAGTTTTAATCAAATTGTTTGTTCATTCTCTAGTGTTTCAAATAGTAAAGCAAAATTATGATTGCACATACTTATTATTACAGAGTTGTGATTTGAATTGTTTATCTATTTGAACAACAAACTGTTGTGATGATGAAACTGATTCCTGTATAGAGCTTTTTAGTTTGTCATTAACAATTTGAAGCTGCATCAGAACTCCTTTTTTATTTCCTATTTTTCTGCACTTTTATGGATTTCCATGGATTATTTAAATTTTGTTATAAAATGAGGTTATTGACCATTTTTGTTGTTGTTGATGTTCTATTTTTATAAATATGAGAAGTAATTAAGTGGAGTGAAGCACTTTATTCATAGTATCACAATTATGAATAAGCTCCCGTTGGGCTAACTCGTATACTGATATAAACACATGTTATAAATTTGTTTCCTAAAGAAGAGGTCACAATGCATATACTCAAATAGTTTTTCTTGTGATGAATGTAGGCATGAAATTGTTGGAGTTGTAACTGAGGTTGGTAGCAAGGTGCAGAAAGTGAAGGTTGGGGACAACGTTGGCGTTGGAGTCATCTTAGGATCGTGTAGGCAATGTGACCAATGCAGCAATGATCTTGAAAACTACTGCCCCAAACAAATAGGCACCTATGGCAGCCCTTACATTGATGGAACAATTACTTATGGCGGTTACTCAGACATCATGGTTGCAGACGAGCATTTCATTATTCGTTGGCCCGAAAACTTTCCCCTTGATGCTGGAGCTCCTCTCCTCTGTGCTGGCATCACAACTTACTGCACGTTGAGGTACTTCGGGCTTGATAAGCCCGGTATGAGTGTTGGTGTTGTCGGTCTTGGCGGGCTGGGCCATGTAGCCGTGAAGTTCGCCAAAGCTTTTGGTTGTAAGGTGACGGTCATTAGTACTTCCGTTAGTAAGAAGAAGGAAGCGATTGAACATCTAGGAGCGGATGATTTCGTGATTAGCTCCGACCCAAATCAAATGCAGGTAGTTCATTGCATGAGAGTCGGGCCGGGTTTGTTCTTCGGGTTTGGAGCCTGAGGTGGTGTTTGCAAAATCACTTTTTTTTTTCAAAAGCTATGTGGGATGGCTTTTGAAAAAAAAAAAAAAATGATTTTGGAAGCTGTTTGTAGAGTTTGAAAACAAACCCAATGCATGCAATTAATTTCTTGATTTATTCTCTGTTTTTGTCAGGCTACAGCTGGAAAACTCGATGGTATTATCGATACTGTTTCTGCAGAACATGCGATTGCGCCGTTAATAAGTTTATTAAAGCCTCATTCCAAGCTTGTCTTGGTTGGTATTCCAGGGAAGCCGCTTGAGTTTCCCGCGCTTTCCCTGATTCTAGGTTGGTACCCTCTCTTCTGTTTTTATATTTGCGTTTGGATTGATGGATTTAAGGATGATTTCTAAATTCGTTTGGATTCACATTTTAGCGGAATTATAAGTGTATTGGTTGGAAATCTACTCTAACTTTCTATTTCAAATCCCCCAATCCAAACACAACGTTAACATCCCGTGTGAAATAACAGGTAGGAAGAGCATAGCCCGGAGTGGAATCGGAGGGATGAAAGAGACGCAAGAGATGATTGATTTTGCAGCAAAGCATAACATACTTCCGGATGTGGAGATAATCCCGATGGATTACATAAACTCGGCGATGGACCGTCTTTCCAAGTCCGATGTGAAGTACCGGTTCGTCATTCACGTTGCAAAGTCGTCCAAACCAGAGTAGCATTGTTTCACAAATGCATTGACCTTGCTAATTGCTATATGCATGCATATATGTGTTGGTTACATCTACTATTTTAAAATAAAGGGAAGGTGGCAATAGTGACTTTGTTGGTGTTTTATATGCCTAATCTTTTGTGTTTTGGCATTTGATTAGTCGTATATGTTTCTTTAATTAATTGTGGCCCTGTCTGAAGAGTCAGTATTATAATTTTTTATAATCAGATGATATGGTTGCATATGCAGTTTCAATTTGTTTCTTGTTACATGGCAAACTCTCTTGTGAAACTTTTTCATAGTATGAAATGCATACTGGTATACTTATAAATTGATATCATTAATTTTATAAACTAGTATCTATAACATTTAATATTATAATCTCAATTTATATATGTAATGATATCAGTTGATAAGTGTAGTGATATAAATTTTATACTAAGAATAATTTTCATCGGAGACCTACATTGTAAATTGCACACAGCTGCAATATAAAAAGTCTGCAGTCGAGTTGAATTTTAGACGGCAAAAATTAACTGCTTGTTTTCAAATCCAATCTAAATAGTTAGAATCATTTTTCAGAATATGGTAAGATATAGCTATTGAAAAAGAAAAGTGATTTTAATGTCCTAGTGACTAGTGTTTATAAACACTCCCCAAATTGAGGGCAAATCTACTTTTGATCAACTTAAAGTTCAGTTATATCAATCATATATCACTTTATCAATTATCACTATTCTTTTTTTTTTCTCTCAATATATTCACATATTTTACATTTTTATTCTACAAATACAACTATAATAATATGATATTAATCAACTTTTTATTATCCTATCCTATAAAATCTTAAAACCTACATATATTTTAACTATTCATCAAAATTTTAAAATTCTAAAACTTCAAAGTTTAAAAATTTCCCCACCCAACATAATCCGAAACGAGCATACCTTAAATAAATTTAATAGGCAGATCCAATAACTATAAATAAAAAGCAAGTCTTGCGTGCGTTCTATATCAAAATGTAATCGTGGCCCAATTTTGACCTCGTAGCTCGTGGATAACGAACGTTTTAAAGAAAAAAATGTAATCGTGGCCCAATTTTGCGAATAAAAATATCAAAATATTCCTTTTTCACTCTCGAATTTTCCGGATGCCGGATATAAATATCTACTCCCAATATCATTTCTGCTCAACCCATTTTCCAAACCTTGCTTTAAGTTTTGCAGATTTGTTGCCCTCGGAAGAATCATAGTGAGAAAATGGCGAAATCTCCGGAAACAGAGCACCCAGTGAAAGCTTTTGGATGGGCTGCTAGAGACACTTCTGGAGTTCTTTCTCCGTTCAAGTTTTCTAGGAGGTATCTATCATTTGATGAAATTTCTTCCCTCTTTATTCTCCAATTTTTTTAAAATTGGGTTTGTTTGATTTTCTAATTATCTTCTTGGGGATCGGTTCTTTTTCTAATTATCCTGTTCAAGGCATTTGAATTAGGTTTGTTTGATTTTGATTGTTTCTGAGACTTCGTTTAATTGGCGGTGTGTATGGTGCAGGGTAACTGGTGAGCGCGATGTGCAGTTCAAGATTTTGTATTGTGGCGTTTGTCATTCAGATCTTCATATGGTGAAGAATGAGTGGGGCTTCACTTCCTATCCAGTCGTACCTGGGTATGATTCTATCTTATCCACCCCCTCTGTGTTTGTTGAATTCAAGTGTGTGTATTTTGTGAGAGGATGAGCTGCAAATCTGGAAGTGCATAATAATATTGTTCTGCGTCACGAGTGGATCCAAGAAATTTATACTTATTCTCTTGTTATGAGCTTTGATCTCTCTAGTATTTTTAGGCTCTGATCATATATACTTATCGACATGTTAACCTGATAATTGAGCTCACAAATTCATAAGTTGATTTTGCTACTTTTTTTTTTTTTAATCGGTTAATATTCGAGCAGTTCAGGTCATTTTTAGCTAATCTATCACTTGCCATGGCTAAAATCTTTTAGACTCAACATCTAATAGTGTTTGGTATCGCATCATGCTTGGATCTGTTTGAGAGATGAGTATTTGGTTATAAACATAGTTGTGATGGCACTGCTAGTTTTAGTCTAATTCTGCGTTCATTCTTTCTGTGAGGTCAAGATAGTTAAGATGTTGGAAGTTCAAATGGTAAAATAAAGTTATATTTATGCACATTCATTATATGAATCTGTGCCTTTATTTTTAGAAATTTGTAATGGTCAGTTTTGGAAAGCATACAAGCAGTGTAATAATGATATCTTTTGTTGAATCTAAAAGCCTGACATTTCATCTTAAACTTTCTTCACCTTTATGAAATTTCAAAGAAGAGGCTTATAAAAAAGAAAATGTGATGCATACACTCAATTGGTTCCCCATCTGTACAGGCATGAACTATCGGGTATCGTTACTGAGGTGGGTAGCAAGGTCGAGAAAGTAAAGGTTGGAGACAAAGTTGGTGTTGGAGTCTTCGTGGGATCGTGTCGCCAATGTGACCAGTGTACCAATGATCTCGAAAATTACTGCCCCAAACAAGTCCTTACTTACGGTGCCCCTTACTTTGACGGGACAATGACCTATGGAGGTTACTCTGACATCATGGTTGCAGACGAGCATTTCGTTATTCGTTGGCCCGATAACTTGCCTCTTGATGTTGGAGCTCCGCTATTGTGTGCTGGTATTACGACTTACAGCCCGTTGAGGTACTTTGGGCTTGACAAGCCCGGCATGAATATTGGGGTTGTCGGTCTGGGTGGGCTAGGCCATTTAGCCGTTAAGTTTGCCAAAGCCTTTGGGTGTAAGGTGACAGTTATTAGTACATCTGTTTCTAAGAAGAAGGAGGCCATTGAAAACCTTGGAGCAGATGAGTTTGTGATTAGCTCTGACCCACAGCAAATGCAGGTAAATAATTACTCCCTCTGGTCCACTTCAATTCTCTTTTTAGTAAAGAAATTTTATCCCAAAATAATTGTCATTTTGCTCTGCCAATCTGACTCCAATTTTGTTCCTCTACTTATTTTTTGTGATAATATATGTCAACTATTTATATGTAAACAAAGGGACAATACGATCAAGTTACACATATACTTATTATTATCTAATAACTTTCTTTAAAACATCCTTGAACGTCAATTATAATGTATTAGAGGTAAGTACATGGGACTCTACAATAAGAAACTGCTCCTATGTCTTTATTATGGGACTATATTAAATATATCTCTGTTTCATTAAAAGGGTTTAGATATTTCCCTTTCCATCTAAAGGTGAAAACTGGCCTAAAATCTTAAAAATTGGAGGCAATGAGACAAATGCAATTAACTTGTTGATTGTCCTCTATGTTTGCTAGACTGCGGTAGGAAAGCTGGATGGTATCATCGATACAGTTTCCGTAAATCATGCCCTTGTGCCGTTATTAAGTTTGTTGAAGCCTCACTCAAAGCTCATCTTAGTTGGTGCCCCAGACAAACCCCTCGAGCTTCCAGTTTTTCCCCTCATCATGGGTTAGACACACTCCTTAATCTTTGTTATCTTGGCTTTCTATTACTCCAATCCATTTGTGATTTTATACAATGATTTTATAAAGTATCACAAAAACAAGCAAGAGTATCACGGTCTCATACGAGTTTTTTGTGTTGCACTTATTATGTATCATTCATATAGAAGTTATTGCACAATTATGTAACAAGAAATTCCAATTGTGCCCTATATGATATGAAAATTTAAACATAATGCTGGTGTCCAATTAACAGGCAGGAAGATGATAACCGCGAGTGGGACTGGAGGGTTGAAAGAGATGCAAGAGATGATGGACTTCGCAGCTAAGAACAGAATATGGCCGGATGTGGAGGTGATCCCGATGGATTACATAAACACTGCCATGGAACGCCTTGTCAAATCCGATGTGAAGTACCGTTTCGTCATTGATGTTGGAAACTCACTCAAGTCTGAGTAAAGCTCGTCTTCATTTTACTTCCTCAGCTTTCATATATGCTTGTTTCAGATAATGTTAAGAGTGATCTTGTTAGCATTCTATATGCCAAATAAACATCATGTTACCTTGGTAGGGTTTCGATTAGTCTTATGCAGGATTTGTACGGCTGATTTGTACGGGTGCTGTTTTATGTATGGAGCTTTGTTTTTATATGCGGTTCAAAATTCTTTGTGTGCTTTGTCAGTTCCTGAAAAATATGCAGCAATTAATAAAAGAAGATGATGGAAGATCAATAGAAGAAGATGATGGAAGACGAAAAGAGAACGCGAATATTTGAATTCTTATGTATAAATAATACTCATTCCGTCTCAATATTATTTGAACAATTGCTTTATTTGATTGAACGTCTCAACATTACTTGAATATTTCCTGGGAATGCAAATAAACATATTATTAATATATTCATAACACTCTTATTTTATTCTATTCAATTTTATTAAAATATATTTTACTTGGTTTACGTGTTATTTTCAGTGTTCAGGTTCTTATTAGAAAGTATGATGTATAATTTTGTGGATGCATGTTTATAAGTACGAGAACCTTTCATAGGCCTTCATTTAAAAAAGAAAATCTTGATATAGGAATGAGAAATTAGTAATATTTTTTCTCATAATCCTTGACAATTGGAAAAACATATCATCAAATTCATCGCACTGCCTTAAATTTTCATAGGTAATCCGAATAAAATATCAATTGGGAGAAAATATTAATTTACTCATAAAATTTGTGAGGAACAGCTACCAACATATTTGACAGATAGATGTAGATTGTAGAGCGATGTTTCCCATTCACGTGGACCATGTACCGCCAACATTTATGAGTATAGTGGGCTTGGGGCCCACACCAAACTGGGGTCCATTAAATGGTGCGTGGTTTTAGTCGCTCATCTATCTATTCGATTCGTTAACTGTGAAAACAAAAGGATTTGTAATTGGTATATTAATTAAAAAAGCGTATTATAATTTTTCAATGAATTTTCTTGAAAAGATTTTATGGAAAGGAGATAAATATTTTTGGAATACAAAATTATTCGAAATCTCCCACTTGACCTCTTTAATTATAATTTTTGAAATTTTAGAGAAATAAAAAGGAAGAAATATTTTTTTGATTTTCTTGAAAAAAATTTATGGAAAAATATATGTATTCTTGGAATATAAGAATATCTCATAAATTTAAGAAAGATCAAATCTTGAAAGTCCCCTATTATTTTCGAAAAATTAAGCCTAAAATAGGGTGTGAGATTTTTGTGGAAAAATACACATGGAAAGAAGAATTTATGGGATATATTCAAGATTTCTTGGAGATCATGAAAATATATTTCCTAACCCTATTTTGAGCCAAATTTTTGTCCCCCCTCCCCCAATATAAATAGGGGATGAATTTTTCATCCCCAACACAATTCAATGATTTGGAAAAATTAGAAATCCACAAAAGTGGTGCAACAAATATTATTAATTTTTCATTTGTTTTATAATTATTCATTGGAGAACCTTCCACCAAGGTTGTTGAGCAAGGACTTGAGAATACTTGAGAAGAACTTTTGGTTGGTAGTCAGATACCTGATCCTGTCTGTCTCAGATTGTCTCTTCAAGTGGTATGTTTACGTAAACTCCTAGGAATTCCGCATGCTAAGATCTTTTACGTGAATTATTGTTTGCATGTTTTTGTTGGATTGATTATTATATGAATTCATGTAGGTTAATTCATGCTACTAATAATCAGTAATTCAAATTTGTGTTTATGAGGTCATCCCGATAGATCTTGCCATAACGTATCCCAATAGAGCCTCACGGACAAGGCTCAAGATCATGATCATGCAGCCGGGTGAGAGAGGCGAATATCGTTGTGAACCACCGGTTTCATGTGCGCCATATGTTCCAAACTGTGGTGACGAAAGCCAGACGCCAAAGATTACAAACCTGCTTGCTCTGTTGAGCCTATAATAACAATCTAGAGAAGCCCAAATCATAGCCAAGATGGATATTAAAGATAGAAAAGACAGAGTCATATAAGGAACGAGTGAACCTGCACTCTGTAAGGATATGCTCCTGAGTCTCCGAGACAGCAAAACATAGAGGGTAGACAGAAGGGCCCAACTACCCAATACGTCGAATAACATCCGTGGTGAGGAGTTTCCCCCAAATCGCTCTCCAAACTGTCGTACTACGCATTTGAGGGATGAAAGGACCCCAGAGCCAGGGGGCCTAAGGCATCCGCAACAAAGGGGAGCGTAGCAGGTCGTAGGACCTCCGGAAGGTAAAGATGCCAGTACCCGAGTCAGGCCATATGCACTGATCATGAGTGTGAATAGGGGGTCTGAAGAATATCAATGACCACATCCAGATGCCGAGTGCTGAAATATCCAATAAAGTGCCAAGTGTCATCAATAAAGTACGCATTACCATTATCATTCCCTAGTCATATATATCAAGTGGGCTCTAAGTACTATTATTTTATAAATGTAGTTGTATAAATTTTATATAATGAATAAATTCCATCGAAAATGTATTCATTTATGGCTGATATTTATGCACCAAAGAATCGAGGTAGTGCACATGTTTTTTGAATGTCAATATATTTTATACCTGTTATTTCTTTGGAATTATATATAGTTAGGCTGATTTCTGTAATTAGATCCGGCAAATCCAGCAAAATGTGGCCCAATGACCAGCCCAAATGGCCCGTAAAAAGGATTGGACTGGGCTATATCTAGCCCAAGTGATCGGACTGGAGGGCTGATATTAATTTACAACAGAATTGTTTGAAATCAATCACTGAATTAAAAAATATACCATCGGATTTTAAATTAAAAACGTACATTCGCATATTTAAATATAATAAAAATAATAATAACAAAAAAACAACAACGTCGTAAATAATAATAACAATAGTGAGAGTAAGAAAGCCCACGTCCCAATAGTAAAGTGAAGCCATTAGAGAACAGTGGGCCATTCGAGGATACGGATAAGATATAGCAATTTTGGTCATCCTCATTTGAAGCATATTTTTCTGTGAAGTAGCTCAATTCAGAAAGGGAGTTCAAACTTTTTTTTTTTAATTTTCTTCAAACACTACTTTTTAAATAACTAATATTTTATGTATTCCAACTTATACCAAGACTTATCACTTCTATTAGAGTTTTTGTGGCTGTATAAAATCATAATTTACTAAGATAAATTTTACTTTGTACGTATTGGGTCGTTTTTAGTTATTTTTTAACATATAATCGACGGAGCCATTTTAACATGTTTGCTTTTGATTAGATTACAACTAATATACGATCCATGAGCTACTGATGAGAACCGCGATTGCAAAACACAATTAACAAACGAAGAACGATAACAATTATTGCCCCAACTCAGGTTGGCAAGAAACAATTAGGGTTTTGACAAAATTATCAAGGTTTTTAACGTGAAAAATAAGAATGATACCTATAACTATTTATAAGACAAAAAGGATCTAAACTAATCCTAAAACCAGCGTGTAATCCTAATCCAAATAAAGGACTAAAACTATTATAAAAAAGACTAAATCCATCCTAATCTAGAAGATATGAAAATAACCGCAAAATAAAAGAGCAAAAAGTAAATCTTGGTGAATCTTGCAAAGATTCACACGCACCTTGAATATCTTGAGTATCTTGATAAAAGTAGGACAATATCTTTCAATTCTTGCCAATCCTACTTCAACCATATCGCGGGTCCCTTCTATTGAGTCGGGCCTTGCGCCGCTTCCCTTAGCCTAGCCCGCCTAGCCCGATTGTATGCATTCTTTAGCCCGCGACCCTCGTTCGCATCATTCCCGTCTCCTTCAAGTTCGTCCTTGTCCTCAAGGACTAATTCCGGAAAACGTTCTCGCATCGTCCCCAAATGCTCCCAAGTTGCTTCTTCTAATGGTAAATCTTCCCACGCATCCTTTCCCTTGACCCGCGACTTCAATTTCACCCTACCTCCTTCCCATTCAAACTCCATTGTACCTTTACCATAATTGGTGCTAACCGGCCCCAATTCCTTCATCCATTGAATTCCCAAGAGGCGATATCAGGTCCCTACGGCCGGAAGAGCGAATAAATCAACCCTCGTCTCAATCCCTTGCATGTCCATAGGGATATCTTTGTACACAACATCGCATTCTAATTTTTTGCCCTGGCGACCCTCACGTTAAATGGTCTCACTCTTGAAGTCTTGAGATCAAGCTTGCTCGCCAATTCTTGATTAATAAAGTTGTGCGTTGACCCGGTATCCACGAGAACCTTAACCGGCCGACTCAACGCATGCAACCAACTTCATCGGCCTTGGCCCATGCTCTCCCGTTATCGCGTGCAACGACACTTCCACGCCCTTTCCTCCTTCATGATCCAACTCGGCGGGCTCAATGAGAAACGCTATACCTGATTTACATCTATGCCCGCATAATCGCTCGTCACAATTAAAACATAATCCCTTCTCACGCCGCTTTTGCATCTCATCACACGAGTCGCTTTACCCGATTGGTCGGTCCGGCTTGCTACTTCTCCGATTTACCGGGTGTTCAATACCTTGCCTCTTCACTCTCTTGCGATGTGACGTAATTATTACGCCCAATCGGTCGAACGCTTCTCCTAGTGGCGCTAGATGATCGTCCCCTCAAACGGGCTGTCTCCATTTGCATCCAATGCGTTTACGACGATATACTCGAACCTCTCGGGTCCCGAAGTTCGGGTTTTAACCCGCCAACGAATGCCCCCACGGCGCTTTCTCCGGCGATCTTGCACCCCTACTTGCGGACGGCGCTCAAACTCCTTTTGGTACTCGCGTAAGGTGCGGTTTGTTTGATGTGGGATAATGCATCATAAATGTCGGTGTGTCGGAAGGCCCAAAGCGGGTCATCAATTTCTTTTGAAATCCTTCAAGACAGATCCTTTTTTTTTTTTTCTTGTAAACCCTACTAATCCATTGCCACCAAATATTAGCTTCTCCTTCCATGTAATAAGCAGCGTAACGTACCTTATCGTCTCGTTTGATATCATGCAAATCGAAGTATTGGTTGGCTCGACTTAGCCATGAAACTGGGTCGTCCCCTTTAAAGGTCGGACATGTGAGCTTGGGTCGATTGGTTCGTCGTTCGTCCCTTCCCCGATCATCTTTTCCTTCTTGACGGGTCGAGTTCGATTTGTCAGAATCCGATTCAGATGACGCGGACTCTTCTGATGAATTGTGCTTGTCCTTCTTCTTCTCCCGTTGGCGTTCCCCGAGTTTCCCTACTTGGCGTGACAAATCTGCAATGGTCTCAACCACCGCATCGAACTTGACGCCTAGATTCACCACAGTTGTCTCCAAGAGTTCAATCCTTTCCTTATGAGTTCCCGTCATTGCTCGTGTACCTCTCGCGATTCTCGAACTCTCTCAATAAAAGCACCAATTTGATGAGAACCGCGATTGCAAAGCACAATTAACAAACGAAGAACGATAACAATTGTTGCCCCAACTCAGGTTGGCAAGAAACAATTAGGATTTTGACAAAATTGTCAAGGTTTTTATTAAGTTTTTAACGTGAAAAATAAGAATGATACCTATAACTATTTGTCGCGAGTCGTTTTTAACGGAGAGTATTATGTGGCTAATTTAATAACAACTCGCAAACAAAACATGCACGTGTACGATAAGCTGTAAATAAGATGAATTTGTTGACCCAGTTCGTCGGGAAATGACTACTCTGGGGGCATACCAAGCTAGGATGTGGTATTGCGAGCTTACACGTACAATATTTGATACACCTTATGAAGATGAATCATTACAGATGAAGAGAATTTGGAGAATTCGCCTCCGGGTGCTAGGGTTTCTAGTTGGAATAAATGATCACTCGATTTTTTTTTGTTCCTCACCTCTCAAGCGTGGGTATGATTTTTTGGGAGATTTTTCTGAACCTTTCTCTTCTTCTTTTTTCTTCCTTTTATAGCACTCCGACAAGCATGAGCTGGGTTGGCAAGCATGAGCTGGAGACTTCGGGTCATGCAAGAACTCACGTAATGCTGCCACGTTTTCAACTTCGTCTTCCTGGTTGATCTTGGAACTTACTTGTCCATAAAGCACTCGTTTGGTCGTCCAAATTAATCTTTTACTCGGTTGAATGTTTTGTTCGCCCATTTAACCATGTCAGTTTTATGCTGGAATATTGTCCTCCTCGAGCACACTGAGCCCTCAGGATGTTCGGGTCTTCGGGATATCTGAGTGTCAGGTCTGCGGACATACTGACCCTCAGGATATCTGAGGTCTTCGAACATACTGACCTTCAGGATATCTGAGGTGCGAACATACTGACCCTCAGGATATCTGAGGTGCGAACATACTGACCCTCAGGATATCTGAGGTCTTCGAACATACTGACCCTCAGGATATCTGAGGTGCGAACATACTGACCCTCAGGATATCTAAGGTCTTCGAACATACTGACCCTCAGGATATCTGAGGTCTTCAAACATACTGACCCTCAGGATATCTGAGGTCTTTCAGGATTTCTGAGTATTTTGGCCGCCTGAGTCCTCAGATTTGCTTATGGCCTTCTTGACTTAGCTCATCTGACTCATTCTTTCCTGACCTGAGTGGCGAATACTTGTCCATTGGGCATGAATATTTAAATATTACACGTGTCGCTCTTATGTGTTCGATTAAGCCTGAGTTACTATATTGAACACAACAATACCCCCCAGCCGGGTCGCTTTGTATTCAACATGGGGCCCGGCTGTTAAAATTTTATTGGGCCATAATCGATGTCGTTTCGTATTCTGTACCGGATTTTCAAAATTGAACCCAACATTTATATATACCTTGTTTCTCCGCTTTAAACCCTTTTTTCCTCTGTCTTTCAATCTTTTTTGTGTCTGAAAATTTCCGGCGAGGGTTTCATCATTCCGGCGAAGAATTTTACTCAGGTAACCACTGCATTCTTTCTCTAATTGTGATTATGGCCTCTTGCTCAAACTCTCCTGTTCCCCTAGAATCAGACCACCATAGTTCCTCTTCTTCCCCCTCTGTCAGTAGAATCCCCCGTGGCGACGCAAATGCGCCGGAGATGAATATATCGGGTTCAGGAATTCGTTGGCAAATTCGGCAACCGTTTGCCGTTCTTTCCTCTGATTCTAACGAAGCCCTAAATGAATTGGATAGGGGCTTGGTCCGTAATGATTCTTCAGACGATTTAAGTGATAATTTTTTGCCCCAAATTCAAATTGGGTCTAGGGCCGTTGATAATATTAATGTAGATAGGAATGACAATGTTGTGAGGGGGGAAATTTTGGCGGCTGTAAATATAACCGAATCGAACATAGGGGTAGTTGGCGAGCAAAATTCTGAGCTTGATATACCTGTTGGTGTCCCTCATAGACCAACGTATAACGAGTATAATGCTCGTTATAATTTTGATTGGCCCGAGCAACCTCATAGGATTAGGGTTGAGAACGAGTACCCAGCGAGCAAGATAGCGAGCATAATTGATGTTGATAGGCTCGCTCGGCTGCATTGGATTTATGAAACTCCGAAAGATGTCTTTTTCTGGGCACCAGGTTCTGATAAGCGGGCCGACCAACCCCCTGAGGGTTGTGTCGCTGTAAATTTAGACACAATGGAAGCTGGCCTTCGATTTCCCCTCCATCCGGCCATCACCCGTTTGCTCGTGGAATGGAACATCACCATTACGCAGCTCAAGCCGAACGGGTGGCATATGATCATGAGTTTCCTGACTTTGTTTGGCAAGATGAAGCCAAGATACTATCCCTTAGCAGCTGAGCTTGCTCGATTGGTGCACTTGACCCGTCCGAGGGGTGAACACGGGTGGTTGTTCATGCAAGCTAATGCCAAGTGCAAAATTATTGAAGACGTGCCGAACAAAATCAGTGATTGGAAGGAAAAGTTTTGGTTCGTTGGGGGCGATTGGAAAAGCCCCCGGCCTCGAAGCGAACCAAATGCTCGTTTAGACATCCCCATCGACTTGGGGTGTACCGAAGTAACTGATTTTATGTCTTTCGTTCTTCGATTTGAACTGATTTTAACTCGCTTTTTATTTCAGGGATTCTAGCTGCGACGGACAAGGAGACAAACGACGGCTATTTTAGCAGCGTTTGGCAAATTGATCTGGAGTCTCGTTCGGAGCGATCTGTGAGAACTCTGAATACTGCTGATCAGAGAAAGAAATGAGGTTTGTTCGTGCCTCCTCATCATCCTGTTGCTGTTAATCCTACTGGTAAGGATTGCCTCTTGTATTTATATAAGTTTTGTGTCATTTTACTCGTTGTTACCCTTCTGTTCGTACTGAATTATTTTGTTTATAGCTTTCCCCGCTGTGACCATTGCTGTGAGTACATCCGAGCATACTGAGATGGCTCGGAGAAAAAAGGCCCTGCGAGCTTGCTCGGATTAATTTGGCGGGAGGCTCAGCGAACAACCAGGGGAGAGGCGAACAGAGCGAGCAGGGCATCTGCATCCGGTCCTGGGGAATCAAGCCGACCGCAAAGGAGTACCCGGTCGGCCGAACAGGGGGCTGGCGAACAAGCTCCGTCGCCGAAAAGATCGAGGGTGGATATTGGCGAGCAGGGGCCGAGCGAACAAACTCGGACGAGCGCGCTGAGCGAACAGACTCAGACGAGTACTGATGCCGTTAGGGTAACTCGGACCCCTACTGTCGAGGCGATCAGAGCGGCCGCCTCCGTGGTTGGTCCAATTTCACAGATCGTTGAAATGGAGGTTGACACATCTTCTCCACCTCCTGCCGGACCCCGATCATGGACTCCGTTGAATCCTGAGCTCCGGTCCCCTGAGGATAGATCATTCTTGGGGTGGGATCCGGCTCGTGTGGGCAGGTACATCTTGTTCGATCAGCTTCTGCTTTAGTTACTTTTGTTCGCCCTTTTTATACTCATTTGCTCGAATATATATATGTAGGTTGAACAGGTTGTCGCCTTTGATGCCCAATCTGAAGAACTACTTCTGCTCGCCGAGTGTTCGCAAGGTTCCGGGCATTCCTGAGCATGTTCAGAAGGCTTGCCAGACTCCTGTTCGAGCATGGACTACCGATCTGGAAGAGTCCACTACGGGTCCCACTCCCCTGGAAAATATGCGTCTGGGTCTGGTGCTTCAGGGCCAATCTATGGTCGTTCTTGAGAAAGCCTATGCTCAGTCCGCCAACCTCCATGCCAACTACTTGGCTTTGATCAGGAACTTTGAAGAAAAGGTGGGCGAAATGAACAGACTCGTGATTTAACCGAGGTTGGCTCGGGGACAATCTTCTTTTTCTAAGACAAGCCGATGCCCACCGCTCGGGAGGATGCCCGCAAAGGCTCGGGAAAATGCTCGCCCGATTTCACGAGGATGCACGCCGCTCAGAAAAATGCTCGCCCGGACAAAGGGAGAAATTGATTCACTCGGGAGGAAGTAGCAAGATAATCTGACGAGCTCGGGGAGGATATGAATGTTGAGCCGAGACTCCGAAAGGCTGGTGTCGAGCCATGGTGTGAGAGGATGGCAATGGCCATGGAAAATGAGAGGGATGAGTATTCAAAGCTCGGCCAACAACTCATCATTGGTGAGGAGACCAACACTCGTTTGGGTCTCGAAAATTCAAAGCTGCACGATGATGAGTATGTTGATTCCATGTCCAACTTCTCCTACATTTGTGCCTTCGTCGATGCTATCCGGTCTGTTCGCCATGCATCCAACAGCGAACAAATTGCCCCTCTTGTATCCAGTTTTCATCAGTACCTGATCGACAACCCACCAGATCGCAACCTTCCAATGTCAGATTTAAATGATCTGTGTGATTTCTCCGTTCTTCCTGAAGGGATCAAAGTTGATGATCCGATTCTGGATGAGGAAGAGGGCTCAGACATGAATATCGCCGAGGGTTCTTGGCCAAAATCTTGACCGAGCTGGGACCGATCAGGTCTTGGTCGAGCAAAGGGACCTCTCGTGGACCGAAGCGAGAATGTACCTTTGGCGAGCATTTGGTACTGACCATCTTGAAGGAGTTGTTCTTTGAGAAATTTGAGCACAATTTGTTCGACATCTCTCTCCGCGTCTACCCCCAATTATGATTTTGCTCCTTGATGTTATTTTTGTTTTTGTTGTACATCGTTGTGTAATTTTTTGTCTTCTTCACTTTTCGTTCGAACAATGTCTTTAATACTTGTAGTTTTTCTTTGACTTCTTGTCTTTTGTTCGAACATATTTACAACCCGAATGGATGGATTACATCTTGAATCTGTTTCCTCTAACTTTGTTTATTCGATAATTGTTGAGGATGAAAATTGATACTTGTGTTGCTTGATGTTTGCTTTGTTGCGTCGTGTTCGCTTTGTTGCTTTCCAGTTTTTGCCCCTTTTCTTCTGAATGAATTCGAACATTGGGTTTGCCTATGCCCGCTCCTGACTTTTTTCGGTTTTGATTGTCTTATTGACGTTGCAATCGGTTGATCGTCTTATTTAGGTGCGACCGGATGGGTTACTTTATGAACCCCCTTTCTTGGTCTTGCGATCGTCTTATTTAGGTCGCGATCACTTCAGATTAGGGCCGCGTCTTATTTAGTCTGCGACCCGCGACTCATCACCCGCTTTTGCTACGGGTATCTGTAAATCTGAAGTCGTCTTTTTGCATTGCGTACCCATTACTCGATTTTTTTTTTGTCGGGGAATCGAGTACAAACTCGTTCGTCTTTGTTCGGGTCGTCCGGCTTAGGTGCGACCTCAAATAGGCTTGAACTAGAAAATCTTAGCGAACAAAAGTACATATATCTTTCGTTTTTCTTTTTGCAACACTTTGTATTCTATTACATCCTTCATATCTGAAGAAGACTATCTATTACACAACTATTGTTATCAGACTAGGGTTTTGAATTTAAACCTTGTCTTGAGTAGACCTTAAACGGCCTCACCTTGTCTGAAATTGATGTTGACAAGGATGTGGCACATCATCCTGTCTACCCTTCTTTCTTTAGTAACATGCTCAGGCAGCAGCAGCATAAACTTTTGTCCCTCCTGGACAAGCTGTGATTATGCGGGCGGCTGCGGGCATGAGCATGTGGCGCGCATTCCTGCTCGCCTAAAGTAGGTGCGAGCAAAACTTTCAGCTCGCACCATTCTGTCCCCTCCAGTAGATGCCTAAGCATCAGCGTCCGCATCTTGTTTTGAGCGGACACTATGACATCCCTCCCCTTCGGAGGAGATTTTGGGGATGCATAGGGGGCTAATGACTTACTACTGCATAAGCAGTGAGTAACGTGGAGTGGCAACCATGACTCTGCCGAGCATCTTGAGTCCGCAACGAGCTTCAACCTGTGCTCGCAAAGTCGTACGGGGTAAAAGACTCGTATCAGGGCAGATGCTCGATTCAGCTGAATGATTGCTGAATCGAGAGCTGAATTCTTCTACTTCTGGGGGCATACTAAACCGACTTCCTTCTGAGAATTGCAGTATTTTTTCTTTTTTCTTCTTCATATGTTTTTTTTTCTTTGCTTTTTTCAGCTATCAGTATGCCCCTATTTATAGAACTATCCCAAGCTAGTGCTGGCATAGCTAGCTGGTGCTAGCTCTCTTACTTTTGCTCCCCTTTTTGACATCTGTTCAGCTTTTTGACAGCTCTTGCTCGAAGATTGACTCATCCCTGCTTGATTACCACCACTTGTCAACTCGTTCTGATACGTATCTTCTGTTGACAACTCGTTCTGACACGTATCTTCTGTCTATCGATAGTGTTGTCCAGCATTTTTTTCCTGAAGATATGTGTCGAACATAATGTACTCTTCTTTCAGAATCGTCCTACTCGTTTAAACTGAATGGCTGATTATGTTCGGCACATTGTGTTTGTTTCAGTACATCGACCATTATGTTCGGCCAACTATGACTTCAGCTGTGTGGACGATTTTGTTCGGCCAACACTATGCTCGCTAAAGCCGTGTGGACGATTTTGTTCGGCCGACACTATGCTCGCTTCAGCTGTGTGGACGATTTTTGTTCGGCCGGCTCTATGCTCGCTATTATTGATAGTTCAAATTTGACGCATTCCACGAGTAGGACAATGGGATTCCATTCAGGTCTTCCAAATCATAGGTCCCATTTAGCAAACGTTCTGAAACTCTGAACGGACCTTCCCATGCTTGGCCGAACACACCACTTGATACCCCCGTTGCTCGCCTTAAAACCAACTCGCCCACATTGAACCTGCGTGTTTGGACTTTGGAGTTGTAAAACTTCTCTGATCTCTTTTTGTACATGGCATTCTTGAAATCAGCCTCCGTCCTTCTTTCTTCCAACAGGTCGGTACTCAGGGCGAGCGCCCGGTCGTTAATGTGCTCTCCGAAAGTCATTGTTCGATGACTTGGAATCTTGATTTCTGCGGGTATAACAGCTTCCGCACCAAATGCCAGGGCAAACGGGGTCTCCGCAGTTGATGTTCTGAAAGTTGTTCGATAAGCCCATAATATTTCAGGCAACTCTTCAGCCCATCCACCCCCCTTGAAATTATCAAGTCTGGCCTTGAGGGTATGCTTGATGATTTTATTAACGGCCTCAACTTGTCCGTTTGACTGGGGATAGTACGGAGTTGAGTAGTGTTTTTTTATCCCCCAGCGAGCACAATTCTGTCTGAATTCACTTCCATCGAACTGTTTGCCGTTATCAGTTACTAATGATTGGGGAAGCCCAAATCGACAAATGATATTCTTCCAAACAAAGTTCCACATTCTTTGTTCGGTGATCTTCACAATGGCCTCGGCTTCTGCCCATTTAGTATAGTAATCCACGGCAACCGCAACAAATTTTACTCCCGACGTGCCAGTAGGAAATGGGCCGATCAGATCGATCCCCCATTTAGTAAATGGCCATGGGCTATAAACTGACACTAATTCTTCAGGTGGGCTATGAATAAGTGGAGCATGTACCTGGCATCTGTGGCAAGCGCGAGCATACGCGAGCGAATCCTTTTTTAGGGTTGGCCAATAAACCTTGTCTGATTATTTTGTGCGCCAGGACGAGCCCACCCGTATGATTTCCGCATACTCCTTCATGGATTTGTTCCAGAAGTACACGACCTTCTTCAGGAGTAATACACTTCAAAAGTGGAAGTGAGAAGCTTCTTTTGTATAAACACTCGTCTATAATAGTATAACGAGCAGATTATAATCTGAGGCGAGTAGCTTGTGCCTTATTGTCAGGGAGAAGTCCCTTTTGTAGGTAACTCAGGATTGGAGTCATCCAAGTTTCTTGTTCGCCTGTTGTTTGGGCGATCATAATTCTGGGAACTGATGGCGAACAAGTTGTGACGACCACAATGTCTGTTGTGTTCGTCACTCCTTCTGCTGTTGCCAGGCGTGCCAAAGCATCAGTGAACGAATTATCCAATCGTGGTAATTGCTCAATGAAACTTGTTCAAAATGCTCGAGCAATTCTTTTGCTAGCTGTTGATATTGTGCCCTTTGTTCGCCTCGGGCCTCGTACACGCCTGTCACTTGGTAAACGATTATCTGAGAATCGCTATAAATCATCAGCCTCCGGATTCCCATTATCATTGCCATCTGTAGTCCAGCGATCAAAGCTTCATATTCGGCTTCATTATTTGTAGCTGGGAAATCAAAACGGATGGCTGTTGTGAATGTTTACTGGTTGTCATTGATGAGAACTACCTTTGCTCGGCTCTTAAACTTGTTGATGAGCCATCAACATACATATGCCATGGTTGGTAGATAGCTCTTTCAAGCATTTGAGGATATGTCAACTCGACCATGAAATCGGCCATACCGGCCGCTTTCATTCTTTGTTCATGAGCTTAACGTAATGCCGAATTGTCCTAACTCTACCGCCCACTTTAGTAATCTGTCGGCAGTATCTGGTCGGTGGAGGACTTGGCTCAATGGGAAAGTGGTCATTACCTCAATCGAGTGGTCGAAAAAATATGGTCGTAATTTTCGAACACTCACGGGGCATATGCTAATTTTTCCAATGGTGGGTATCAGAGCTCGGCTTCCTTAAGCACTTGGCTTACATAGTAAATGGGCAAGTGTATAGTCCCTTCGCTTTCCAGACGAGCACCACAATCGATCGCATGCTCGGATGCAAAGAAGATCTGAGATAGAGTTGTTCGCTCGAGCAGGCTTAGACAAAGGTCCGAGTATCGCAAGGTCTCGCTTCAATGATTCGAATGCATTTTGGCAATGCTCGGTCCATCGAATTTCCCTTTCTTCAATGTATCGAAGAAAGGTTTGCATTTGTCTCCAGTTCGTGATATAAACCGGCTTACGGAAGCTAAACGTCCGGTTAACTTTTGGACCTCTTTCACATTTCTGGGGGCTTGCATATCGAGCATGGCTTGAATCTTTGTTGGGTTCGCTTCGATCCCTCGTTGACTGACCATATGTCCGAGGAATTTTCCTGAGTGAACCCCAAAGCTACATTTTTTCGGATTTAGCTTCATATTGTACTTCCTGAGTATATCGAACGTTTGTGCGAGGTGGGTGATGTGGTCTTCCTTATGTTCACTCTTAGCCACAATATCATCAATATATACCTCAATTGTTCGGCCGATGTGTTCGTCGAACATTTTGTTCACCAAACGTTGATATGTTGCTCTCAAGATTCTTTAATCCGAAGCGGCGTGCGTTGCCAACAAAGACATGTTCTTTTCACTGCAGAATGCCGTATTCTTTTAATCGTCCGAGTGCATAGGTATTTGGTGATAACCAGCAAATGCATCCATAAAAGTCATGAGTTCATGGCCTGCTGTATTATCGACCAAATAATCGATATGCGACATCGGGAAGTTATCTTTCGGACATGCCTTGTTTAAATCCGTGAAATCAATACACAGCCTCCAAGATCCATTAGACTTGCGGACGAGCACAGGGTTCGCAAGCCATCTTGGGCATTTTACCTCTCGAATCAGTTTGTTGTCGAGCAACTTTTTGATTTCACTATTCATTGCCGCATATTTTTTCGGACTAAACTTTCTGCGCTTCTGGATAACTGGAGTTTGTATTGGATCAAGGTTGAGGGAGTGGCATGCATGTTTTGGATCAATGCCAACCATGTCTTCGTGCGACCATGCGAACACATCCAAGTTTGCTTGAAGATAAGCAATAATTTCTGTTCGAATTGGTTAAGGTAATTCTGAACCAATGAACACTTCTAGCTCGGGTCTGTTCGGGTCGATTTTGATGGACTCCAGTTGTTCGACAGGTGTTGCTCGCTTTCTTTTTTGCTTCCACCGAGGATCTTGGATGGACCCCCGGTGCTCATCATCAACCTCCATGGGTTCAAAGCCTATGCGAGGCTCTAGGTCCGTTTGCTCGTTCGGCTGATCAATATTCATTTGATCTAGGAGATCTGGGGAATTAGTTGTCACCCCGGAGTCTGTGTTCGCGCCTTCTGTGCTCGCGCGAAGAGCTATGCTCGTCGAACTTATGTTCGTCGGAAGATCTTTAGGCGAGGTATTTGCTCGCTGGCATGGCTCACCAATCTCCCATGTTTGCTCCATCATATTGACGATGCTTTGTTTTTCTGGTGCACAAGATAGCAAACAATCTCGAGCTTTCTTCTGATCTCCTTTTACGCTTCCTGTTCCATCTTGTGTCGGAAATTTAACACAATAGTAATACGTAGAACATGCCGCTTTGAATTCCTGAATAAACGGGCGACCTAGGAACCCGTTATAAGTAGACGGAGCATCGACGATTATAAAATCTAGCATTCTAGTTCGTCAAATGTCCGGATTCAGAGTTGATTCTAACTCGACTCCTAACCTAATCATACCATAGGGTCGGGTTACAGATTCCCCAAAACCCATTATGGTATGATTGCACGGTTCAATATAACTGCTCAAGTCTCCAACTTGTTTTTCCATCTGGCGAAGGGTATTGACGAACAAAATGTTCACATAAGCTCCAGTGTCAACTAGGAGGCGGTGCACCTTCAACCCGAGGAGACGAGCACTGATGGTTAAGGAGTCATTGTGGGGAGTTATGATTCCGTTGAGATCGTCCTCTGAAAACATGATTTGGTGTGAGGGTGGCGTGCTAGCTTATGTGCTCGCCACCTTCACTTGATGGATGTTTTACATGGCACGCATCTCCATCTTCTTACGTCTGTTCGATAATGTTGGTGCCTGGTAACATCCACCCACTGGACCATATTCAGGACGTATCATGTGAATCTCTTAACTTTCTCGACCTCTTCCCACAGTAGGAGGCCCTCTTCTAGATAACTCGGACCTCTTACGTGATTCTTCGGGATCACTGTCAGATGTTTGTTCGGCCTTTCGCTTACCCCTTTGATCTTCTGGTTTTTTCTGTTCGAGAGTCTCTGCTCACCGGCTTTTTCAAGAATTGGGTAAGACGATTATCTTCGTATAGCTTCCAAAGTTGGCGGAGTAAGTCGCGACACTCCTCAATGTTGTGCCCGATGTACTCGTGGTAGTTACAATATTTGGAAGCATTGAGCCGATGTTTATCCATTATGATTCTTCTCGGCCTTTCCAACATGTCCCGATCTCTGATTTGTTAAAGATTGTCTCCGCTGAAACGCCCAAAAGACTTCGTAGGGCGTTTGCTTCTACTCTTTCTTCGAATGGTTTGAAAGAGCCTGGGGGTTTGTACCCCCCTTGATTCATCACTTTCTTCCCGAAAACTTTTCTAGTTGTAGGTTCCTGACGCAATCGTGATTAGGCGAGCAAATCTTGCATGGCTATGATTTTGGCCGCTCGCTCTCGGAACTCTGAATATGTGTTCGGCCAGTCTTGGTGCATGGCCTTCCACATATCAGTATTTAGAGTCAGGCCCCCGACCACCGCAAGGATTTTGGCATCCTCTTCAACTGGGACCCCATCATACAGACATTTATCAAATCTTTCTATGTATGCTCGATCAGACTCACCTTTTAGTTGGGAGAAATGCGCCAACCTTTGTTTTGGCGCTGGGCGAGCACACATGGATGAAAAGTGGGACATAAATTGTTGTCCCAATTGGGCGAAAGATGTGATAGACGCAGCTGGCAAGGTAGAAAACCATCTATGTGCCCGATCACCCAAAGTCATGGGGAATGACCGGCACTGTGTTGCGTCCGTGGCCCCCATCGCGATCATAAAATCTGAATACTTGCTGAGATGGACATGAGGGTCAGACTCAGCATCGAATATGGGAATTGGCGGTCGGGACTTCGCCACTTTCTCCTGTATTTCAGCCGCCATGATAGCCGGTGATAATGGCGAACAGGGTATTGTGCTCGCTCGATGGTGGCTTTTGGTCGCGGCCAGGTCGGCCTGTAATCCCTCGATGGCCTTTTGCATTTCCGCAAATTTTGTGGGATTGACAGACTTAGATTGGGGCTGTTTCCCATCATGAGGACCCAGTGGGTCATGCTCGTGATGGGGCAGTCCCCCTCTCCAAGTTTGTGCTTGACTACCCAATCGATGATGGATAGACAATTTTGTTCCCGCCGATTTTTGTTCGGCATGCGGATGATCATGAAGATCTGAAGGTGCGGGCATTTTTATTGGTTGTTCCTTTCCTGGATCCTGTCGCCTATTATTGCCGATTCGGTCTTTGGCGGAGAGCCTCAAACGTCCAAACGCTGATGGTCTAGATCCTTGAGGCTGTTCGTCATCAGACGTGTCATCGGCTTTTTTACTTGCCCGCTTGGCAATTTTCTTTTTAACTTGCTCACTATCAGGTGTACGTGAACGTCGCTCTTCACGATCTTGAGTTTCTAATTTGGCCAATTCTTTCTCAGCCCTCTCTTTCTGCGCTCGCAGCAAGAAAGTGATGGCCCTGGTTGTAGCGCCGGATCATTCACAATATCCTCAAGATTGGTAATCTCCACTCCCTGATCTTTATGAGGCTGGCGCTGAGCCTCTTTCCGGTCGTGTGGTCGGCTTTGTCCCGACCTCTCCGTTTGTGTGTTCCTAGATTGGGGCATTTTATTTATTTTTTCTGCCTCGGCTCTCTAAGGGTTCGTATATGGATTGGTTTTGGTAAAGTACCCTCCTTCTAGCGCCAGTTGTCGCGAGTCATTTTTTACGGAGAGTATTATGTGGCTAATTTAATAACAACTCGCAAACAAAACATGCACGTGTACGATAAGCTGTAAATAAGATGAATTTGTTGACCCAGTTCGTCGGGAAATGACTACTCTGGGGGCATACCAAGCCAGGATGTGGTATTGCGAGCTTTACACGTACAATATTTGATACACCTTATGAAGATTAATCATTACAGATGAAGAGAATTTGGAGAATTCACCTCCGGGTGCTAGGGTTTCTAGTAGGAATAAATGATCACTCGAATTTTTTTTGTTCCTCACCTCTCAAGCGTGGGTATGATTTTTTGGGAGATTTTTCTGAACCTTTCTCTTCTTCTTTTTTCTTCCTTTTATAGCACCCCGACAAGCATGAGCTGGGTTAGCAAGCATGAGCTGGAGACTTCGGGTCATGCAAGAACTCACTTAATGCTGCCACGTTTTCAACTTCGTCTTCCTGGTTGATCTTGGAACTTACTTGTCTGTAAAGCACTCTTTTGGTCGTCTAAATTAATCTTTTACTCGGTTGGATGTTTTGTTCACCCCTTTAACCATGTCAGTTTTATGCTGGAATATTGTCCTCCTCGAGCACACTGAGCCCTCAGGATGTTCGGGTCTTCGGGATATCTGAGTGTCGCGCACTCTGACCCTTCGGGATACCTGAGGTCTGCGGACATACTGACCCTCAGGATATCTGAGGTCTTCGAACATACTGACCTTCAGGATATCTGAGGTGCGAACATACTGACCCTCAGGATGAGGTGCGAACATACTGACCCTCGGGATATCTGATTATTTGATTATTTGATTATTTTAATTTAATTTTTTTAAAAATTTCAATTATTTTTTTATGTGTAAAATTTAAAAAGTTAGATGGACAAAAAATAAAGGACCAATCAAAGTGACAAAAAACTTAGAGAACTAAAATTAAAATAAATAAAACTTAAATGACAAATAATGTCCAATATTTATATAGGGTAACTTAGTCATTCTATATATGTCTATTTTTGTCTTAAAAATTATGGGGCGTATTTAAAAAATTTTAGGGTGTGTTTAATGGCACTCTTTGTAAAAATTAAAAAATATATATATACTATATGTTAAGGTCTCATGGCGGTCAAATATGGGATCGTATATCCGAGGTCTTGATGACCCTCGGGATATATCGAGGTCTTGAACATCTTGACCCTCGGGATATTTGAGGTCTTTTTTATTTTCGAGTATTTTGGCACCGAGTCCTAAGATTTGCTTATGGCCTTCTTGACTTAGCTCATCTGACTCCTTCTTTCCTGACCTGAGTGGCGAATACTTGTCCATTGGGCATGAATATTTAAATATTACACGTGTCGCTCTTACGTGTTCGATTAAGCATGAATTACTATATCGAACACAACACTATTTATAAGACAAAAGGATCTAAACTAATCCTAAAACCAGCGTGTAATCCTAATCCAAATAAAGGACTAAAACTATTATAAAAAAGACCAAATCCATCCTAATCTAGAAGATATGAAAATAACCGCAAAATAAAAGAGCAAAAAGTAAATCTTGGTGAATCTTGCAAAGATTCACACGCATCTTGAATATCTTGAGTATCTTGATAAAAGTAGGACAATATCTTTCAATTCTTGCCAATCCTACTTCAACCATATCGCGGGTCCCTTCTATTGAGCCAGGCCTTGCGCCGCTTCCCTTAGCCTAGCCCGCCTAGCCCGATTGTATGCATTCTTTAGCCCGCGACCCTCGTTCGCATCAGCTACTCGAGACTTCAAAATAGTTTATTACAAGTTGCAACAAGTTGGAAAGGACAATGCTATTGCTAGACATGGTATTCATGGATTGTACTGGTTGTACAGTATTGATGTACCAGGTTCTGTACTAATTTTTGGTACAAATACGATCTTCTTGACTCAATCGAGAGGATCGAGCCCTTGGAAAGGAGTCATGTATGATTATATTCGTCTCGAAGGTCCACTTTCATATAGTTTAGGTCCATCATCGAATAATTTAGGTCCATCATCGAATATTAAGACATGAATATATTAGATGATTTTTTTTTTGGGGTATGTAATATCCTCAAACTAGAAAGAAAGAAAGAAAGAAGATAAATTGGTATGATGGGTTGCTAGTTGACTGCTTCTCAAATTCAAATGGCCTTTAAGATATCTCCTGAGAAACTATGAATCAATTAACAAAAGCAATGTTAGACAAATGAGACCTAAAATATACAACAAAAGTTTGGGTTTTGTTTTTGGTGTATGGTACACAACATTAAATGCCTAAGCTTTGACCGTTCTTAAAAACAGAATACTATACTACGAAAAGAAAATTATTAGTTCCTATGAATAAGGGTGTTAGTTTGTGTGTTGAAAATTATTACTCCCCCAGTTTTATACTTAATTGAACATTTTTTTATTTTGGTCATTCAATACTTATTTCCTTTTTCCATTAATAATAATAAAGCAACATTGCTTTCTATAACTATATACTCTTAACATCTCAAAATTAAATTATATCTCGTGTCATTATTTTATACATATCAAATATTATTTTATCCTCTCATCTACTTTAATAATAAGCCGTAAATGTTCAAATGAGTATGAGATGGAGGGAGTATCATTTTTAAACCTATAGACTAGTATTTAAAAAAAATATGAACTAATATTTTTTATTTATATATAATATTTTTTGCCAATTATTTTTTTATAAATACTGACATATGCTAATTATTTTAAACCAAATATTGAGATGTTTATATTTTTATTGGTTAATGGATTGCATGTCATTTGACTCGAAAATCTATTAAATTAAGACATTATTAATTTAGGCGAATGTCTGTTGGCATAATTCTTGGATTTATTGAATTAATTACTTTTTTTTTTTGAAAATATGAATATATTCTATATCATGCTATAGATTTTGGTAAAATATACATGGTATGTAATTATGTATATACTTTGGTTAATGACAAAATTTAATATGAAAATTTACATGAAAAAATTCAATTGAAATCCAATTTAATTAATTGGTTCAACCCGCTTCTTCCTTAAATCCATATTTTCCTAATTTTGCCTAATTTTTCAACGCTCAGATCCCTTACTCTCTCTTTCCTCCAGCGCGTATTCTGACCTCTTCGACGGTGGTGGCCCAGACACCGGCGCATGTCGTTGTTAGTATGCAAAACTACTTTGAAGATCCGGCTTTTACCAACATCTTTGTTTCTGATGAAATCTATCTTTGTGTTGGTCTAATCTTTCATCAGGCGATGGTAGCGCAGAGCATCCATTAATATGAAGCTTTGATTCTGGCAACCAAATCCAACAAATCTACCCACTTTATCTTCGTCTCAATGCTAGGGATCAAAGCCCTTTATCAATTTCAGATATCGTTTTTTCATTCATTTTCATCGTGATTTTGTTGTTGGGCTTAGATCTTTCATTGATCTTCAATGTATATAATTGGTAAATTAAACCTTCTTTTATTGGAATATAATTGGTTTGCTATATTGATATTCGATTTTTGAATTGTTGCACTAATCTGATTTTGGCTGTAGAATGATGAGAATGTAGCTCGTGAGATTATAAATCATAGATCACTTCGCCACCCTCACATTATCAGATTTAAGAAGGTGAGTGTCTAGATTTTTTCGGTGTTCCACTCTAGTG